>OZ038516.1:40507326-40566928 GCA_964036315.1 Acanthosepion esculentum
CTGACAGACACTATCTTCTCAAGGCACTTGATGTAGACCCCTGTGTTGAGTCTGAGGCCCTCACCAATAAATTCGGTAGTGCTTTTCTTATCAAAAGAATCAGAGTGAGTTTTTCCTAACTGCCATACCTTCGTAATCACTATTAGACTCATCCAACTCTTTCCAAATCCTATTCACTGTCCTCACATTGACACCCAAACACTCTGAAATGTTCGTATTGGAGCTTCCGGCATGAATGCCAAGCAGTACAGCATGCCGTTTTCAAATTTCTGGCGAAGTGAATTGCGTCATGATGCTTTTTTTCTCACAGACGGCACCCAACTGACCCTACTCTACTGTGCAGTCGACAAAATAAAAATTAAAAAAAAACAAGCAATGCGCATGCGCTAAATTAAAATATAATATGGCGACAATTTACCCATCGCACCTTGTATTTATTCTGGGAGGTTTATACCCAGGCCAAATGTGGTCGTTTCCATGGAAACTAAAAACAATAACATAGCACTGAAATATAGCGATTTACTACTAAGCGTAGCTTTAATGTGGTACAAGGCGGAAAATATGAATTACTCACTGAGGATCGAACACGGTACTAAGTCGTAATGAATCCAGCATGACAAACTCCCTATTACACGACGTTGAGGTGCTCTATATGATTTTCTAAGCATTGTTTACGTGTGGCACAAGGCTGAAAGTATGGGGCGCCCAGTGAGGATTGATCTCACTATACAGTTGTAATTGATCTAGCCAGACAAACTTGCTAACCATTATTACATCATGTCGTGGTGCGCTAAATGATTTACTAAGCATAGCTTAGATGTGGCACAAGGCCGTATTTATGGTATTCAGTCGTAAGTGATCGAGCGAAGCAAGCTCGTTAATCGAAGTCGAAGTGCCTAGAAATGTAAAATATATGACCAATATAATTTTATCAGCAGCGCGTTCTTGCATCACCCTCAGAAACCAAATTCTTCCATTACCTAATTTCAAATATATCGTCTGAATAAAAAACGGTTTTATAATGCCTCTAATGTATTCTCGGCAGGTATCGATCACCTGTTCATGAAAGATCAAAAAAAAATCGGTAATTTCAATGTACGCCATACGAAATCTGGTGTTGATTCAACAGCGTATACCACTTTATGCCCGTCCTGGGTAAGACGATAAACTACGTCCAACAGCAAGGCCTTTGATCAGGAGGTTTTGAGGAGCTTGGAACCACCTCTTAATTGCTGGTGTTACCAGGTCCACCCTGACCCGGGGTGGAAACACCTGTTAGGGTCCCAAATATTGGCAAACGATTAACCCCCAAACTGGGGTCAAAACACTATGAAAGTATTAAAAATAGGTTTTAATACCAGCAATAAATTTTTTGAGGAAAAATTATTACCACCAATACATTTTTGAAGAAAAAAATATTACCAACAATAGATTTTTGGAAAAAATATTACCAATAAATATAAAAAAATAATATAAAAATCTTGTCGGCATTAAATAACCCATTGTGGTGCCGATATGCCGTAAACAAAACAAACAAACAAAACCACTTTACGCTCAGTTGGCACGATCAAATTTGTTTATGAACGAGAGAGCTCATGTTTGACTGGCCAAATCTGACCTGTCTGCCTCGAAAGGGTTAACGTGTCTGTTTCTCGAATACACTGGATTTGTTGTTTTCTGTCCAGGTTTTAATTAAAGTATTTTTCAGATCTTTGCAAAATACACCTGTACAGATTTTGATCTATTTTTACTTCTGTCCAGTTCACAGTTCCTTAACTTTTCAGTGATTCATTTTTTTTATACAGTAAAAGAATTTTTTAATCAATTTGATAGGCAGTTGAAAAATATAATGTGAGTCTTATCTTGGGAGTAATTTAAGGTTACCTTTTCAATGCAATCTTCAAGAACCAATCTGTTGTGTTTGTATAGCCGCTGATACAATAAAAGATTTTCTGTCAATTTGATAAGTAACCTTTTCAATATAAGCTTAGGTAGATCGTTTTATTCTACACTAATTTCAAAATCTAAATTGTGTGTACATTTAAAAACTACATTTACATTGATGTTCTACAATGGTGTACAAGACTCGGGAGCCACTCGTGGTAGAGGGTTACAGATTAAGAAGCACCACCCCATGCAAGGTGATAATGTCACCAAGACGCGAGGAAGTGAGACGGAAGGAAAAGACTTTAAAAGGAACCGGAAATCCAATCATGAACAGGAAACAAGGGATAAACCTCTATACCGGTTCAAAAGACCGTGGAGGAGCGTGAACCAGGCGACAGAAAATCCTATATATTCCTGCTGAGGAGAAAAATGTAAATAAATAGTAAATAAAGATTAGAAACTATACTCAGTGACACCTATATTTAACAGGAGTTAAACGGGAGTTTTTTATGCGTTGAGAGGAGTTTATTTTTCGCGTTATCCAGAGTTTGTTGCCAAACAGACCCAGATGTCCACTGCAATCTCATTTTGCATATGCGCATGTATATTTTAATATACTGACAGATGTTTTTTTCTTTTTAACCAATTCACCCAAAGCAAGGCGATAATGCCACTAAGACGCAATGGGTTACTGGGAGTGAAAGAAAATGAGAAGACTTTAGAAAGAACCGGAAACCCAATCCTAAACAGGGAACAAGGGTTCAACCCCTACTCCTGTCCATAAGACCGGGTAGGACAAATATTTCTACAATTTTTTTTTTGTAATTAAAAAAAATTCTATTTAGTATTGAATAACTTCCGGAAAGTTCAATAAAATGCTATAATTTAATTGAGAAATTTCCTCCTACTGGGAGTGAAATCCACTATGTACGGGGTAAGGTCAAACGTTTCGTAGGCCGAGCAATCTCTTCTTGCTAAGCGGCGGAAGATGTCATGGTTTGGCCACGTCACACAGCATAACAGTTTCTGTTGACGGCGGACGCAAGTAGGGAGGCAACGCTGGTCAGACAATATCAAAGAGTGGACGGATATGACAATGCCAGAACTCCTGAGAGGGCATGATGACGACGACGACGACGATGATGATGGTAGTAGTAGTAGTAGTAGTAGTAGTAGTAGTAGTAGTAGTAGTGATAACATTTTTTACACAAAAACTGATCAGTGGAAAATATCCTGAAGCCATTTCTGATATAAGGTCTCTGGTTGGGACCCGGAAGAAAATGTGTATAAAACTGAAATCCAAGGAAATAATAATAATAATAATAATAATAATCGGTTCGATTGGAAAATGTTCCGATAGACTCATTGAAGGGATCTCTGGTAGCCCAAACCTGAAAGAAATACAGTGTAACCCGGATATAAGAGAGATTTTCTCTGGTCCCAAATTGGAGCCTGTGTTAATAAAACAAAATAGACCAAACCCGAATATAAGAGAAACCCGGATATAAGAGACTTCTACTCCTGTTCCGACAACTCTCTTATATCCGGGTTTTGGTCTATTTTGTTTTATTAACACAGGCTCTAATTTGGGACCAGAGAAAATCTCTCTTATATCCTGGTTTCTCTTATATCAGGGTCTCTTATATCCGGGTTACACTGTACTCACAAGTACGGCTCACAACTTACGAAGAGCTTTATCTATGTAAATGTGTGGGATTTTGTATTTTTTTCTTTTCTTTTCTATTTTTTTTTTTAAATGTTCAGTGGAAAATGTCATGAAGCCATTTCTGACCTTAGGTCTCTGGTTGGGACCCGGAAAGAAATATGTATACAACAGAAATCAAAGGAAATAAGATAATAATTTTTTTTTTTTTTTACGTTTAATTTTTTTTTTTTTTTTTTTTTTTTGCTTCCACCGTTATGATTTTACTGTCCAACCCTAGGTAAGGGTTGTCCAGACTGAGTAAAAGAGTGATACCATATTTATATTTTTTGTTTCAAATTGTATTTGCGTATGTACGGGGTCGTGCATGTATCAGATTGTACACGACCGTGTAAGACACTCACACATAGCACAGACGTATGCGTATATATTAAGTTAAAATATTCTATTTCCATTAATATATATATATATATATATATATATATATATATATATATATATATATATATACATAAATATATATTTCACGTGTCCTATATTTATGGGATAAAGTGCTCAATATCAGAGATAGAGCGGATGTAAATATAAATATAAAAGTGAACATTGAAGTCAACACTCAGAGGCGACAGGCTGTTTCATGCTGTCGCCTCTGAGTGTTGACTTCAATGTTCACTTTTATATATATATATATATATATATATATATATATATATATATATATATATATATATACAAGTATAAGATTGGTGTATACGGAATAAATTCCAATAAACAAAAAATACTATTCTTAAAAGAGTGTTCAATACAGAGTAGAGCAAATATAATCAATTATTCGAAAATTATAACATAAAAATGATATAAAATCACTACAAAAATACCCATTTTGTTTCCACACTTCTGGTGTCTTATCAAGTGATGGGGTTGAACGTACAATATATATATATATATATATATATATATATATATATATATATATATATATATATATATATATATATATATTAATTTAAATAAAAACAGACCAATTAAAGGTTTTTATTTAAATTATTAGCTCGGATTTACATCGCGTTCTCTGGATTCTATCCTCCTTGGGTCTACCCATACGGATTACGTAGTTTTTCGTAAACTATATATATATATATATATATATATATATATATATATATATATATATATATATATATATATATATATATAGAGAGAGAGAGAGAGAGAGAGAGAGAGAGAGAGAGAGAGAGAGAGAGAGAGAGAGAGAGACTTCTTTAGTCTCCGTTTTGCTTTTCTTGATCATCAGTTTCTGTATTTGGTAACTTCTGGGCTTTTTATTCTTGTCTTTTATTTTTTGAACAAGAAAGAGACAAAAATGCCTTGTTAAATAAGTTCTTGTTTCTGTTTTGTACGAAATGTTTTTTTTTATTTCTTTTTGTTTAATTTCCTTTCTTTATAGACGCGCGAACAAAATCAGCGTTTCTTTTACAGATTAATTTTTGTTTCTGGGGGTATAATCAGGGGTTTTCATATTCCTGTTAGACGTAAAACAGAGCTATTGGTACCACGGATAATATGTCTGGACTGTTTCATTTAAGATTTCACTTTGACAGTGCACGTGTTTACCTGAAATAAAATGAACCGCGTCGGGGAAAAAAAAAAGAAACGAAAAACGAAATACAATACTTTTGCAATTGTCAGCAAAACGTTCTCTTTATTTTTTTTTTTCTTTAAATTCCAACATTCTGATCGATTTTAGATAAGTTAAATTAGAAAAAGCAAAAAAAAAGCAAAACAAAAACAGAATCACACTAAAGGATTGTGGAGTTGGCGAAATTACAGAATTTGTTCCTCAGGGTTCGTTAAAGTACACCAGATGACCTATCAAGCAAGTAGTTTTTTTTCTTTCTTTTTCCGTCGAGTAGTGCGCCGAGGAGATTTTTGACAAAGATCGTGGTGAGGTTAAATTTTTAATTAACCACGATGAAGCAGTATTCCCTCGAAAACGCAATGTTTCGCCATATTTCCCTTCTTTTGTCCTCCTCCTCCTCCTCCTCCTTTCTCCTCTCCCTCCTTTTTCTCTGCCGTCCCCTCTCTTCTATCTCTCCTCTTTCTCTTTCCAGGTTGGTTTCTCCTTCTTCCTTGCCTCCTCCTCCAGCCACTTTCCCCTTTTATTTCTCTGCCAGTCTTTTCGCATCTTTTCCTGTTCCCCTCCTCCTCCTATGCTTTCTCTTTCTCTCGTTTTCCTCGTTCTACTTCTATCACCCCCAACCCCCGTTTCTCATTCGCTTTTCCTTCCCCCCATCCCCGTTTTTCTATCCTCTCCTTCTCTTTCTTTGTTCGTTTCTCCTCCTCCAGCTCTTCTCTTTTGCTTTCCCTTGGCCGCCTCCTCCTTCTCGACGATTTTCCCAGCTCTTCTCTCGAGAAGCGATGAGGCCCTTCTTTCCCACTACGTCTCTCCTCCTCCTCTTTCTTGCGCTCGCGTTATTTTTTCTGCTCCTCTTTCTTCCCTCTCCGATTTCTCCACCTCCTCCTCCTGTTTCTCGCCCTCATACTCCTCTTCTTCTTTCACGTCCCCGTTTCTCATTCTTCTACTCTCTCCTTTTCCTCTTCATCCACCAATCCGTGTTTCTCCTCCTCCTCTTCTTACTCCTCACTTATTTTTTTCTTCTCTCTTTTTTCTTCGTCTCATTTTCTATTTTCTTTTCCTCCTTCTCCCCCGTTTCCCTTCGCCCTTTTCACTTTTTTCTTCTCTCTCCTTTTCCTCTTCATCCACCAATCCGTGTTTCTCCTCCTCCTCTTCTTACTCCTCACTTATTTTTTTCTTCTCTCTTTTTTTCTTCGTCTCATTTTCTATTTTCTTTTCCTCCTTCTCCCCCGTTTCCCTTCGCCCTTTTCACTTTTTTCTTCTCTCTCCTTTTCCTCTTCATCCACCAATCTGTGTGTCTCCTCCTCCTCTTCTTACTCCTCACTTATTTTTTTCTTTTCTCTTTTTTTCTTCGTCTCATTTTCTATTATCTTTTCCTCCTTCTCCCCCGTTTCCCTTCGCCCTTTTCACTTTTTTCTTCTCTCTCCTTTTCCTCTTCATCCACCAATCCGTGTTTCTCCTCCTCCTCTTCTTACTCCTCACTTATTTTTTTCTTCTCTCTTTTTTCTTCGTCTCATTTTCTATTTTCTTTTCCTCCTTCTCCCCCGTTTCCCTTCGCCCTTTTCACTTTTTTCTTCTCTCTCCTTTTCCTCTTCATCCACCAATCCGTGTTTCTCCTCCTCCTCTTCTTACTCCTCACTTATTTTTTTCTTCTCTCTTTTTTTCTTCGTCTCATTTTCTATTATCTTTTCCTCCTTCTCCCCCGTTTCCCTTCGCCCTTTTCACTTTTTTCTTCTCTCTCCTTTTCCTCTTCATCCACCAATCCGTGTGTCTCCTCCTCCTCTTCTTACTCCTCACTTATTTTTTTCTTCTCTCTTTTTTTCTTCGTCTCATTTTCTATTATCTTTTCCTCCTTCTCCCCCGTTTCCCTTCGCCCTTTTCACTTTTTTCTTCTCTCTCCTTTTCCTCTTCATCCACCAATCCGTGTTTCTCCTCCTCCTCTTCTTACTCCTCACTTATTTTTTTCTTCTCTCTTTTTTTCTTCGTCTCATTTTCTATTTTCTTTTCCTCCTTCTCCCCCGTTTCCCTTCGCCCTTTTCACTTTTTTCTTCTCTCTCCTTTTCCTCTTCATCCACCAATCCGTGTGTCTCCTCCTCCTCTTCTTACTCCTCACTTATTTTTTTCTTCTCTCTTTTTTCTTCGTCTCATTTTCTATTTTCTTTTCCTCCTTCTCCCCCGTTTCCCTTCGCCCTTTTCACTTTTTTCTTCTCTCTCCTTTTCCTCTTCATCCACCAATCCGTGTTTCTCCTCCTCCTCTTCTTACTCCTCACTTATTTTTTTCTTCTCTCTTTTTTTCTTCGTCTCATTTTCTATTATCTTTTCCTCCTTCTCCCCCGTTTCCCTTCGCCCTTTTCACTTTTTTCTTCTCTCTCCTTTTCCTCTTCATCCACCAATCCGTGTGTCTCCTCCTCCTCTTCTTACTCCTCACTTATTTTTTTCTTCTCTCTTTTTTTCTTCGTCTCATTTTCTATTATCTTTTCCTCCTTCTCCCCCGTTTCCCTTCGCCCTTTTCACTTTTTTCTTCTCTCTCCTTTTCCTCTTCATCCACCAATCCGTGTTTCTCCTCCTCCTCTTCTTACTCCTCACTTATTTTTTTCTTCTCTCTTTTTTTCTTCGTCTCATTTTCTATTTTCTTTTCCTCCTTCTCCCCCCGTTTCCCTTCGCCCTTTTCACTTTTTTCTTCTCTCTCCTTTTCCTCTTCATCCACCAATCCGTGTTTCTCCTCCTCCTCTTCTTACTCCTCACTTATTTTTTTCTTCTCTCTTTTTTTCTTCGTCTCATTTTCTATTATCTTTTCCTCCTTCTCCCCCGTTTCCCTTCGCCCTTTTCACTTTTTTCTTCTCTCTCCTTTTCCTCTTCATCCACCAATCCGTGTTTCTCCTCCTCCTCTTCTTACTCCTCACTTATTTTTTTCTTCTCTCTTTTTTTCTTCGTCTCATTTTCTATTTTCTTTTCCTCCTTCTCCCCCGTTTCCCTTCGCCCTTTTCACTTTTTTCTTCTCTCTCCTTTTCCTCTTCATCCACCAATCCGTGTTTCTCCTCCTCCTCTTCTTACTCCTCACTTATTTTTTTCTTCTCTCTTTTTTTCTTCGTCTCATTTTCTATTTTCTTTTCCTCCTTCTCCCCCGTTTCCCTTCGCCCTTTTCACTTTTTTCTTCTCTCTCCTTTTCCTCTTCATCCACCAATCCGTGTTTCTCCTCCTCCTCTTCTTACTCCTCACTTATTTTTTTCTTCTCTCTTTTTTTCTTCGTCTCATTTTCTATTATCTTTTCCTCCTTCTCCCCCGTTTCCCTTCGCCCTTTTCACTTTTTTCTTCTCTCTCCTTTTCCTCTTCATTCACCAATCCGTGTTTCTCCTCCTCCTCTTCTTACTCCTCACTTATTTTTTTCTTCTCTCTTTTTTTCTTCGTCTCATTTTCTATTATCTTTTCCTCCTTCTCCCCCGTTTCCCTTCGCCCTTTTCACTTTTTTCTTCTCTCTCCTTTTCCTCTTCATCCACCAATCCGTGTTTCTCCTCCTCCTCTTCTTACTCCTCACTTATTTTTTTCTTCTCTCTTTTTTTCTTCGTCTCATTTTCTATTATCTTTTCCTCCTTCTCCCCCGTTTCCCTTCGCCCTTTTCACTTTTTTCTTCTCTCTCCTTTTCCTCTTCATCCACCAATCCGTGTTTCTCCTCCTCCTCTTCTTACTCCTCACTTATTTTTTTCTTCTCTCTTTTTTTCTTCGTCTCATTTTCTATTTTCTTTTCCTCCTTCTCCCCCGTTTCCCTTCGCCCTTTTCACTTTTTTCTTCTCTCTTCCTTTTACGAATTACATATATTTTTCCTTATCTCATCTTTCTTCGCTTTTATTCCCCCCTCTCTCTCTCTCTCTATCTATCTATCTATTTTTTCAAATAGTCCCGTTTGTCCTTATTTCTTTTTTATCTTCTTTCTCCGCTGATTTGTCTCTCTTCCCTTTTCTTCACTTCTCCTACTTTTTTTCCTTTTCTTTCTCTCTTACTCTTTTCTTTTTTTCTATTTCCAAGTTCTCTTTCTTCTCATTGTTTTTCCTTCTTCATCTGTCAGTTTTTTTTAGGGGGGGGAGGCATTTTCATATTTTACATTTCTGTTTTTAAAATTGTTTTTTTTTGTTGTTTCTTTTTCTGCTCATTAACCATAACACTTTTCTATACTTTCCTTCATTCTAACTTTATTCCTTTGCTTCTTATTTATTTATTTCTATTTGTATTTTCAGTTACTCAAATTTCGCTCTTTTTCATCATCTTCAGTGACTTTAAAAAATCTTTTAAATCGTGTTTCTTTTTATTCTCATAACCATTTCTTCATTACCGTATTTGACAACATAAATGATTCACAGAAATATAAGAGCCGCCGCCATTTTCAGCAGGACATGTTCAAGAAAAAAGTTTTTGGAGTGCATAATGGCAAAAGTACGCAGGTGTAGGCTTTAAGAAAGCGTTATTCAACTGAGAATACAAGGTTCGCATATAGTGTCCTTTTATAGTCCCAGTAAACAGAAATACCTCTCTCAAAGAAGAGAGTAACAAAACAAGGGGAGACCACTCTTGATTATTCATAACATGGTATTTAAAATGTAATGTTCATATCAAGGTACATAAAGCAAGATACATGAAGCATTATAAAAGCATTTTAGCTATAGTAGAAAACATTCTATTTCTTCTATGAGTCTTGTTCCTTCATGGCTCTCCACAATTTCCTCCTCATCGTCCTTCTTCTTCTACTCTTCTTCCTCCTCCTCCCCCTTCTATGTATCGTGTCCTGTCTGGACGTTTGCGATCATGGCTCGCCACAATGCCCTGTCCGTTGATGTTAGTAAATTTTGTCTTTCATAAAACTTGTTCCGCCATCTATTTCCACAAGTTTCTTCTTCTTCTTCTTCTTCTTCTTCTTCTTCTTCTTCTTCTTCTTCTTCTTCTTCTTCTTCTTCTATCTGCCGGGCCCTGTCAGGACCTGGGCAACCATGGCTCTCCACGATTTCCTGTCATTTGTAGGTCTTAGTAAATTTTGTCTTTTTGTTGTCTCTCCTAAACCTTGCACCGCCATCAATGTACTCAAGATACCTCGGTAGTTTACGCATCGTTTATCTCTGACATTCTGTCTTGTGAGTATCTTACCTCATTATATGAGCCCCAGAAATTTCAAATGTCTCTTTTTGATTTTAATATGAGTGTCCTTTTTGTTTCTATTTTCTCTAAAACTATAGAACCACATTTCTGTTACAGTGTAACCCGGATATAAGAGAGTTGTCGGGACTGGAGAATAAGTCTCTTATATCCGGGTTTATCTTAACACAGACTCTAATTTGGGACCAGATAAGATCTATCTTATATCCGGGTTTCTCTTATATCCGGGTTTGGTCTATTATATATACATTAACACAGGCTCTAATTTGGGACCAGAGAAAATCTCTCTTATATCCGAGTTTCTCTTATATCTGGGTATCTTATATCCGGGTTTCTCTTATATCCGGGTCTCTCATATCCGAGTTACACTGTACTTCCAGTCTCTTCTTCATTTGTGAGGAACTTGTCCAACATTCACTGCCATATAAGGAGGACTGTTCAATAACCTTTGTTTCTAGCAAAATCTTCATGTTTCTTATTACTTTGCTTAGCTTTTGGAAGGCTTCTTTCGCTATCCTAATGCGACTTCGGATTTCGGTGTCACACTTTCCGTCCTCTGCTTAGACACTTCTTAGATATTTAAATTTTTGGACTTGCATAATTTTGGTATCTTCAATGTGTAATTTGCATGTTGGGCTCTTTCCAGGCAGCTTATCTTCTTGCAATTGATGTTTAATCCTTTCTTCTCGTTCTCCTTACTGTATATAAAAAGCAAGCTAGCAGTATGTTATGGTCCAGGTTCCTTGTACCACGGAGATGGTCCAAGGTAGAACCAACGAAGAATAACTCGAACACAAGTATGGAATAACACAGATATATTACAAACAGAATATGTAGAAAAGAAGTAGAAGTGTTAGTAATAACAATCAGGTTAGCTTAGAGAGAACTATGTTGTCTCGACCAGTATCACTATTCCAATGTCTTACAGTAATCGTCTGACGCGACTCTGTCTCTGACTGACTGACACACTCACTGGCTGCTGACTCACATACTCTGTATCTCACACAACTGCTTCCTCTTGAGGCGCAGTATTTATGGTGTACGGGATAGTCCATTACTATTATGGGTAAGTTCCCATAACACAGTACAAGTAACTATGAAGCTACAAATTACAGTAAAATAAAATATCTTGTTGATTACAGTACTAAAACGTTGAAACTTCAAATAAAGCAGACACGTTTTTATAAAAACCAAGCTACCACTGTTAATGAGAAAACACAGTAATGAAAATTAAGAAAAAAATGTCTTCTTCAACTATCGTCTATATCAATAAAGCGCTGTGTACGTATGTCTGTCCGTTATTAATTTTAATTTTTTTTTTCGATCTCGGCGAATCATAAACAAGAGGTAGCAACTACAACGCGATTAAAAATTAAATAAATAACTCATTTAAAATTAAATTTAATTATCAAACAGAATGAAAGGTTTAAAAAAACAACAATTCTCTATTAAAGGTTTAACTTTAATTTCGCTTTCCGTCGCAATTGCAATTGAAATCGTTTAATTAAACCGTAATTAAAACTTATGCGAGTCACGGTACGTTGCGCATGTTTTTTTTTGTTTTTTGTTTTTTGTTGTTTTTTTTTTTCATTTTTCTAGCATGCGTACTACGTTATTCAAAATAATATATAGTTCTTGTTTCTTAATGTCCTTTAAGACTGACTTTATGTGAAGGGATGATAAAGAATGGTGATTCTAAAAGAAACTAAAAATTGCGCGCAAAATAAGTGTAAACGATTTACGGAGATCGATTTCGTATACGAAGAAAAATTATGCCGAATTAAAGTATTGAATAAAGATAAAATATTTTATTATTTCTAAATTCTCAACTTTGACGTACATAGGACGCTGAAGGCAAAAGGTCGAATGTCCAAAAGCCTTCCGAAGGAGCTAGCCTAAAGTCCGCCCGAAGAGCGGCTATTAAGGTAAAAATATAACTAAAGAAACCTTTCAACTACTGGGTCATCATTACATATTCTCAAAATCTGCACTTTCTTCTTACTACTACGTCAGTACTAAAACCTAATTGTGTAACCCTCCCCCTTGAGAGGCTCTTGAGCCTTGCATTGGATAAACATTTAGTAAAAACAAGAACCGGTGCTGGTTCTGGTAGTAGTATGAGTAGCAGTAGTAATAATGGCGCTTATGAAAAAAATATTATGGCTTCGGGCAAAGTCGATATGAACGTCTGTATAAAATTATAGCCTAGGGTAGGGAGCATTTGGGAATAACATTGGCCTCCTTGCGACCTCACTTACGCATATGAGACGCAGGGTGATATTTTGTATCAAGTTTTTAAAGAAAAATAGTGCGTCTTATATGCCGTTAAATCCGTCATATTTTTCCGAACTTATTGCCTCTCAGTCCAGAACATATTGAACTCACACTCACACTAAGGCGTTAGTTAGAACCGGTGACAGGACCCAAAGAGTTTGAGTTCAATACCTGGTTAAGGCGGTGGAGAGCATTGAGAGGGGAATTAACAGGAGATAACTGACATCCATTAGACATGGCACGTGGAACTAGAACAGTCTACCCCAGTGAGCGAAATAAAGGATTCAGTTCGACATTCCAACCACCTGAAGAAGGCCGGAGCGTACAACGGCCGAAAGGTTGTGATAAACATGGCGACAAAAATGAGGACAATAGTCCGAATAATGTAAGTAGTAGTGTAGATAAATATTGATTGTTTCTATAGATAAAATTTGATTGTGTTTATACTTGCGTCTATAGGCAAACATTGACTGTCTTTATCCTTGAGTATATAAACATTAATCGTGTTTATACCTGAGTTTATAGATAAACATTGTGTTTAAACTTGAGTCTATAGATAGACATCGTGTTCATGCTTGATCGATAGATAAATATTGTTCACGTTTATAATTGAATCTATTGTTAAATATTGATCGTGTTTCTACTTGAGCTGATAGGTTCTGGCGTTGAATTTTTAATGGCTACATCGCAAAAAAAAAAAAAAAAAAAAGAAGCATATTTCATGTTAAAAACTCTTCCCTTTTTTTTTTAATCGCCATCAATGCGTTTGTTTCACATCAACACTGATCAAAAACCAGGAAGGTGTTTATCCTGTTTATCCTTGAGCCTGTAGATAAACATTGATTATATTTACACAGAAGGCAATAGAATAAATATGGTTCGTGTTTATACCTGAGGCTAGAGATAAACATTGATCCTGTTTATACTTGAGTCCATAGATAAAAATCTGATTGTGCTTATTCTTGAGTCTATAGTTAAACATTCGTCGGGTCCATAATTGATCTATAGGAGAACAGTGACCGGGTGTATACATCTGTATCTTTTTAAATATTGGTCTTTTTTTTCTTAAGACTATAGCTGAACATTGATCTATCGGATAACATAATCCGGGTTTATACCTGAGTCTCTTGTTAATCATTGGTCTTTATTTACACTATTTACATTGTTCGGACTGTTGTTCTCATCTCTATTGTCATATTCACGACGTTTCTGCCGTTGTACGCCCCGGTCTTCTTCAGGCGATATACGTTGGAATTTCGATCCGAACACTTTATTTAGTCCACTGGGGGTATATTGTTCTAGTTCCACGTGCCATGCCCTTTTCTGGATATCTCAGTTTCAGTTATTTCCATTTAGCAACTCAACTCTCTAAGTCTTTGTTCACCTCTGCTGTGGCCAGGTATTGAACTCACAACTCTTTGGTTCAAGTCACAGGATTACTTCAACCAACGCTTCTATCCACTGGGCTATGTGTCCAGTGGACTATATAATGGGTTCGGTTTGAAAGTTCGATATATCTCACCTGAAGAATGCCGGAGCATACAACGACCGAAACGTCGTGAATGTGGCAATAAAGAAGAGAACAAAAACCTGATCAATATAAATAGTGTGGTTGAGTTTATGCTTGTGCCTGCAGTCACCCACACGAAAGATAGACACTTTTAGGGTTGGTCTTACTCTTTGATAGGAAATGCAGTCTATGTATTCTGTGCCTCACCGACATGGCAATATGGTTGCTGTCGTTACCGCTGCTCTTTATGTTGTCATTGTAATTCTTACTTTCATTGTCGCCGAGATTTCATTTTCCTTTATACCATTTTCTTTCTGCAAAAGTGTCCTTTTTTTTCTTCTTCTTTATTGTTTGTTAGCCAGACAAATTCTGGCGTTGAATTTTTAATGGCTACATCGCAAAAAAAAAAAAAGAAGCATATTTCATGTTAAAAACTCTTCCCTTTTTTTTTTAATCGCCATCAATGCGTTTGTTTCACATCAACCCTGATCAAAAACCAGGAAGGTGTTTATCCTGTTTATCCTTGAGCCTGTAGATAAACATTGATTATATTTACACAGAAGGCAATAGAATAAATATGGTTCGTGTTTATACCTGAGGCTAGAGATAAACATTGATCCTGTTTATACTTGAGTCCATAGATAAAAATCTGATTGTGTTTATACTTGAGCCTATAAATATCCAGTTTATACTTGAGTCTATAGATAAACATTGATTGTGTTTATATTTGAGTCTATAGAAAAATATTGGTTGGGTTCATAAAAGATCTATAGAATAAGATTGGCTGAGTTTATACTTGAGTCTGTGGGCACCCACCCGAAAGGTAGCCCCTTTTAGGGTTGGTCTTACTCTTCGATAGGAAATGCAGTCTATGTATTTCTGCCTCACCGACATAGCAATATGGTTGCCGTCGTTACCACCGTTCTTTCTGTTATTTCTCTTTGTAATTATTACTTTCATTGTCGCCGTGATTTCATTTTCCTTTATATCATTTTCTTTCTGCAAAAGTGTCCTTTTTAGTTTTCTTTTTCTTATTGTTTGTTAGCCAGACGAATTCCGGAGTTGAATTTTTCGTGGCGACATCGCTAAAAAAAAAAAAGAAAAAAAAAAGCATATTTCATGTTAAAAACTCTTCCCTTTTTTTTTTTTAATCGCCATCAATGCATTTGTTTCACATCAACACAAATCAAGGACCAGGAAGGTGTTTATCGGGGTACAAGAAAAGGGCCGCGTCAAATATTTCGGCGACAGGGGTCGGGGTGAAGTGACATCAGAATGGAATGTGTCTTCGTTATCGTTTTGTTTTCTGACATCTTCTTTTTTAAATTCTTGTTATGTTTCCTTTTTTTCTTTATACTTTCTTTCTTGGTTGTCTTCTTATTCTTCGTCTTTTTTCTCCTTTTGTCTTTTTACTAGCTTTCCTTTCTCTCTCTCACGATCTCTCTCTCTCTTATTTTCTTTCTTTCACTTTCCCTTTTACTCCTTCGTCTCTTGCTTCTTTCTCCTTTTCTTCTTCTTTTGCAAGCTTGATCCTCTATATCCAACTTCTCTGTTGTTTTGACTTTTTTTTCAACACTTACCTTCTTTTATGCCGAGACATTTTTCCTCTTTGCTTCTCTCTTTCTTTCTTGTTGGCCTTTTTCTTTGTCTTTTTACTTTTTTGTTAATTGTTTTCCTTTTCTTCGTCTTTTTTGTTTTTACTTTCTTTCTTTGATGATTGCTTTCCTTTTCTTCGTCTTTTTCTTTTTTACTTTCTTTCTTTGATGATTGCCTTCTTTTCGTCTTTTTCTTTTTTACTTTCTTTCTTTGATGATTGCCTTCTTTTTCTTCGTCTTTTTCTTTTTTACTTTCTTTCTTTGATGATTGCCTTCTTTTTCTTCGTCTTTTTCTTTTTTACTTTCTTTCTTTGATGATTGCCTTCTTTTTCTTCGTCTTTTTCGTTTTTACTGTCTTCTTTGATGATTGCCTTCTTTTTTTCGTCTTTTTCGTTTTTACTCCCTTTTTTTTTAAGATTGTCTTCTTTTGCTTCGTCTTTTTCTTTTTACTTTCTTACTTTGATGAGTGCCTTCTTTTTTTCGTCTTTTTCGTTTTTACTTTCTTACTTTGATGATTGCCTTCTTTTTTCGTCTCTTTTTTTAAAACTTTCTTTCTTTGTTTTTCTCTCCTTTTTCTCGGTCTTTTTTCACCCTTGCCTTTTTCAACATTTTTCTCTCCTTTTCACTTTTTATCTCCCCTTTGTCTTTTATTCCATCGTCCCTTGCATCTTATTTCATTTCTTCCTTCTAGTCTTTCTTCTTCTCTTTTCATCTTCTCCCTATATCAGTTTCTTTTTTCTTTGTTTTGTTTCTTTTTTCAACACTTGCCTCATTCCCTCGCCCCCGAGACTTCTTTCTTTTCATTTCTCTCTTTCTTTCTTTTTGCCCTTTGTCTCCATATTTCTTTCTCTTTCCCTTCTTTCTTTTCTATCCTTTTCCTCACACTCTCCTTATCTTTTTTTTATTTTCCTTCTTACTCCTTCTTTATTTTCTTCTTAAATCAATCTTTTCCAATGTATTATTCTCACTACTTTCTTTATTTTCTGGCCGAGATTTCTTTCTCTTTTCCCTCCATTCTTCCTTTCTTGGTTTCTTTCTCTCTCTCTCTTTTCTCGTCTTTTTTCTCTCTCACTTCCGCTTTCCTTTCTACACTTTTTCTATTACACTCTAACGCCTTTTATCTTTATTTCTCCTCTTCTTTCTTCTTTATCCTCTTCCTAAATCCATCTTTTCATTTGCTATCATTTTTTTTTTTTTTCAAAACTTTACCTCATTTTTTCTTCGGACTTCTTCACTTCTTTCCTTCTTTTCCTTCATCTTTTTCTTTTTCCCTTTTTTTCTTTCTTTTCTACACTTTTCCTCTTACTTTCACGCCCTTTCCCCCTATTTTATTCCTTCCCTCTCTATCTCATCACTAAATCTGTTATTTTCTTTGTTTTGTTTTTTTCGATTTTTTCCTCTTTTTGTTTATTTTTACTTTCTTTTATTACGCTATTTTTCAACTTCCTCCTTTCCTTTATTATTAGTAGTAATATTATTATTAGTAGTAGTAGTAGTAGTAGTAGTAGTTTTATTTCATACCACCCAAACCCACTTTCTCTTCCATTTTGCCGGGGGGCATTTTTTGCGAGCTGATTTGGTCATGTCAACCCTTCAGCATGAGCCTGGACACCCGGCGTTAATTTTAGTAATAAAATGCAATCCGCGTTCATTGTCTATTGTTATGAACTGGAAAAATGGAAAAAAATTACATTTCTATTTCTCTCAAAATGCCTCTCATATATATATATATATATATATATATATATATATATATATATATATATATACAGAAGAAAGGGTCCACGTGTGCTTCTTGTAGTATGTAAAATAGGTTGGTTAATAAAACAAGGGCCTATAAGGGTTCATGAATTTCACAAAGGTTGCATGTAAATGAACGTAACGAACTCGACTGGAATTCGAACTTTTCTCAATCCGAGCCTCAATTCTCTCTCTCTCTATCTCTCTCTCTCTCTCTCTCTCTCTCTCTCTCTCTCTAAATATACATATATATATATATATATATATATATATATATATACATACATATATATATATATACATACATATATATATATATATATATATATATATATAAAATTTATATATATATATATATATATATATATATATTTCTTGTCCTACAAAACTTTATAACAGCAAGGAACAAGCGTAATTTCTTATTTTAATTTAATTTACAAGGTATATTGGTGTAAATTTAATAAATAGATATTAAATTTACGCCAATATGCCTTGTAATTTAAATTTATATATATATATATATATATATATATATATATATATGTATGTATGTATGTATGTATGTATATATATATATGTATGTATGTATGTGTGTGTGTGTGTGTGTAAAATAAGTTAGTTAATAAGACAAGGAGGGACGAAAGTGTACCAATATAATCAGTACAAAAAAAAACAGTTATTAAATATTAATTATTAACCATATGAGAGAAATGAAGCACGGAAAGGAAGGTTTTAAGTCCGGAATTTACGGACACGCCTTTACAATCTGACTCACTCCCCCGACCACCGCTGACACGCTTTTACACGTTTAAATTTGAGTACATTTTCATAAGTTTCGCACAACGAGGAATCAGACAGAGATCGGATTTTTACTAATAATATGATCTTCACCTGAATTTACACCGTCCAAAAAAGCATGTGTCGGCGAGTAACCCCCATTTCTTTGCTGTTGTTTTTTTTTCTCGCGCCGTTGATGGAGGACACAGGCGAGCCCGAAAATTTCGGACTTAAAACCTTTATTCCTGTCATATAGTTAGTAATTGATGTGTTATATAATATATTATATTAAGCTTTTTCGTACTGCTTATATTGGTACTCGTTCGTTTGCTCTTGTTTTATTAACCAACCTATCTATTTTACATATACATTCATACATACGTATATATATATATATATATATATAGTAATCCGTTGGTATAATCCAGGCAAGTCCTATTAACACAACATAGAATTTGAAATATGTTAAAACTGACTCACAAAAGAGCGCTCCATGTTTATTCACAATAAGAGAGGAAATTTACTTTAGAATTAGAATTACGATACCTGATCATTTACGAAAAGTATCGTAATCCTAATTGTAAAGTATATATATATATATATATATATATATATATATATATATATATATATATATATATATATATAGAGAGAGAGAGAGAGAGAGAGAGAGAGAGAGAGAGAGAGAGAGAGGGGGGCACGGTGGAGTAATGGATAACGGTTTGGATTGAGGAATCGGAGAGCCGAGTTCGAATTCCAGTCGAATCCATTACATTCACTTACGTGCTAATACCCTTGGGAAAGGTGTGAATCCTCTTCTTCTCCTTCCAACTATGGGTTCTATAGCCTTGGATGGTAACTGGTCTAGGAGAAGGACAACTCTGAATTCAAAACCTGCGGAGGGTCGTTTGGGGACCTTGTGGCACTCAGTGCACCAGGTCTCTGTATTCGTCCCTTCAAAAAGTGTGGATGGTCCTGCACGAAACCTTCACCACTATAATCAATTCACATGTGTCGGCGTCGTGCTCTCAATTTTCTATGAACTGATCTGTTTGACCCTCATACGTCGAATTCGAGTCGATGATATATATATATATATATATATATATATATATATATATATATATATATATATATATTGAGAGAGAGAGATTTCGAATTCCAGTCGAGTTCGTTTACATGCAAATATCTTTGGGAGAAGGTATGAACCACACTCTTCTCTCCACTCACCCCAGCTAACAGGGCATATCGGCTCTTCTAGACCACTTGCGTGGCAACTGGTCTCGGAAAAGGACAACACTGAATTCAAAACCTGAGACGGGTTGTTTGAGGACCTTGTGGCACAGGATGTGTGCTTTGTTCTCTGTATTTGGCTTTTCCAAAAAGCGCAATTGGTTCTTCACAATATTTTACCACTATAATCAAATACTCAAATAATCAAATACCACTATAATCAAATATATAATCAAATCCTATGCGCAAGTAGTCGGGCTGTTCAGTTCTAAGTTCTTATACGAGTTGGTATACGGTCATCCATAGAAAACACCGGAAGAGTCCAGTATGGAGATATATATATATATATATATATATATATATATATATATATATATATATATATATATATATATGACGTCACACACTACGAAATGGACAAAGTCCGACAATTATTTTAATATATTTTATTGTTATACGTTATTTATATAGACACAAATATTTCAGTAAATGCTCTGTTTATAATAAACAGTAGTAACTACATTTACCGACCTTAACATCCGAGAAATTTTCATAGAAAAAATGTGTCCTCCGACATCAATCAAACATGTATCCTACACGGAACCTTGCGTGCTATACGAGTTTAGTTTCTCTGTAGCTATATGACGGTTGATATCACTACCCTTATTTATACAAGTGTCTTCTTTTCTGGTGTTAAAGGTCAGAATTTTCCAAAAGTTTGTTGGTTCCAATCGTTTTCGGATAAACAATTAGCAATTATCAAGGATTCTTTACTTCTACTACTAAATGGTCTGCTAGTACTGTTTCAGACGGTCTAAAAGTTGCTGGAAAATAAACATGATATAATACATAGCGTAAAGAATAAATCCCTTTTTGCAAATGTTCTACTGTCTATAGAAGCATTTACGCGATATTTATTACAAGAATTACCCGTGAACATTTCACAGTGTTCCTATTTGAATGTCCTAATGAATCTAAATTCTTAAGTGGACGACTGAATAAGCTGATGGCGAGTTCCACCAAAATAAGATATCCGTAGAAATTCCCCCATCGCATCGTTAAATATTTGTGCTTATCAACTTTAAGATACCATTGCAATAACAATCATAAATATGTCGTTGTTTTAAGAAGTGTATTGACAACTTTTTCCATTTCACCGAATTAGGCGTTTTAAACACGTGAGTGTGTTATTCCCTTTTCTATCCACCTTCTTTCTTTCTTTATTTTTTCTGTCACTGAAACCAAGTAGCGTCTCTTTTAATCTTTTCCGTCTTTCCACTCGACCAAAACAGATTGGTCCTTTATTATTTGCTATTGGCAAGACGTCTCTTTCTTTCATTCGTGTATGTCGTTTCCGTCTTTAAGCGCGATTAAAACGGTACTGGTAGGAGACATTAAATATTTCTATCTTTCTTTCGTTCTTTCTTTCTATCTTCCTTTCCTTCCTTCCTTCTTTCTTTCCTTCTTTCTTCTTTCTTTCTTTCTTTTTTTTTTCTTTCTTTCTTTCTTTCTTATGACTTGTTTTTCTACGCGATCAAAACTGAATAGTCCATTATATTTTAAGTATTGGTAGGAGACATTAAATATTTCTATCTTCCTTCCTTTCTTTCTTTCTTTCTTTCTTCCTTCTTTTCTTTCTTTCTTATGACTTGTTTTTCTACGCGATCAAAACTGAATAGTCCATTATATTTTAAGTATTGGTAGGAGACATTAAATATTTCTATCTTCCTTCCTTTCTTTCTTTCTTTCTTTCTTCCTTCTTTTCTTTCTTTCTTATGACTTGTTTTTCTACGCGATCAAAACTGAATAGTCCATTATATTTTAAGTATTGGTAGGAGACATTAAATATTTCTATCTTCCTTCCTTCCTTTCTTTCTTTCTTTCTTTCTTCCTTCTTTTCTTTCTTTCTTATGACTTGTTTTTCTACGCGATCAAAACTGAATAGTCCATTATATTTTAAGTATTGGTAGGAGACATTAAATATTTCTATCTTCCTTCCTTCCTTTCTTTCTTTCTTTCTTTCTTCCTTCTTTTCTTTCTTTCTTATGACTTGTTTTTCTACGCGATCAAAACTGAATAGTCCATTATATTTTAGGTATTGGTAGGAGACATTAAATATTTCTATCTTTATTTCTTTCTTTCTATCTTCATTTCCTTCCTTCCTTCCTTCCTTCCTTCTTTCTTTCTTACTTACTTTCTATCTTTTCTTTCTTTCTTTCATTTTTATGACTTGTTTTTCTACGCGATCAAATCTGAATAGTCCATTATATTTTACGTATTGGCAGGAGACACTTTCTTCCTTTCTTTCTTTCTTTCTTCGCGCAGTCAAAATGGAATAGTCTATTATTTATGGGGTAACGGTCGTGCTAAATAAGGGAGGGACAACCAGATAAATTATAGATTAGCCGAAAGCGCTCAGAAGCAACAATTTAGACAACTTTTACGTTCAACGACGAGGTTTTGGAGAAAATGAAAACAAAAAGGAAACTTATACTTAACACCAGGAAGCGACAGTTGAAATTTCTAGGGCACGTAATGAGGAAGGAGGGCTTGGAAAATCTGATACTCACAGGACAATTTGAGGGAAAGATGGATAGGGGGAATCAACGCATAAAATACTTGATGGGCTTGAGTAAATGGTGGTAAAACAGGGTTTGGGAGAAATAACAAAAGATAAACATTATTAAGAACTACAAGGGACAGGAAGATGTGGAGGGCCATGATCGCCTACGCCCTGAAAGAACACGGCACATAAAAGAAAAAGTCCAGAAAAGAAGACACTTGTACACATCCAAGAAAAACATACGGAAACGAAACAAAAGTGCTTTGTCATTCTCAGTGAATGGGTCGGTGGGGGTCTGTGGGTGTAATTTTTATTACTATAAACATTATATTTTGTCGACATACGTGTTTGAGTAGCCAATGAAATTAATGTCAACCGACCGATTTAACGATAATTTTATTAACAAAAATATGCCTTCCAACAGGAATCGAATTTGTATTCCTATTATAACTTGGAGAATCATCTTCAGGCCAGGTGTAATTTTTATTATTAATCTACAAAAAGCCATTAGAGTATATATATATATATATATATATATATATATATATATATATATATATATATATATATATGGCACAATGGATAAAAGCGTTGGTTTGGATCCAGTGACTTGACCCAAAGACTTGTGAGTTCCACACCTAGCTATTGCAGTGGTGAACAAAAAGAACTTGGATAGTTGAGTTAAAGGGAGATAAATGAAACATCTGGAAGAGGCATGGCACGTGGAACTAGAACAATCGACCCCCCGATGGACGAAATAAAGTGTTCAGTTCGAAATTCCAGTCATCTGAAGAAGGTCGAAGCGTACAACGGCCGAAACGTTCAAATCGAACCTTTTTATATGGATGTCAAGCATGACGTCCAACCCGTTCAGAAATCTCTGAGTTGTCAAGTCTATACAATCGTTGATTAAAGTCGTCGATTAAAGATAGATTTGAACGAATGAAATCTGTGGGTCTTTGAGAGGATCATCTTTCTTTGAACCTCGTGATTTTTCGCTACCGGAAAGAACTGGACCCACATCGCTTGAGGACTTTTAATAGCAGTAAAATGAATAACACATGTAACTCGTTAGTTAAGTTGTTCGGACTGTTGTCCTTATTTGTATTGCCATATTCACGACGTTTCGGCCCTTGTACGCTCCGGCCTTCTTCAGGTGATCGGAATTTCAAACTGAACCCTTTATATCGTTCACCGGGGTAGAGAACAGGTTAAAATCGTTTTGTATCAGGCCATCTATGTTTTCCCAACTGAGCAATGGTGAGAGGAAAAGATAATTCAAGCCTTCAGTAATGGTATCAACATTCATACTCTGGCTTCCATTCAAGAACCATCAAGAGAACGCTGAATAAGTTTTAAAAAAGAGGGAGTATTACAGAGGAAAACTGGATCAGGAGGTCACAACAGCAAGAGGGTTCATCTTTTCAGATTAGAGCTAAACACATTCTTATTGTTCAAAGTAGAGTTCAACTGTTTTATAAAAACCTTGGAGAATTCCAGTAAGATATCTTTAATCATTTTTAAGATGTAACGATTCAAAACTTAATCTAACAGTTGGGGCTATATTGCTGTTACACGATTTGGAACATTATGCTGTTACACCCGGTATATATAGATATTTTCCAAACCTTCCTTCCTCATTATGCCTTCAAAAAATCTCAGCGTCCTTTGTTGTCTCATCTTTTAATGGAGCTTCTTATTTACTCACTATGCACTGGTTCAATTTCACCGTTAATAATTAGCTTTTGTATGTTCGTTTTTTGTTTTGTTTTGCTTTTTTGAAGGGGGTAGCGAATCTTTCTGAAAGAGTGTTGGCCGAAAAGGTTCCTTTTAAAGAATGCGACGCCCATGAGCTACATGAAAAACTGCACATCATTAAGTTTCTAAATAGTGAAAAGTTATTAAACCACAGACATGAGTTTACGGTTTTCTGCCGACATCAACAAATTTTCGCATTAAATAATTAATAAATAGATATAAACAAATAAAGTCTATAGTTTAAAAGCCTTAAAAGCTCAGCCCAATAATTAATGAGAAAAACCCTTTCTTGAAGTCGAAAAAAAAATCCATTTGAATAAACAAATAAATAAACAGATTAAACAGATAATAATGGAACACAACCTTCTCGATACTTAACAACCTGCGACAAAGCCATAAAATTGCCTTTTAAGCAGCTAGGCGTCCTACTATCAGTCTCGAAATAGACCCCCCAATGTAACTTGACATAAATTTTTCTAAAGAGACTGGTCTGTAGATAAAAATTAATTCTTAGCTGTTTGACCACCTAACCAACATGGCCGACACTAGCTGTTTCCATAGCAACTAATGTTCCAAGAGACCACACTTATAAACACGCGTTAACCAAAAGATAGCTTATTCCCAAACTCTCGCTTGACGAGGAAGCGCGACCAGACACCTTAACTCAACATAATTTCAAAAATTATATTAGGGGTCTCGGCTCTCGCTTTTGAAACATGAGAACTCTTATGTAGCGAAGGAATCATATTTTTAAAACAAGAAATATTATAATATAAGCTCTACTTCTGTATGGAGCACTGTCTTTTTGAAAATAAAAGCAAAAATACTAGGGAACACCGGATTATTTACCTAGCGTGTTCTTTCCTGTTTTTCTGCATACCTGCATATATATATACATATATATATATATATATATATATATATATATATATATATTTTTATATAAATTTTTTAAGTGGCCAGAATAAATACCGTACCAAAAAACAGGCGTATATAGGTTTGGTTTTTGTTTTACGGCATATCAACCTCAGTGGATTATTTAATGCCAACAAGATTTTTGTCTATATTTCTGAGATGAGGTATTATGCACACTATTTACATTATTCGGACTATTGTCCTCATCTTTGTCGCCATATTTATTACAACGTTTCGGCCGTTGTACTCTCCGGCCTTCAGTTGGTTGGAATGTCAAACTGAACTTTTTTTTTAGGAGATAACTAATAACTGACATCCATTAAAACATGGCACGTGGAAATAGAACAGTCTACCCCAGTGAGCGAAATAAAGGGTTCAGTTCGACATTTTTTTTTTGGAAATATTTTTGTTCAATAATGTATTGCTGGTAATATCTTTTTCTTCAAAAATGTATTGCTGATAACATTTTTTTCCTTCAAAAATGTATTGTTGGTAATAATTTTTCCCTTCAAAAATTCATTACTGGTAATAATTTTTGCATAGTGTTTTGACCTCAGTTTGGGGTTAACTATTTGCCCATAACTGGGACCCTAACAGGTGCTACCACCCGGGCCAGGGTGGACCTGGGAACACCAGCAATAAAGAGGTAGTTCCATGATCCTCAAAACCTCCTGAACAGAGGCCTTGCTGTCGGATGTAGTTTATCGTCTTACCCAGGACGCGGATGTAGTTTATCGTCATACCCAATGATGGCGGACGTATGTATAAAAAAAAGTGCTCAAAAGCAGCTGCATTGAAAAAAGACATACAGGCAATAAAATAAAATAAATATTGCCCCCCACCAAACATCTGAAGACACCTAACGGTTGAAACCAAGGTTGTCTACGGTATATAAGTTTTTTACCCCATTATTATATATTAATTCAACCACAATTTTGATTTTATAAATGCTACACTCATAAAAAAGAAAATAATTCACTCAGAAGGAAAATCCTCAAGAGTGCCGCCATTGAATATTATACAAATATTAATCTACGCCCTGGTTTTTTCCCAATATCACCTTTCCTAACAGAATCACTACTCTCACAAGTCAGCGCACACAACAAATATGTCAAGAAATCAAAAGAAAACAGTTGAATTCGTCAACACAATACAAACAACATTTTTACACGTGAAAATATTCTCTTCAAACATAAAAAGTAATTGACGTAATTTTTCAGTTGACCCAAGGAAAATACAATAGCGTTTCTAAATTCTTCTAGTTGCTAACAACATTTTGTTTGTTGTTTATAGATTCTTTGTTTCAATAAATTCATTTCGTTTTTGATTTTTTTTTTTTTTTTTTTTTGCCTTCAAAAAGTTCACATTGGGCAAAACGCGTCGGTTAAAACTACAGTTTTCATATTGTCTTTTTCTACGGGTTAATTCTGAGAATTTTTACATATATATATATATATATATATATATATATATATATATATATATATATATATATATATATATATTCATGAGTGAAACAATTTTCAGATCAATCTATGTCCATCAATTGTTCGTTTGTCTGTGTCTCTCGAAGACACATAAGTGATCTCCATATCACTATTTCTATTTGTATCTTACAATACATTTTTTTTTATCAAGTTCATATCTATTTGCCTATTCAGTAATGTACGCACGCCCTCACGCAGATAGTGCACTCGTAAAAGGCAGACTCTTTCAACTAAACTCATCACGACGTACGCCCACATCAGAACTGCACACTCTGCTTTTTACTTTTTACTTTTTTTTTTTTTTTTTTGTCGCCATTCCTTATTTCTCTCTCGTTTTGAAATTAAGTGAACATCGCCAAGCATAAGAAATATTAGCGAGTAATGCCCGAGGGTTCACGGAATGTTAGTTGGAAATCTTCGCAAAAATCTAAATTTCCCTGCCATTAAACCCCGCCCCAACGATTCCCCTTGCATAAGCCTGCACCCCGTGCCCCTCAAAGAGTCATTTTTAAGACTAACTATTCTTCCTCAAGGTGTCTCCAGAAACGAGAAGTAAATAGGCAAAAGAAAGAAAAGAAAAGAAACAATCGGAAAGAGAGAAAAGTTCAAAAAGAGAGGGAAAGGGAACGAGGGGGAGAACTAAAAAAGAGGGAGAGACTGTAAAAGTAGGAGATAAAAAATAAAGGGAGGAGTACACGGAAAACGAACTTTAAAAAGTAGACGATCAAAAAGAGAGATAATGAGGAAGAGGAGGAGAACTAAAAGAGAGGGAGAGAGATTGTTAGAGTAGGAGATAAAAAACAAAGGGAGGAGGAGTACACGGAAAATGAACTTTAAAAAGAAGACGCTCAAAGAGAGAGAGAGAGAGAATGAAGAAGAGAAGGAGAACAGAGAGAGAGAGAATGATTGTAACGTAGGAGATAAAAATAAAGGGAGGTTGGGTACACGGAAAAAGAACTTGAAAAAGAAGATTCAAAATAGAGGGAATGAGGAAGAGGAGGAGAACTGAGAGAGGGAGAGAGAAGGTGACTGTAAAAGTAGGAGATAAAACGTAGAGAGGAGGAGTTCGGTAAAAGAACTTGAAAAAGAAGATTCAAAAAGAGAGGGAATGAGGAAGAGGAGGAGAACTGAGAGAGAGAGAGGGGGTGATTGTAAAAGTAGGAGATAAAACATAGAGAGGAGGAGTTCGGTAAAAGAACTTGAAAAAGAAGATTCAAAAAGAGAGGGAATGAGGAAGAGGAGGAGAACTGAGAGAGAGAGAGAGGGTGACTGTAAAAGTAGGAGATAAAACGTAGAGAGGAGGAGTTCGGTAAAAGAACTTGAAAAAGAAGATTCAAAAAGAGAGGGAATGAGGAAGAGGAGGAGAACTGAGAGAGAGAGGGTGATTGTAAAAGTAGGAGATAAAACGTAGAGAGGAGGAGTTCGGTAAAAGAACTTTAAAAATAAGATTTTAAAAAAAGAGGCGAGTAGGAGGGATAGACAAAGCGGAAAGAGTTTTAAAAGTAGATAATAAAAAGAGAGGGGAGAAGGAAAAGGAAATTCAATCGACATGAAAGGGAGAAAAGTAGAATAAAAAAATAGAGTGGAGAAATAAGAAAAGAGCTTTGAAAAGAGCTTCTGCTTTAGAAGAAGAAGAAAAAAAAGAGAAATCAAAAAAGAAATTGTAAAAAGAGGGAAAAGAAGAGGGCAGTGACGTGAAAGCGAAAGAAGGCGAAAAAAAAATTGATTCGCGGAGTAGAAAAAAGGAAAAGAGAGTGAAAAAGTAAATGAAAAAGTCGGGAAGAGCGAGAGGAGAAAACAGAAAAAGTAATTCTATGAGCAGAACATGAAAAGAAAGTGAGGATAAGATGAAATCAAATCATTAGAGAAGAGGCTAGAGACGCAGAAGTTAAAATAGAGAGGGGGGCGAGCGGGAAAATTACTTGTGAAAAGCTGATGATAAGAAAAGAGAGGGAAAGATAAGGAAAAACAACAGAAAAACAAATATGGCGAACAAGAAAAGGAATCAAAAAGTTCGATGTCAATAAATAAATAAATAAATGAATAATAATAATAATAATAATAATAATAATAATAATAATAATAATAATGATGATGATGATGATGATGATGAAGAAGAAGAAAGAAGAAAAAAGAAGAAAATGAATGAATTCGAAAAAAAAAATGGAGGTGGAAGAGAAACACCAGTAAAAAGGAAGAGAGCGAACACGCTAGAAGAAAGTGAGGAAGTAGAACAAGAAGCGAAAGAAAGTTGAGGGAACAGACAGAAACATATTTGTTGAAGAAGTTGGAGGAAGAGAAAGAACGAAAGAAAAGATAGTGGGGAAAGAATGTGGAGAAAAACGAAGATAAAGAAACTAAAAGAAGTATCTTCATCATCATCATCATCATCATCATCATCATCATCATCATCATCATCATCATCATCAACCACCACAACAACAACAACAATAACAGTAATAATAATAATAATAATAATAATAATAATAATGATAATAATAATAATAATTATAATAATAATAATAATAATTATTATTATTATTATTATTAATATTATTATAAATATTATTATTCGTTGTTCATACTTTATTATGGCTCTGTATAAAACAAAGCTAAAAAATAACCTGGACGATACATTTCGGTGTGACGCTATTCTCACCGACTGCTCTAGTGAGTTCTGTCCGCGCGGAATGCCCAGTTTCTGTAGCCTTGTACCAAACTAAGCCATATTCTGTAAATATCAATGGTGGTTGTAGGGGGGGAGAAGAAAACTAACATGGCGAACAATGAAAATGACGGGTTGGAATTAAAAGATGAAGAGCAAGAGTACAGAGGCAGAAACAGAAAAGTAAACAACGGAGGAGATGAAGCGAATATACGGGCAACACGAAGGGACACAATCGGGATGAGGTGGAATAAATACATACCTTTTCCACAACTTCTCCGTCACCCTTCTTTTTTTCTATACGAACCGACCCCATACCTTCCGCCGAAAAAATAAATAAATAAATTTGGAATGTCTATTTTGGCATATCTAGTTCGGCTGCAAAGAGAGAGGTTTCGACACGAACTCAACATACTTTCATCCTGATCTTCACCTCTGAACCTTTCAATTTCCTGCGAGTTATTCAAGTTTTCCAGAGGAAAAAATTACAACTCCGTCGAGAGGGTGAGAAAAATACACCTTCCACACACACACACACACACACACACACATATATATATATATATATATATATATATATATATATATATATATATATATATATATATATATATATATGTATAAAATATGCCCCCAATGTATTTACCATGTTTATTCACTTATGTTTTATTTATTGATTGCTTTTGTTTGTTTATTTATTCATTTATTTATTTTGCTTCTTATGACGTTCTATTATGTTAGGAGGACGTCGCCCTAACCTTTTACCTTTATTTTTCACCCCCCCCCCACTACACTCACATCTCACCCACAACTTTTCTTACCTTCTCCTTACACCTCCTTTTGTTTTGTTTCTTTCCCCTTTCAGCTTTCTCTTCAATCGATACCTTAAAACCCAGTTTCCATTACGCTTCGGCCTTTCCTTTCCTCTCATCCTAATTCTCACCCTCGTAATTCCCCTAATTTTTTAATCTTTACCCCCCCCTCTCTGATCTCGGTTCTTATTTTCCCAACTTTCCTCTCACTACTCCTCCCCTCATGCACTCACTCGTGTCTTCATCCTTCATTCAATCCTTATCTCTTTTTTTTCTCTCTCTCTCGGTTTACGGCCAAAATCACGTTGAAATACCGGTTCCCGGACGTTATTTAGCAACGTCGAGCCTAGTCAGTATGTGGATGGGTGACCGCTTGGGAATACCAAGTGCTGTAAGCTTGGATGTGCAGGTGGTGTAATAGATAATGGCTCGGAATTGTTAATCGGAGTACCCAGTTCCAGTTCCAGTTGGGTTCGTTATATTCACTTACACGCAGACATTCTTGGGAAATGTATTAAACGACCCCCCCCCCCACAACTGTAGGTTAATGAGTAAAACTTTTATCACTAAACCATTATTATCTAAAACGAACTTACAATCTATTTTCTGGCTTGAAATAAACTGCAAAGGGTTGATAAGTCGTAAAAAACGAATGAGTCATTGCAATTTTACTTTTCAGTTAGGTTCGAACATTTGGAAACAATCAATTACGATTCTTCATCCGACCGTGTAAAGCATTGGTTTTAAACTTTTTTTACCCATGGACCAATTTTAGTTTTCATTTTTCATTTTGGATCCCAAAACCATTCGATAAAAAAAAAGCTTTTTTTTTTTTACTAATAGATCGATTGAGGAAGTGTAATATAGAATTAGTAAATATCTATGTTTTATTTTTAAGTAAAACTAATTTAATGAATAAAGTGTCTATATTTCTGAAATGAGGTATTTTTTTTTCAATCGGAACATCTTTTCAAGTCCTTTTTATTTGACCTTTCGCCATACTAAACATTTTTTACCCATTGACCTCTTTTAGTCTTCATTTTTTTGTGGGTCCCATAACCATTCGATAAAAGTTTATTATTTATTATTTATGTTATTTTTTACTAATAGATAGATTGAGTATTATAGGAATAATAAATATCTATTCTTTATTTTTAAGTAAAACTAATTTAATGAATCTCTGTCTATATTTCTGATATGAGGGTTTTTTTTAATCTGAACACCTTTTCAAGTCATTTTTATTTGACCTTTCGCCATACTAAAACTTTTTTTACCCATGGACCGCTTTTAGTCTCCATTTTTTGTGGGTCCCATAACCATTCGATAAAAAAAGATTATTTTTTTTTCTAATAGATTGATTGAGGAAGTGTATTATAGGAATAATAAATATCTACTCTTTATCTTTAAGTAAAACTAATTTAATGAATATCTGTCTATATTTCTGAGATGAGATATTGTAATTATTTACACTATCTACATTACGTTTCTAAGCGACGTGCCGTCAAAAAACCAACAGAAATAGCTCCGTCAAATCGAAACTTTCAAATGGATGTCAAGCATGGCGTCCAACCCGTTCAGAAATCTCTAAGCTGTCAAGTGTATCCAACCGTTGTTTAAAGCGAATGAAATGTGTGTCTTGGAGAGGACCATATTTCTTTGGACTCCGTGATCTTTCGCTACAGAATCAGTAAGAACCGTGACAAAGAACTGGACCCACATCACTTGAGGGCTTTTAATAGCAATAAAACGTGCAAACTCGTTATTTACATTTTACGTGTAACTCGTTATTTACATTTTTCGAAATGATGTCCTCATCTTTGTCGCCATATTCACAAATTTTTCGGTCGTTGTACGTTCCGGTCTTCTTCAGTTGATGGAATTTCAAGCCGTACCCTTTATTTCGTCTACTGGGGTAGATTGTTCTAGTTCCACGTGCCATGCCTCTTCCAGATGTCTTAGTTGTCTCGCTATAACTCAACTCTTCAAGTTCTTTTTGTTTACCTCTGCAGTAGCCAGGTGTTGAACTTACAACGCTTTGGGTCAATTTATTGGATTCAATCAACGTTTTTATCACTGTGCCATGCTCTACGAGTTTTTTTTTAATTATTCGGCTCTATCAATGTCAATGATAGTCGAAGATCCCCCCTTTTCACAAAGTTAAATATATTACTATATTAATATTTTATTTTATTAATATTTAAAATTAATATTATTATTTATTATTAATATATTAAATTAATTTATATAACAAATTATGATTTTTATATAATTTTCTTTTTATATATAATCCTTCCTTTATATATCCTTCTTAGTTTATATTCAACTTTTACAATCGAAACATCCGGTAGAGTAAAAGGGACGCTAATTTATACATCGTTCGATCTCATTTTCTGCTAGTTTTAAAGTTTTTTTTTCTATTTTTAGTAGTTTTATATGGCGTAGATGACTGTAGAATGTCCACTTCTCAGTTGTAACAATCGCTCAGAAGGGAAATTTCTCTATAGACCACTAAAATATTACCGTGAACCCCAATTTGCTATTTTTGTGTGGAACCCAGTAATGTTACATGGGCCCTAATTGAGAACTTCTGGTGTAAATTGACGCTACAAAACTAACATACCAAATTACAAAAACCTACAACACTTGAACACTTAAAAAAAAAAAAAATTTTATAAATTTCAGCCGACAGTGACGTCAACTGTTTTTTTATTTTTGTACGGAAACTGATAATTTCACAATTGCTATGAATAAAGTCACACAATATCATTTATAAATTAAAAACAAAAACAGTCAATTCTATACTTTAAACCAGGGGTCGGCAACCTTTTGCTATGTGCCGACTTAGGGTTTTAAAATCATTCAATGTGCCAACAGCATACGTATTTTTAGACAAGTCTAGGTCAATATGCCTGTTGTACAATATGTTTTATATAGAGTGCAACCTCGGTTTTCAAACAAAATTTCGGTTCTCGAGCAACATTGCTGAATCGAGTTAACACGAACGCAACGGAGTCGATGCTGTTTTGTATACATTCGTCTGTTGTGTTGGGCTTTTTTTCCAATTTTGTACTGTGACTTTTTTCTCTACATTGATTCCTATTGGAAAAATAATTTCGCATTACAAACATTTCGGGTTACGAACGGCCTTCAGGAAAGAATTAAATTCGTGAACCGAGGTTCCACTGTAGTAATATATACAACAATATGTAAACCATATTAATAGAAATAAACTGTTTTTAAAAGTTTTTTTTTTTTTAAGTTTTTATCATTAATGGGAGTTCAACGAGCGAGCAATTTGAAACAGATAAATACAGTGTAACCCGGATATAAGAGAGTTGTCGGGACCGGAGAAGACGTCTCTTATATCCGAGTTTCTCTTATATCCCGGTTTGGTCTATTATATATACATTAACACAGGCTCTAATTTGGGACCAGAGAAAATCTCTTTTATCCGGGTTTCTCTTATATCAGGGTCTCTTATATCCGGGTTACACTGTATCTTCTTTGCTTTGTAGTAGTTATTGGTTCTGGCTTTGTGATGTCATTTGCGGCTGCGCGCCATTGTCAATTGCTTAGAGTGCCACGTGTGGCACGCGTCCCGTAGGTTGCCGAACTCTGCTTTAAACAACAGTCCTTCATCCGTCCCGATAGACTGACGCCACAAAATTACACACTTTACAAAATCAAAAGGAAAAATATCGGTATAATGAAAATGATAGCTTTCAACATAACCAAAAGCAAAAGGTTTGGAGGGAAACGCCCAACTGTCATATAAAGCGATGAACAATGGATTTGAAAAGTCTATTTCTTGAAAATCAATTCTTTAATTTAAACAACAATGCTTCATACAAAATCACGAAGATCTTAACCAAATAACAAAACCCACATAACTTTAACACGTCCAATAGTAATACAATCTATATACTAATAGTAATACAAGCTATATGATAATCGTAATACAAGCTATATGCTAATAGCCATACAATCTATATACTAATAGTAATACAATCTATATACTAATAGTAATACAAGCTATATGCTAATAGCCATACAATCTATATACTAATAGTAATACAATCTATATACTAATAGTAATACAAGCTATATGCTAATAGCCATACAATCTATATACTAATAGTAATACAAGCTATATGCTAATAGCCATACAATCTATATACTAATAGTAATACAAGCTATATACTAATAGTAATACAAGCTATATGCTAATAGCCATACAATCTATATACTAATAGTAATACAATCTATATGCTAATAGCCATACAATCTATATACAAATAGCCATACAAGCTATATGCTAATAGTAATACAATGTATATACTAATAGTAATACAAGCTATATTCTAATAGCCATACAATCTATATACTAATAGTAATACAAGCTATATACTAATAGTAATACAAGCTATATTCTAATAGCCATACAATTTATATACAAATAGTAATACAAGCTATATGCTAATAGCCATACAATCTATATACTAATAGTAATACAATCTATATACTAGCTTTCATTACCTAGATAAGTGACCGCTCGGGAATACCAAGTGTTGTAATCTTGGATTTGTGGGTGGTGTACTGAATAACGGCTCGGAATGAGAAATGGGAGATCCGAGTTTGAATTCCTGTCAGGTTCATTATATTGACGTTCAAATTCCATTGAGAAAGGTACGAATCTACTTTTCCTCTAAGCTATAGATTAAATAGTAAAAATTGTATCAGAAAATTACTATTATCTTCAAAAAATTTAACAATCTAAAAATATATTTCGGCTTTAAATAATCTTAAAAGTGTTGATAATCCGTAAAAAAAAATCTGTCAATCAATCATAAGAAGTATGGGAGAAAATGATATATAAATTTTTAATTGCTACAAGGAATACAAGAAATTTTCAAGGAATACATCGAGGAATTTAAATACCGTAATTCCCCATGTATAATACGTCTTCATCCATAATACGCTCAACTAAAATTGTGCTGAAAGTGTGGGGAAATGCTTCTACTCACGTATAATACGCACCCAAGGTTTGGTAATCAAACCCTATAAATTGTACCTCTCCAATTTCATTACAGCCAGCGTTTCCTACTCTTATTAAAAATGGTTTTAAACATAGAATAATATTATTCTAATTTAGTTTTATGATAATTCTTATTTTATTTTACATTTGTAAGTATTGGTAGGTACATAAGATTGTATTTGATATCATTATGAGGTCGCAATCGCCGAATGTTAGTGTCAAATTGTCGTATGTTTGTGTTGAGTAGTCGTTTCGCAACTGAAATCGACCTATGAAACGGCAATTTTCTTAAAGGTTTTTTGTAGCTGTGCATAATACGCACCCCTAATTTTGTTTATTATTTTTTAGAAAAATATGTGTATTATACATGGGGGATTATGTGAACACAATAAGGACATTTTGCAAAACAACAAAATCAAGGCCTTAGCTACACACCGTAATAAGTTTGATCGTAATTTCTATCTATAAAAATGCTATTTTAATTTTTTTTTAACAATTCACCCAAAGCAAGATGATAATGCAACTAAGACGCAAGGAGCTACTAGGGGTGAAAGAGAATGAAAAAACTTTAGAAGGAGCTGGAAACCCAATCCTAAACAAGAAACGAGGGATAAAACTCTACATCTATTAAGAGAAAACAATTTACTAAGACGAAAGTGTATAGAAAGTGCTTTAATCGCTAGATCATCAACAGCAAATTTACATCAAGTTTCTTACATTTTTCACCTTTCCTTGCAGATCTTCTATTATCACAATGTGGGATATTTAATGATAAAAACAACGAAACAGCTAAAGAAACTTAATGAAATTGGCTTGAGCAAATTAAAAACATTGCGGGCCGAATCCGAACCCGCAAACCTGAAATTTTGGAGTCTCAAGTTTTCATTATTGCGATTGTTTTCGGATTCCGCCATCTTGGCTTCTACAGTTAAAAACAATTAAAGGGACACAACTCTTTAACTATTCAACAGCTCATGTTCAAATGAAAAAATTACTTTTCTCAAATTACTGTTTCAAAATAAAATTGACCGTGTTTTCAACTTTACTCCTAGATGCCGTAGCCCAACATATCATACCATTTCTGATAGAGGCCGACTCTGTGAGCAAATTAAAAACATTTCGGACCGAATCCAGACCCGCAAACCTGAAATTTTGGATTCCCAAATTTTCATTACTGCGGTTGTTTACGGCAATTTTTACGTGTTTTCTTCCAACGATTTTTTTTGTACGATGACAATGTTTATAACTTTGAGAATAATCGAAATTAATTGTGAAAACCAGTGAATGTCATCCATGAAATAAAAATAATTGTTTGTACGGAAAGTAAGGACCTACGTACATCAAATTGTCTTTAAATTAAGTGGTGACAGAAGAATTATCGTTGAACATTTAAAATGTAAGTTTAAATATTAATGCAATACTTAAGAGCAGTCATTAATTTTGAGTTCTTCTGTAGTTTATTGTTGCCTATCGCAACCGTATGCCTCGCAAAAAGAAATCTCCACCAACAGATGATCAGATAGCAATCAAAAGAGCCAAGGCTGCAGCGAGGAAAAGAAAGTCCCGTGCAAATGAAAACCTAAATCAAACGGCAACCATGAGAGCTTCCAATGCTGAGAATATACAAAGACTTAGGGCCATTCAACTTTTGAACAAACCGAAGACCCAATATTGGTCCCTCCGCAGGAGCTAGCTTAATTGCCGCCCGAAGTTAGTTGATAAAAGCTTTCTCTTAAAAGAGTTTTTCATGAAAAAGCTTCGCAATTCCAGTAGCTGTTATCGCTCTTTCTAGTATTGATGCTTTTTGTTATTTGGTAAAGCTATTTGTTTGTGATTTGATGCCCCAATTACATGTATTTAAGCATGCTGCTAGATTGGCAACTAGGTCCCACCGTTTTACTGTTTAAATAGCTAAATGCAACCGCCATTTTCACTCTAGGTTTATTTTCTCACACTTCCCATCTATGGAAATCCCTTCTGATTTCTTGCTTCCCTGTTAACTACAATCTTCAAAAAATTAAATGCAACATCAATTGCCATCTTTTATGTTCTTGAATCCTGTTCATTGTTTGTCCTTTCTTCAAACCTCCCTATTCTCAGTCTTCTTGTTCTCTTTTACTTCCTGTAATCCCCTGCATCTTAGTGGCATTACCGCCTTGCTTGGGGTGAAATGATTAAAAAGAAAGTTACTGAGAATATCCTAAGGATGTATATTTGGTTTAAAAGATTTCCAAAACGTTGCTTTATAATGAATTATGTTTTTGAATCTTTTCAGATAAATGTTTCCCAATTAAATTATTAGCCGAACTGAAAGTCCAAAACAAAGAATTAAAACATAACAGTGTAAATAGCCGTTTCCATACAGGAAACATTCGACATTCATTGACTGAACACTTAGTGTTAATATCGATTGGAATTTGTAAATCTTTTTTCTTAAAACAGTTTTTCAAGCAATTCGACTTCTCATGTCCATTGTTATTGCTCTTTCAAGTCCAGATGACAGTTCCTCTCCAAATAGAATCCGCATTACTTATTCTTTATTACCAAATTGAAGTGCCACCTGGAAGAATCATGTCGATGGGGATTTCTTTTAATAAATGCATTTCGTCTGTAGTTCCTCTGAATGTAAGACAATCTCCTCAAAGATGAAGAAGAGACTTGAAGCAACAGAAATGTGATTCTACAGAAGGATGCTGAGAATACTATGGACTGAACATGTGAATAGCAAGGAAGTTTTAATGAAAATGGAAACTAAAAATAAGACTCTTATACTTAGAATCAGAAAAAGACAATTGAAATTTCTAAGGGGCATAATGAGGAAAGGGGGACGAAACTGTGTGAGGAAAATGCCTTGTGATCTCTGGATAAAATGAAAGAAAGACAAAACTTTCTTTCGTTTTAACCTGTGCAAGACAAAGAGAGCATAAGAGAGATGGGATTTCTTTTAATAAATTTATTTCGTCTATAGTCTCTTTTATATGACAGTGAATGCAAGACAATCTTCTCACGGATAAAGAAGAGATTTGAGTCAACAGAAATTTTGTTCTACAGAAGGATGCTGAGAATATCATGGACTGAACATGTGAATAACAAGGATTTTTTTTTAAATGGAAACAAAAGAAAACACTTATACTTAGAATCAGAAAAAGACAATTGAAATTTCTATGGCACAGTGAATTTTTCAAGCTCCATCAGTATTTGCCTTTTAGCATGCAACTGATGCCAGGGCGTAACTCTAAGCTTTTAATTTACCAGAAAGAGAGAAACGTCTCTCCTGAAGTTATTCTTTATAGTTATTATAAACCCATCTGTACAAGCAAAAGTTAGGAAGACTGATTAAAATCGTGATAAACTATCGGTTGAAATCCATAAAATATTTCTCTTAAAACGGTTTTTCCGCAATTTTTGCTCTTTCTTGTATTGATGATAGTTTCCTTCCTAACCTTTTGTTTCAGGTTGTGTGGAAATTCAATATCTTGGTTATTTTTTCCATCTAGTTACACGTGTTCTTCGTTTGAGTTGTTGTCGTTGGTACTAGAAGTCTGAAAGTGAAGTGTTTATTTTTGGCTATTTGGTAAAATTCCCTTTTGTCATTCTCTCGCGCCCATCTATAAGATCTGAAGATTGATTGATTTCTGTAAGACCTGGATTCGCTTGAAGCCATTTTTTATCATTGATCTGAGAAAATGGTTGTACATAACGAATAGTTTAGAGATTTCTGAATAAATTAGATGTCACCATGCATGCTATCCATCTGAGAGTCTGGATCTGATGAGACAATTTCAGAACATGACTCAAATTCTTAGGTTGGTTTTCCAGCATCTTATGGAGTGGGACAAAACGACCCATAGTGGAAACCTATGCTATGTTCAATTTCCTTATCACCTTTACTAAGTTTATTATAACAGATTCATACACTGAGGTATTTGAAGTCTTTGGTATTTCACTTGAATATGTAGAATAGTTTCATACATTTCAGAACGTGTTGAGCCCCATAATATATTTAACGGAATTAGATAAAATTAATTTTGCTTTTATCTTCGACTTTCGTGAAATGTTAGATTATAAGAGGTTTTGTAAAAAAAGAAAAAGAAGAGAACTCGCGAAAATATTAAGAAAAATTATAAAAACTTGACTGAATGAATTTATTAAATATTCCGATGATTTCTAAAATTAAAAATTGAGTTGACAAAGTTCAATCAAAGAAAATTCTACTAAACGTTTTATTAACACTTCTAATGCGAGCAAATTTTATTATCACTAAAATATCCATCAACTGATAAAAAAATATTGCCTGACATATGTAGAAAATTGGAGCAATAAATTTGAAGCATGGCATACAGTTATTGGATCCAATTGTATCTGAAACTTTCATTGAATAATTTAATATCTTCGTTATTAATATCCATCATGTAATTTAGAAGCATAGACTGTAATTGTTATCGGGGCGAAAAGCGAACTTGGCGTGACGTGTTCAAATAGCGCTCAATTCCGTTTCGTTCATTTCGCAACAATGCTTTTGAAAAAGGCATGAATCCATCTGCCTCCTACTATGTGCTAAATAGGACGTAAGACTAGGGGCTCCCTTGTTTCTAGGTGGCAATCAATCTAAAAGAAAGAAAACTCTGAATTCAATATGCGCCCGTAAAGGGATGTGATACACCTGTCTGCTATGGTAGAAGTACATGTGATATCCATACTTTTCTTTGTCTATATCTCTGAGATGAGGTATTGTAATTATTTACACAGTTTACATTGTTTGGACTGTCGTCCTCATTTTTGCTACCATATTCACGACGTTTCGGCTGTTGTGCGCTCCGGCCTTCTTCAGGTGATTGGAATTTCGAACTGAATACATATTGAATGCGGTTAAAATAATAGACAGAGAACACCACTGGAAAATACGAAAATTTAAGGAATCAGCACATATGCTTGGACATAAAAATCTCCTAAACCAGCCAAGCATGGAAATGAATACAACATGAGAATCAATATGGAGTGCTAGAGAAAAGCCATAATAACAATAAAATTGCAATATAAGCACTGGTAAAAAAAAAATCTTTATTTAGACACATGACGCAGTAGATAAAAGTGTTGGTTGGATCCAGTGACTTGATGCAAAGAGTTGTGAGTTTACAAAAAAGAAATGGAGAGTTGAGTTAAAAGGAAATAACTGAGACATTCGGAAGAGGCATGGCACGTGGGACTAGAACAATCTACTCCGGCGGACGAAATAAAGGGTTCAGTTCGAAATTCCAATCACCTGAAGAAGTCCGGAGCGCACAATGGCAGAAACGTCGTCAATATGGCAACAAAGATGAGGACAACAGCCCTACAATTCTAATGGGTTATGGAACTCGTGACAAGGCCGAATTGGGCATTAACAGGAAAGTGGATGTTTCTTGTTATTATTAGACATCTGACAAGCATACATATATAAACGAAGAAACATTACATTTCTTATGTCATATAAAAATATATACCAGGGGTAGAGATCTGGCACCTCGGATTCAATCACTTTCCCACCACTGTAAATTTTCCTCCGTGTGCCTTTTTTCATAAATAGTTTCATGGTAATTGTTCGGAAGAGTTCTTCACTATGGTACCTGGACTTAATGAATTTAAATGCGGTACTAGACTAGCGTCGAGATCTCCTCGGTTTATAGTTGAGTTGACGAGATATAACCGCAAGTTCTATGCTAACAGTTTCTTTTCTTACACTTCTCGTTTGTGGAACTCACTTCTGGCTCCATTGCTTTCCAGCCATCTTTAATTTTCAAAAATTTAAATGCAATGTCAATCACTATCTACTGCCCCATCCCGATTACACTTTCTTTTGTTCTTGATCCTGAGTTTCTGTTTCTAATTCTTCCACACACTGTTACTCTTGTGTTTTAGCGGCTTTATTGCCTTACTTGGGATAATACCGATTTAAAAATATAGGCAGAAGTCTGACAAGGATAAATTTCCATAACCGACCCCAAAAGCTGAGTTCTTAAACCGTAGTGAAACACTAATGCACATTTATACATCCAGAAGCTGAAACGTGTCCGTAAAACTTGCATTCAAATCGCATGAATATGTAACATTAAAAATGATGAAATGGCTGAAAGAATAAAGAAAAAAACAGTTTTACTGCCTTTCTTGTGGTGAACTCGATTACATATATATATATATATATATATATATATATATATATATATATATATATATATATGTTTGTGTGTGTGTGTGTGTGTGTGGTTGTATTTGAGTGTATTTAGGCAGCAAATTCGTTCAAACTCACGAATAACCTTCTGTGTATTGATGTTAAAGGATGAGATAAATGTGCTATAGCTGTTTAAATTCCATAATGGATACTTTTTTCACGTTCTAATGAACGCTCAGCACACTGTCAACCGTTTTGCATCTAAAAGCATAATGAAAAAATTACGGTAATGGATAACGACACATTGTATAAATACTTATATTAATGAACAACATATAGTGTTTCATTGCTTGCACCCCTGAAGGTGATCTTGGAAGAAGATCGAAAGTACTTGGGAAATGAGATCAAAAGAAATTTAAACAGCTATAACACATTTCTCTCATCAATACACTGAAGGTTATTCGTGAGTATGAACGGATTTTGTTAAAAATTAGCAGGCATAATGTCTGTAATTTATTCAATCATATATATATATATATATATATATATAGAGAGAGAGAGAGAGAGAGAGAGAGAGAGAGCGAGAAAGAGAGGAAAATAAAAATTATTTGAAAGAAAATTTAGGAATTTTTCTTAATCAATTTTCTATAGCCACCAAGAAATTAATTCCTGGAATTGAAATGATTAAAACTAAAATAAATAGATAGAATACCTCTAAATTGCGTGAACGAAAACAATCGTCAGGCCACGAGTGTTGAATTTTTCTCGACTATTTATATATATGGGTCAGTTTGCATCCTGGGTAATACATTCCGGCAGTTATTTTGGTGGGAGTTGCTTGTTTATTTATTTGTTTATGAGTTAATTTATTTTACTTGTTTTTTATTTTCATTTTTTATTTTATATATTTATTTATTCTTTTCTGTATTCGATGTTTTATTAACGTAGTAAAACACTTTTGGGGGTGTTTGCTTTTGTCGCTTATTTAATAGTTTGTTTTGGTCTGGGGAGATAATTAAAGCTATTTATTCGTCCAATTATTGGATTGATTGCCGTAGTCTATTCTGTTATTTTGGCAGGCGGGAACAGTTTTTATTTTTTTATTATTTTATTTATTTATTTATTTTGATTGATTATTTTTACTTGTTTTTGCTCATTTACGTTTGTTTTTATTAGTTCCAACGGTTATTTTAGCGGAGCGATTTGTTAATTCGTTCATTTATTTATTCATTTGGATTCATTTTTACTTATTTTTATTTTTTATTTTGGATATTTTTATTTACTCTATTCGATTACCGATTTTTGAGTAACGTAGATATATTTTTTAATCGTTATATATCAGTTATAGCTATTTTTTCGTCCAATTTTTGGGATGATTGTTGTAGTCTATTATAACGGTTATTTTGGTGGGATTGTTTTGTTAATTTGTTTATTATTTTTATTTTATTTATTTTTACTTGTTTTTTATGTATTTATTTTATTATTTATTCTATTTCGTCTATTCTAACGGGAGTGGTTTGTTAGTTTGTTTATTATTTGTTTGGGTTAATTTCTTTTAATTGTTTTTTTATATAATTTTGTTTATTTTTATTTATTCTTTTGAGTTTTCGATTTTTAAGTAACGTAGTAAAATTTTGATTTCATGCCTTCATTTTGAGATGATCTCAGATCATTTATTTAGTAATTTATTTTGGTCTGGAAAGGTAATAATAGCTATTTTTTCTCCAAGCAAAGTTTGCAGGTTTTTGATTGATCGTTGTAGGCTAATGATCTTTTCCTTAATTTCCATGATATTTTTGGTGTGATTTGTGTTTTGTTTTTAATCTCCCAGATATACTTAGAAAGCATTGTGCTGTTCGCGTATTTACTATTTGTGAAAGATCTTTTGTGTGCATAGTTTATTTGTTTCCAGGGTCCTTCAGTTACTCCTATGTATACTTTTTCTTCATTATCTGGTGATTTTACTGTGGCTGGGTAAAATACGTTGTTTTGTAAACAATTACCGTTTAAGGGACATTCATTCTTTATTCTGCAGTTAAACATGGGTTTACTTTGTTCGGGTGGTTTTCCTGTTGTGTTTTTTATTATTTGTGCCATGTTCTCGGTGCAACTGTAGCTGAGAATATGTCATAATTAATAAAAATAAGTAAAAATAAAAATAACATGTAAAGCTTGTAAGTTTAAAAATCAGGAGGTGAATTAAAATACGCAACCACTGTTTCGACCTGATTTTAAAAGTATCGCCCGAAGAGACCCTCAGGTCGAAACCGTGGTTGCGTATTTTAATATATATATATATATATATATATATATATATATATATATATGCATCTTACAGTGGGGTTCAAAAGTAAGAATACAGTCAAAACAGTACCCGTACAAAACGTATTGTATTGATTATACAACTATATCTATAACATCAATAATGGTGTAGTACTTACCTTTGCAGCGTTGTATATAATTATGTATTTATATACAGGACAAAATCCGAGGTAAGTAATCCAAGTGAATCCTAGTAATATAAATTATTAAAACTGATCCACAGAAGAGGGCTCAATGCATTTATTACAGAGCATATATGAATTACATGTAGATAATATTCAATACCACATATGATATATGGCCATTTCACCCAGAATGGGCTTGTGGACACCAAGGAGTTATTTTTTTTATCTAATTCCTTGGTGTTGCCAAGCCCGTTCTGGGTGAAGTGGCCATATATGGGGTATTGAATTGTATCTATATGTAATTCTTATGTATTTATATACATTTTTATATCATATATATATATATATATATATATATATATATATATATATATATATATATATATATATATAGTATTTGATTAAAAAGAACCGATAATGTCTGTTTAATTTATTTATTGTATTTTCCAATTTTAGAATAAGGTGTTGAGTATAACAGTCGAAGCTGTGTTGTTTTTGTTCAAGTACTTTCGACTTTCGTAGTCATTATCAGAACCAATGTGATGTCTGTGTGGTAGTTACAATTTCTTTGTCTGCATCCTGGTATTCTTTGGGAAGCTGAAAGTTTGAAATGGTCTAGCGTGACGTCATCGGCAACGGTTATTGGGAATTGAGGCCGCACAAAATTAGAGATTTATTTATTTTATTTTATTTATTTATTTTTTTAATGCTAATATATGTGCACATTAATTATATCATCTGCATTTCAGGATACCATCCCCTGTGGTGAATGATATTTTATTTGATGTGGGCTGTTTATTTTGTATAATAATAGCTTCTAGGGTGTGGGGTCTTTTCTTGCATTGGGTGCTGTAGAGTAATTTGGTGTTACCCACGAGTATTCGTCTTATGTTGATATTATATATATATATATATATACATATACATACATACATACATACATATATATATATTTATATATATATATATATATATATATATATATATATATATATATATATATATATATCCTACGTATTTTATACTACATACTAAATTTCTCTTTTTTAATACTCTCTCTATCTTTCTCTCTATCTCTCCCATTCACAATCACGCACTAATATTATGTTTCACGCTCGCTCAGCAACATTGTCTCTCTTTCACTCTCACTTACATTCACCAAAGTTTTCGCTCTCTTTCACGATCGCTCAGCAACCTTGTCTCTTTTTCTCACTCTCCCTCACCAACATCGTTTCTCCTTTTCACGATCGCTCAGCAACCTTGTCTCTTTCTTTCACTCTCCCTCACCAACACTGTTTCTGTATTTCATGCTAGATCAACAAAATTGTCTTCCTCTTTCAGGCTCACTCACTAACATTGTTTCTCTCTTTCACGCTCGCTCACGAACGTTGTCTCTCTCTCTTTCTCTCTTTCTCTCTCTCTCTCTGGCTCACCAACTCTGTCTCTCTCTGTCAAGCTACTCCTCAATGCTATCGTTTTCTTTCATGCTTGCTCACCAAAATTGTTTCTCTTTCGTGCTCGTGCAACAATGGCTTCTCTCTCTCTCTCTCTCTCTCTCTCTCTCTCTCTCTCTCTCTCTCTCTCTCTCGCCAAAGTTGTCTCCCTGTTCTACGCTCGCTCGCCAATGTTGTTGCTCTCGCTGTCTTTTACGCTCACCCACCCACAAATTTCCTCTCTTTCACGGTCAGGTCATCCACGTTCTCTCTTCATCGATCGGACACCAACGTTGTCTCTCCCATTCACCCTCGTGGACAAACCTTGTATTTCTCTTTCACGTTCGCTCTTTTCCTTGTTCCCTTCCCACTCCCGCATACATAGTCTCTCTCTCTCTCTCTCTCACCCCCCCCCACACACACATGCCCATAACTCTAGGGCCTCTACATACGGTTCTACTTTAAAAAAAAATTTTAATGGGTCGTTTGCTGAGCGGGGTGGTAATTAATAAAAATTAACAAAAAAACAATTGTCTTGAGTGTATCCCAAAGCGTTTTTCTCAAGACATTAATGACTGAAAACTAATTTTAAAGATTTTGGAATCGCAAACCTTAAAAAATGAAGATAATAAACCATACCATATTCGTCTTCTGTTCACTACTCTAATATCGTCACTGACAATGGGTATCGCAGCCATTTTGCTTGACAAAAGACTTTAAAAAAAGACGATTTCCCTGGTATTATTTTACTCCTAATCTCTTGTTCGACCGCCCGATCGGCGATGTCTAGAATACGACGACAGCATTCCATTCAAAGAGGTAAGGTACCCCAACAAAAGGAACCACCTACCAAATAAATACTTGCTGACACAAATATACGACTAGTAGTGTTTTGCCAGAAGTGGCAGGGGGAAGTGCCACACTGAAATCCGGAGACGCACTGGGATGGCCAAAGGTGCATTCCAAAAGCTAAGCAAAGTATTATGAAACAGAAAAACTTTCTTAGAAAGAAAGAAAAGAGTACTGAACTGGTACGTGATATCAGTCCCTCCTCTATATAACAATGAATGCCAAACAATCTCCTCAAAGATAAAGAAGAGACTTGAAGCAACAGAAATGTGATTCTACGGACGGATACTGGGGATAAATGGACCGAACATGTGAGCAACCACGAGGTTTTAGAGAAAATGGAAACAAAAAGGAAACTTATACTTAACATCAGGAAGAGACAGTTGAAATTTCTACAGAAGGATGCTGAGGATACCATGAACCGAACATGTGAGCAATGACAAGGTTTTAGAGAAAATGGAAACAAAAAGTAAACTTATACTTAACATCAGGAAGAGACAGTTGAAATTTCTACAGAAGGATGCTGAGGATACCATGGACCGAACATGTGAGCAAGATGAGGTTTTAGAGAAAATGGAAACAAAAAGGAAACCTATACTTAACATCAGGAAGAGGCAATTGAAATTTCTACAGAAGGATACTGAGGATACCATGAACCGACCATGTGAGCAACGACGAGGTTTTAGAGAAAATGGAAACAAAAAGGAAACATACTTAACATCAGGAAAGATGCTGAGGATACCATGGACCGAACACGAGATCATTGACGAAGTTATAGAGAACATGGAGAAAAAAGGAGACTTATACTTTACCATCAGGAAGTGAGAGTTGAAATTTCTAGAGCACCTAATGAAGAAAGACGTCTTGGAAAATCTGATACTCACAGGACGGCTAGAGCGACAAAGGAAAACAACGCATAACCTAATTAGCTTTTGGAAAAATGGATGGTGGAATAAGGTTTGGGAGAAATAACAAAAAGACAAAACTTATTAAGAACTACGAAGGACAGGAAGTTGTGGAGAGCCATGATCACCTACATCCTGAATGGACACGGCACGTAAAGAAGAAGAAGTTTTACCTATCCCTAACAAAGTAAATACTTACAGATTCAATTAAAAGCAATCGATATTTACTTATCTCGAGCAAAATTAATCGTCCTGGGTATGACGATAAAATGCATCCGCGTCCTGGGTATGACGATAAACTACGTCCAACAGCAAGGCCTCTGATCAGGAAGTTTTGAGGAGCGTGGAACCACCTCTTAATTGCTCGTGTTACTAGGTCCAACCTGACCCGGGGTGGTAGTACTTGTTAGGGTCCCAGCTATGGGCAAATAGTTAACACCCAACTTGTGTAAAAAAAATAGGTTTTAATACCAAAAATACTTTGTAATAAAAAAAATATTACCAGCAATAATTTTTGAAGGAAAAATTATTATCAGCAATACTTTAAAAAAAAATACCAGTAATACAAACCACTATACATTTTTTGAAAAAAAAAAATGATTAATGGAACTCAGAATACAAAAATGGTAAAAAGTATTATAAAAGTGTAAAAATAGGTTTTAATACCAGAAATACTTTGTAAAATATTATTACCAAAAATAAATTTTTAAAGAAAAATAAACTATTAACAGCAATATATTTTTGAGAAAATATTACCAGCAATAAAAATCTTGTCGGCATTAAATAACCCGTTGAGGTTGATATACCGTAAAACAAAACAAAACCAACCAAACCTAAATTTGGGCGGAGAAATTCTGGAAAAAAATCTCTCATATGTAACACGCACTGACTTCGTAGAAAGAAAAAAATATTACCAGCAATAGGCTTTTGAAAAAAAAAATATTACCAGCAATAGGTTTTTGAATAAAAAATATTGCCAGCAATAGGTTTTTGAAAAAAAAATATTACCAGCAATAGGTTTTTGAAAAAAAATATTGCCAGTAATAGGTTTATGAATAAAAAATACTACCAGCAATAGGTTTTTGAAAAAAAAATATTACCAGCAATAGGTTTTTGAAAAAAAAATATTACCAGCAATAGGTTTTTGAAAAAAAAATATTACCAGCAATAGGTTTTTGAAAAAAAAATATTATCAGCAATAGGTTTTTGAAAGTAATATTACCAGTAATAGGTTTTTGAATAAAAAATATTACCAGCAATAGGTTTTTGAAAAAAAAATATTACCAGCAATAGATTTTTGAAAAAAAATATTACCACTAATAGGTTTATGAATAAAAAATATTACCAGCAATAGGTTTTTGAAAAAAAAAATATTACCAGCAATAGGTTTTTGAAAAAAAAATATTACCAGTAATAGGTTTTTGAAAAAAAAAATTACCAGCAATAGGTTTTTGAAAAAAAATATTACCAGCAATAGGTTTTTGAAAGTAATATTACCAGTAATAGGTTTTTGAATAAAAAATATTACCAGCAATAGGTTTTTGAAAAAAAAATATTACCAGCAATAGATTTTTGAAAAAAAATATTACCAGTAATAGGTTTATGAATAAAAAATATTACCAGCAATAGGTTTTTGAAAAAAAAAATATTACCAGCAATAGGTTTTTGAAAAAAAAATATTACCAGTAATAGGTTTTTGAAAAAAAAAAATTACCAGCAATAGGTTTTTGAAAAAAAATATTACCAGCAATAGGTTTTTGAAAGTAATATTACCAGTAATAGGTTTTTGAATAAAAAATATTACCAGCAATAGGTTTTTGTAAAAAAAATATTACCAGCAATAGATTTTTGAAAAAAAATATTACCAGTAATAGGTTTATGAATAAAAAATATTACCAGCAATAGGTTTTTGAAAGTAATAAATACCAGTAATAGGTTTTTGAATAAAAAATATTACCAGCAATAGGTTTTTGAAAAAAAAATATTATCATCAATAGATTTTTGAAAAAAAATATTACCAGTAATAGGTTTATGAATAAAAAATATTACCAGCAATAGGTTTTTAAAAAAATATATTACCAGCAATAGGTTTTTGAAAAAAAATATTACCAGCAATACGTTTTTGAATAAAAAATATTACCAGCAATAGGTTTTTGAAAAAAAAATATTACCAGCAATACGTTTTTGAAAGTAATATTACCAGCAATACTATTTTGAGGTAAAAAATATTACCAGAAATAGGTTTTTGACAAAACAAAATATTACGAACATACACACCTTTTTTTTTACTAAACTATCGCTATGAATTTATTTCAAAAATTTTGTTGGCCTTAAATGACCCACTGAGGTTTTGATATGCCATAAAACAAAACAACCAACCAACCAACGAGCAAAATAAATTCTTACAGGTCCAAAGATGAATGAGTGATAGTACCGTCTTGAACCAAGTAAATGCCTAGATAGTCTACTAGAAACGACCAATATTTACCTCTCCCCTGATTAAGTAAATGCTTATAGGCTCAAATAAATGACCAAAATACTTACCTACCCCCGAACCAAGTAAATGCTTCGAAATATAAACGACGAATATTGACCTATCCCCGAACCATGTAAAAACCTTCTGACTCAAATATAAGTGACCACCATTTCCTAACCAAGTAGATCCTTATGGATACAAATATAATAAAGAAAAAAAAACATTCTGACAATAAGGCATTAATGTCCACTGTATTTTTTTAAAATCGTTTCATCTCATGTAAGGCGATAGTGCCACTAAGACGCAAGAGATTAATGAGTTTGAACGAAAATGAGAAATACGTTAGTGAAGAAAAAGGACAATAAAAAGCAGGTTTCAGGAAGAGAGCAGATGGCATTTGATGTTGCACTTAAATCTTTGAAGAACGTACGTGACAGGGAAACTGGAACCCAGAAGAGAATTCCACAGGAAAGAAGTGCGAGAAAAGAAACTTTTTAGAATAGAACTTACAGCTATTTCAACAGTAAAACGATGCAACCTAATAGCTAATCTAGTAATACGCTTAAATTCATGCGGTCGAGGCACCAAAGAGGAAATCTCATGAGAACGATTGCCATAAAAATATTTATATAAAAGACAGATGGAAGCTCCGTTAAGGCGGCGGGATGGACTGAAGCCGAGATGCCAGGTTAGGACCGGTACCATTACAGACCCTTATTTGGATTTTGTCAAGAATCCCCAGATATATAGTAGGATCGCCAGACCATATGTGACAATAATATTCAAATGGTACATTCATAGACGTAAAAGATGTATACAGACGAGAAACAAATTGTTTCGCACGACATAAAGAACCGACTTTCCTAGCAGCAGACCTAGCAATTGATTCAATATGATCGTTCCACTTCACATCAGTGGAAAACATGAAACCGAAATGGCATAATTAGTTTCTTTCCTGGGGGGGGGTAGCATTAGCCATGCTGATGGCTGGTGAAAAGAGTTCTCTAAGATGAGTTAAAATTTACAAGCCTTTTCTTGCCCCAGTTAACAACTGATTGGAGGTCATTTTTTTAAACCAGCTGCCAGTTTTACTTTATCGGACTTGCTATTAAGATAGAAGCAAATAGTTATCCTGATTAATTATAAAAGATAGAATAAAAAACCTGGTATTAGTTATAGGTTTCTGTCTATAAGCTATTAATGGCTACCGTCTTGTTTCTGGACCGGCGGGCATTTAATGGATTAAATAATGCAACAATTATTAATAGATCGGATCGGGATCAAAACGTAGTATTGAAATTTTAGATGGGAGAAGTGACTTGGTCCCGGGGATTCCAGCACCTTCCTCAAGAGGGCTTGATCGATGTAATATCGCTGCCAGCGTGACAGTGGTGATGGGACTGGACAATTTTTGTCATTGGTCAATATGTACGCGTATGGGCTCACTAAAATAATGCATTCTGACACATTCTAGCTAAGTTGAGATGTCAGGAAAATAAATAAAATCAACTCAATCTAGAGATCTTTGGGTTTCAAATGAATATTAGTGTCTGGCCCCAGTGGGGGGACAATTCCCCTAGGCATTCATTATCATGAGGGGATAGGGGTCATTATCAGGTGTCTCAGATATTCTTAAAAGAGGAAGTGATGCGGAGGTTTCAGCCATTTTTGGACGTCTGTCGCATTCCAAGTTAAACTTCGACATCGTGTACTGTTTTGCACAACGTGGTCGTACGAATAAATACCGCCCTCATATTTCAAGATGACAAGAAGCCAGAGAGGAAATACAAATAATCATGTCCAAGAATTTAACTGCAGAAGTGACATCTGTTATTATTATTAATGGCACGTGTCTCAAATCGCCTTTGATACCCAAATCCAGCTCCAAGTCAAAAAATAGTCAAAGGTGGACAGTTAGCATCTTATAACCAGCAGATTCGCGTAGATGGAGTTTGACAGCCCAGGAAGACAGTCCATCTAGAGGAAGGAAAACTCTGTAAGGTGGTGGATGTTTAAAATCAGTCATATCCAAAAACGGAAAAGGCTATTGAAGTAAATCCAGATAGAAAACCTAGAGTGGAGCCTCGAAGGTGGTTGGCTGTCAAAAACACTGACAACTCTCTTACAACTCCTGCAACCAAGTCAGCCCCAAATGTAATACTATGTATGTAATTATTTTGTGTACCAGAACAATGGGCCCTCCTGGACGGGTGAGGCGACATTATTGAGGAAACAAGGGTATCACTGAGAATAAAGATCAACAAAATCTATTCTGGTGCCCTCAGTCAACATATACATATTGACTGTGGGCACCTCGAGGCGGTGTACTGGTTAACAAGCTTGTCACGCCAGAACAATTACGACTGAGTAGTGAATTCGATCCTCACTGAGTATCCCATACTTTCAGCCTTGTGCCACATCTAAGCTACGCTTGTAAAATCACTACATATTGACTCTGGGCACCTCGAGGCGGTGTACTGGTTAGCAAGCTTGTCTCGCCAGAACAATTACGACTGAGTTGTGAAGTTTTAATCCATACTGGGTGCCCCTTACATTCGGCCTTGTGCCACATCTAAGCTACGCATAGAAAATCACTATACGTATAGACTGAAGATGGTTAGCGATTTGCAAGTCGAAATGCAGAAGATTTAAGTCTAAATTTAGGATTAGAGAATATTTGTAATACCTGACATCCGGTCAGGATTCTCCATCGGAAGTTGGCGTGAGGCGAGACTGACTTAAAGTTTGTTTTTTTTTTATTAATCTTCACTATTTTCCAGACAGGAATAAACGCCAGAGACAAACAGACACTAGGATGAAATAGAGAAAAACAATGAAGTGAAAGGAATGATTGACTTATTCGGTTTTTACGGCTTATCAACCCTTTGCAGGGTATTAAAAGTCATAAAATATTTTTAGAGTGTAATGATTTTATTGAGATAATGTTTTAGTGATACATGTAGAAAGAAAAAAAGAAAGAAAGAAACAGAGAGAACGAGAAAGAAAGAAACACACAAGTATACTCAGAATATAGAAAGAAAGAAAGAAATAGACAGAACAAGAAAGAAAAGAGAGAGAATGAATGAATGAATTAATGAAATAGACAGAAAGAAAGAAAGAAATAGAATGAGAAACAAACAAACAAGTAGTCAGAATATGAAAAAAGAGTAGTCAGACTAGAAAGAAAGAAATAGAGAGAACAAGAAAGAAAGAAAGAAAGAAAGAAAGAAAGAATGAAAGAAATAGACAGAAGTAGGAAGGAAGGAAGGAAGGAAGGAAGGAAGGAAGGCACGACCGCGACAGACGAAAGTTATCACGTAATCCAGAGGTCAGAGGTAAATAAATGAAAAGATTCAAAGACAGATGAAAAACAGAAAAAAAAACAAGCAAACACTGCAAATTCGAACCAAGCGACAAATGAAAATAAGGAAAAAGAGAGAAAGATAAAGATAGAGAGAGAGTGGGTGCTTAACAGGGAAGAGATGGAAGAAGAGAGAAAGAGGAAAACAAAGTGTAGACGCCTGATAGAAATTTAGACCAATGGGAAAAAAACCACGGGAGGAAGTCATGCCGAGAGGAATGAAATGAATTGAGAGAAACAGACGGACATTTTTGCTTTTTAAAACGCAGTTTTAATGATATTTCAGGAAAACGTTAGCAAAGAATTATCTTAACCTTTTTCTGTCTCCTCCCAACAAACACCTTTTAATAATTCCTCGGGCAAATTATATTCTATCAAATTCTTGTAGCATTATCGTTTTTAATGAAGAAGGGAAAGAGAAAAGATGGTGGACAGTGTGCGGTTAAGTGGGAAAACGGCGGAGTATGTGGGAGCCTAAATATCTTCCCTCACCCAAATCATGATCTTTTAATGAAGAAGGAGGAGCTTAATTTCATGTTTAATTTGCTTTTATTTCAATTATATTGTATATTTTATTTGGCTCTAGACTAACAGCAAAAGAAAAAAAAAATACTGCCGGAGGGTGGCTTTTCTGCTAAGCTCAAAAATAAATATATATAAATTATACTTGGTATGCGTTCAAGTTAATAATTTTTAAAAAGTTCATATAATAGGTAAATAAATAAATAAATAAATAAAATATTGAATCTCGACAGCCTCCACCCTACCGTGTCTCTTATCCATTAGCCATAGACGACAAAGAGCATAGTTACATGCTCGTAATGCAAGAGTTAACGTGTTAAACTCTCTTGCTCCACCGCTCTGGCTTACGGCCACATCACGTTGAAATACCGGTTCCCGTACGATCAAGTAAATTAAAGCAACGTCAAGCTTAGTATCTAGATGGGTAACCGCATGGGAATACCAGGTGCTTGCATATGAGGGTGATGTAACGGAATTGTTAACCGGAGAACTGAGTTCCAATTACAGTAGTGTTCGTTATATTACGCACAAATACCCTTGGGAAAGGTATGAATCCACCTCTTCTCACCCCCCAGCTATGGGTTAATTATTAAAATTTGCATCACTGAACCATTATTATCTCAAAAAATCATTCTTACAATCTAAAAACATTTTCTGACTTTAAATAACCTGCAAAGTGTTGATAAGCCGTAACAAACGATTCAATCAATCAATTCTCATCACATTCCACGTGTTTCTTTTTCTCTCGTTTTACGGCCATATCACGTTGAAAAACCGGTTCCCGTACTATCACCGGAGTTTTGCAACGTCGAGCCCGGGCAGTACCTAGGTAGGTTAATGTATATAGGAATAAAGTGTCGTTGCCGACATTTGAGTTTGAACATAGATCGCTAGTGAGCAAACACAGGCGATCCTATTATTGAATTAAGTGGATCGCGTGACCATGGAGGAAATGCATATATAGGAAGTCACGTGACGTCTGGATTGATCGTTATTTTTATTCTATCCTCTATTACTATAGGGATCACCTTTTCTAGTCTATACTATTTCTCTAATCTATTCACTATACTATTTCTCTATTTGCATCACTATACAGATTACTATTCGAGCGAGTATTATCGAGCAAGTACTATTAGTGCGAGTGTTATTCGAAGGCGTCTGACACCAGCATTGTTCAACGGCGTTACCATAGTTGTATCTGCGATTACAAAGTCTCTACTACAACGATCATTACGAAAGTGACGACGAGTATTCGTTGGCATCACAAGAGTGGCAACGAGTGTTTGTTGACATCATAAAAGTTAATTGGAGTGCCGAGTTCCAATTCCAGTTGGTTTCGTTGTATTCATTGGGAAATATATGAATCAGTCTCTCCTCACCCAGCTATGGATTAATTAGTAAGTCTTGTATCACTAAGCTATTATTTTTCCCAAAAAAATATTCTTACAATCTAAAAATATTTCCTGGTTTTAAATAACCTTCAACAGGTTGATAAGCCGTAAAAATCAAATCAATCAACCCTCTCTCTCATTCTCTGTTGTTTTGTTTTGTTTTTTGTTTGTCTTTTTGTTTTGTTTTTTTGTTTCTTGTTTTTGTTTATTTTAATTTCCTACTATGAGCACACAGTTAAAATCTTTACATTGCGAAATTATAAACATATAATACAAGACTTTTTTTATCTGAAAAATTATAAATCACAAAGTAATGTTTCTCGAACAGTGGTTTTTGACTTCGGTTCAAGTGAACCCCAAGAGTTTAGTGAGTCATTCTCAGGGGCTCGGCAGAAGTCTAGATATGTCAATGATGAATATCTCGATGAAATCATTGAACTTGGCAGCAACTCTTCACAACAACGCCGTCAACGTTTTGGTGTTACCAAATTGTAATGTACCCACTTATTCAGAAGAAACCCCTCATACTCATACCGTTGGTTACAACGTATGGTTGCAAGCATACATTCTCTACCATGTCTACCATCCTCCTCAAGTATACATGACCCCAGTGAATAAAAGCTTTGGTTGAAGTAATCCAGAGACTTGAGCCATTGAGTTGTGAGTTCAATACCTGGCTACAGCAGAGGTGAACAAACAGTTCGGAGAGTTGAGTTAAAGGCAGATAACTGATACTGAGCAAACTGGAAGAGGCATGGCACATCGTACTAGAACAATCTACACCGGTGGACGAAATAAAGGGTTCGTTCGAAATTCCAACACCTGAAGAAGGCCGGAGCGTGCAACGGCCGAAACGTCGTGGATATGGCAACGAAGATGAGGACAATATTCCGAACAATGTAAATAGTGGAAATAATTACAATACCTCATCTCAGAAATGTAGACAGATCCTGAAGAAGGCCGGGGCACAACAACGACCGAAACGTCGTGAATATGGCAACAAAGATGAGGACAATATTTCGAACAATGTAAATAGTGGAAATAATTACAATACCTCATCTCAGAAATGTAGACAGATCCTGAAGAAGGCCGGGGCACAACAACGACCGAAACGTCGTGAATATGGCAACAAAGATGAGGACAATATTTCGAACAATGTAAATAGTGGAAATAATTACAATACCTCATCTCAGAAATGTAGACAGATCCTGAAGAAGGCCGGGGCACAACAACGACCGAAACGTCGTGAATATGGCAACAAAGATGAGGACAATATTTCGAACAATGTAAATAGTGGAAATAATTACAATACCTCATCTCAGAAATGTAGACAGATCCTGAAGAAGGCCGGGGCACAACAACGACCGAAACGTCGTGAATATGGCAACAAAGATGAGGACAATATTTCGAACAATGTAAATAGTGGAAATAATTACAATACCTCATCTCAGAAATGTAGACAGATCCTGAAGAAGGCCGGGGCGCAACAACGACCGAAACGTCGTGAATATGGCAACAAAGATGAGGACAATATTTCGAACAATGTAAATAGTGGAAATAATTACAATACCTCATCTCAGAAATGTAGACAGATCCTGAAGAAGGCCGGGGCACAACAACGACCGAAACGTCGTGAATATGGCAACAAAGATGAGGACAATATTTCGAACAATGTAAATAGTGGAAATAATTACAATACCTCATCTCAGAAATGTAGACAGATCCTGAAGAAGGCCGGGGCACAACAACGACCGAAACGTCGTGAATATAGCAACAAAGATGAGGACAATATTTCGAACAATGTAAATAGTGGAAATAATTACAATACCTCATCTCAGAAATGTAGACAGATCCTGAAGAAGGCCGGGGCACAACAACGACCGAAACGTCGTGGATATGGCAACGAAGATGAGGACAATATTCCGAACAATGTAAATAGTGGAAATAATTACAATACCTCATCTCAGAAATGTAGACAGATCCTGAAGAAGGCCGGGGCACAACAACGACCGAAACGTCGTGAATATGGCAACAAAGATGAGGACAATATTCCGAACAATGTAAAGACAGATTAGTGTCTATATTGGTCATTATTATTATTATTGTTAATGTCTCTAGTTGATATTGAAATTTGAATTAAAACTTCTTCGAGTGTTCAATATTAAATTTGTTTCATTTTATACGAGACTTTTTATTTATTTATCAGACTGGGATTTTGCCCACTTTGGGGATAAGAAGCAGCGATGATGTCCGCTGAGATTTTATGATTCATTCATTTAAACTGCTAATTATTAACTACATAGTGCGATAGGTAAATTGTCGCCATTTTAAATTTTTAATTTCGAGCATGTACATTTTTTGTTTTTGATTTTGTCGACTGCACGGTATAGTAGGGTCAGTAGTAAGAAAAAAGAGCACCATGATGCAATTCACAGCGCCAGAAATTTGGAAACGGCATACTGTACTGCTTGGCATTTGCACCGGAAACTCCAATAGGAATATTTCAGAGTGTTTCAGTATCTCTCTGAGGACAGTACAGAGGATTCTCAAAAGTAACTCTGATTGTTCTGATAAGAAAAGAATTCTTGATTTCGTTGGTGTGGGTCTCAGACTCAACACAGGGGCCTACATTAAGTTCCTTGAGGAAGTAGTGCTACTCTGAGTCAAGAGGGTGACTGTTGGAAGTTCCTATGTCTAGCAACAGGACTCTGCACCATGCCACACAAGCAGAAGAACCCAGTGATGGTTGTCAGAAATGTTTGCGACCACATCATCCCTTACCTAATTCCCCACACTACAATCCCCTTGATTACTATGAGTGGGACGCAGTTGAGCTACAGACCAACAATACCCCATGTAACACCAATGATGAACGGAAAGCAAGGATTATGGCAGCATTCACCAACTTAAGCAAGGAGACCGCCCAGAAGAGTTGCAGGAGATTCCGAAGTCGTTTGGAGGCCGTGGTTGAAGCCACTGGAGATTTTATTGAATAAATTTACTATTTAGTATATCAAGATACTTTTGTGTAATTTTAGTAAATATATTTTAAAATGAGATGGCTGTGTTATCTTCATTTTGGCGTAATTTAGACGACAATTTATCCATCGGACCCTGTATCATTTTAGAAAATGAATATTTCACTGAAATATACTGAAAAATGTCGACCTTATTACATAAAATGAAGACTTTAAGCAAATGGTCATAAGAAAAGGCGTCAGTTTAAACTTACACCAGGAATTGCATCATCCACCGCAAGGAAAGTGGGCTCCCTGTGCCGAGCCAGGAAATTTTTCTCCCCGGAATCGATCCTCCAAATCTATAAATCAACCATTCACCCTTGCATGGAGTATTACTGCCATATATGGTCTGGAGCCCCTGCTGTTTGCCTCAGGGTTCTTGATAAGATCCAGAGACGAATATGCAATGTAATTGGCCCTGATCTGTCATCTCGTCTGCAGTCGCTCTCTCACAGACGCGACGTTGCCTCGCTCTGTCTTTTTTACAAATACTTTCACGGTAATTGCTCCGAGGAGCTGCTTTCGCTTGTCCCTAGGCCTCATGAATTTAAACGTCCTACGAGGCTGGCATCCCGTTCCCACCCCTTCACCGTTGGAACTGTTAGATGTAGACGTCTCTTCTACTCCAATAGCTTCATATGTCGTCCATCTCGCCTGTGGAACTCCCTTCCTTATTCCTGTTTCCCTGACAGATACAATCTCCAACTATTTAAGTGTAACGTCAATCGACATCTCCAGTTGCCTTGATCTATCCACTTCCCTTCTCCACATCCTTTCACCTTTCATTCCTATCGGCTCTCGCTTCAAATCTTCTGTAACCCCCTTTCCTTGATCGATCCACTATCTTTCTCCACATCCTCTCCTTTACCACTCCTATCTGCTCTTCCTCCAAACCTTCTGTAACCCCGTGCGTGCTAGTGGCTTCCAGCCTTGCTTGGGGTGATAAGCTTAAAAAAAAGCATAAGGGTTATTGAATAGACATGCCTTTACTATTGTAGTGAATTCGTTTCTCAATGGGTGCTCCAAATACTTTGGGTTTACGGGGCTGCTGAAAAGTTTTCGGTACAATATCTGGGCCAAATAACCCCCACTTTTCCGCATCCTCTATCTACGTATATTGGCCTAGAGGCTAAAAACTCTTGCAAAGTTCACCTGATCCGCTGGGTGTTTTTCTTTCAATGTCTTTCGTGGATAAAGTTTAGAACACGATACACAAGGAAACAACACACTTGTTGACCGCCCTGATCCATCTTAATGACTGGTACTGTCAGTAATAAACTTGCCAATCAGTCGAGTAATATTTGACAAGACAAAGCGAAAACGAAGAGACGACAGTCAAATGGGTACATATGATGAGATCAGAAATGGCATAAAGAGGTTGATATAAAATTTCAGTGTATCAGTGGATGGGCAGGGTGAAACTCAGCGCTGGACAAGCGAGTTTACCGTTTGACAGAGATAAAAACCAAAAAATGTAGCGTCAGATTCGATCCTCTCAAAAAGTACTTTAAAAGAATAAATTATGCATATAATCAGAGCAAGCACATCCTACAACCGACCCCACTCCGGACCGGGAGTGGGAGCAATCCTGATTGGGAAGCCCCAGGCAGTTCTTGGTGAGTCTCGCTATCTTATCAACATTTACTTTTTTCTACCTATATTTATATACGTTACAAATTAAACTAAGCACAACTATTATGGGATGAAAACTTTTCGCGGATTTTGACGTCATTCTGGGTTCATCTTATTTTTTTTTTTTTTTTTTGGTCCAATTTGTTTTGCTCATGCCAAGTTTTGAAACGACACTATATAAAATCATTCTGGGTTCATCTTTTTTTTTTTTTTTTGGTCCAATTTGTTTTGCTCATGCCAAGTTTTGAAACGACACTATTTAAAATATATAGTACGGATCTTTGTTTATGATTCTGTAGCGCCTGTCGACGGGGTTTTCAAGAAGCATTGTCTTCTCTTAAACCTCCAGGATTCGTTCGCTCGAAGTCATGTTTATTCCTTGATCTGAGAAAGCGGTTGTATATTGATGACTGTCTGGACGTTCATTTGTACGTCATGCCTGACATCCACACGAGAGTCTAGATCAGACAAACCCATTTAAGAATATGATTCGAATTCTCAGCTTAGTATTTTGTTTTTGCATCTTCTTTTCGTGTTAGGCGAAACTAATTGTTCAATTACTTTATCTCATCTAATAAATCTGTTATAACTGATCGGTACTTTAAAAAAATACAAATAACCTTTTTTTAATCATTTCACCCAAAGCAAGGCAATAAAGCCGCTAAGGCGCAAGTGGTTAGTGAGCATGAGAAAATACGAGAAAATGAAAACAGTATTAAGGAGAAG
>OZ038516.1:40567128-40569628 GCA_964036315.1 Acanthosepion esculentum
TGTTAGAGAATATTTAACAAAAGAACTATTAAGGACAAAAATTAAGAAGACTGAAAATAACGATTGACATTGAATTTACATTTTTGAAAATCAAAGTTGACTGGGAAGCAGAAGACCGGATGAGAATTCCACAGGCAAGAAGTGCGAGAGAAGAAACTGTTAGCCTAGAACTTATGTTATTTCTATTGTAAAATCATGAGACTTTACCGCCAATCTAATACTGCGCTTAAATTCATAAATCTAGGTAGAAAAGAGGAAAGCTCATCAGAACAATTACCATGAAAATATTTATAGAAAACGCACAGGCAAGTTACATTAGGTCGGTAGGAAAGCGACTGAAGCCGAGAGGCCAGCTCAGGAGGAGTTAAATTTTAACAAGCTATTTCTTGCCCCAGTTAACAACAGATGCTTAGTCATTTTTTAGCTCAGCTGCCAATTCGACCTTATCGAAACTAATTTTAGATTACAAATATATTGATAACAAAAACCCCATTCTGTCACTAACGTTTAAAATATCTCAGGCAAATAGCACTTTCGTTCTACTTAATTTTAAATATTTCATCGTAAAATAAATTTATAAAGCATTTCTTTACTAAAATAATTTGTTATTTTACTGACTGTAAGTCTTTCTCGTGGACTGACTGTCACGCAAAGATGGAGATCCCCGTCTACCCTGCTATTTTATTCATAGCTGTGAGTGGGAGAAAAAGAGATGATTTTCAAGGGTATTGGTAGGAAAGTGAACGCAACGGGCTAGCCCGGAATTTGAACACGGCTCTCTGGTTCTATTTTCCGCGCCCATAACCGTTGTATCCTGCACATGCGCATCCGACAGAAGATTTATGTCTCTTCGCTTTTCTTGTTTTTTTTTTGGCAGGGAATTAACTTAATTTTGTATCTTATTTTGCCCGCTTGATGCGACGCAATGTGACAGATCTGCATGCAAGTTTGGTCAGGAACAGAAGGGTCTAATTTTATATCCACTGTTTCTTTTAATTTCTTTTTTAACTGTTTCTTTTTTTTGTTTATTTTTTTTGTTTCTTTTTTTTTTTTAAATACTTTTGTTTCTTTTTTCCAACGGGACAACATGGCTGCAAAAAGCATGTTCAATTGGAAAATCTAATTATTAGCGCTAAATAAATATCCCTCCACCTTCGGCATCAGCCTCTTCATCTTCGCGATCAGCATCTTCATCTTCGCCATCGTTGGCACTGACTAGCTTTATCTCAAAAGTCTATTAAGTATCCTAATAACAAAGAAGCTAGTTAGTTTCTGTATTATACCCTATCAATACTCGGGCATTGCCTTTTTTAATTATATACTTAATTTTAAACAAAAACACGTGTGTGTGTGTGTGTGTGTGTGTGTGTGTGTGTGTGTGTGTGTGTGTGTGTGTGTGTGTGTGTGTGTGTGTGTGTGTGTGTGTGATAAAGAGAGAGAGAGTTCTAACTTTATTTTTTAATTCTTAATTGTCTACTGGCGTTTTTTTTGTTGTTTCTTTTTTTCGCTGTTTCTTTTTTTGTTTTAAGTTTTTAAAAAAAAATCCCCCTCTTTTTCTGTTTCTCTGACGCTTGAGAGTTTCTTTCGCGCCAATTCTCCAAGAGGCGGGAAATTGTTTATCGAGGCTGTTCCACGATGCTTAGAAATTGTTCTACTGCGTTTGTGTACGTAACGCGGGGTTGCTGGAGCACGCTGGAGTGAACGCGAACAAGAGGTTACTGTATTTTTTAACGAACAACTGGCGCTGTAAAGTAAGGGAGCGGTGTCGTCAAAGGAGTGAACTAATCGGATGAGGCGGGGGGTACAACGTGAACGGCTTAACGTAAGCGTCTAACAACAGATAGAAAGTGAAGCGTTATCTTTCCTACGTAATATATATATATATATATATATATATATATATATATATATATATACATATATATGAAAATGAATGTATTCAGTTGTTACAAGTTTAACAGCGCGTAAAATCGAGATGCTTTTAAAGGTGTTATCAGCATTTCAGAGGTTTCTTTCTTTGAAATAACGATTGGGACCCTTCTCTTCAATTCTGCCTTTATCTTACCCCCTTTTTTATTTAATCGAACGGATCTATCAACACCCACGTAAACCCACACACAATACACATACATATACTCCATGGGAATATATACGGTTTCATTGAGATAAGGTTATACATAACACACACACACACACACACACACACACACACACATACACACATACATACATATATATATATATATATATATATATATATATATATATATATATGGTGTATTTGGGAAGCAGTCCTTATTTTATACATGTTTCATTAAAGCGAACTGAAAAGGGAATGCGATTAAGGTTTTTATTCAGTTTTCCTTCCATTCACACAAGTGCTGTCTTTTCTGGACATAAAATCTATAAAAATTGTCCAAATGTTTTACATATCTGAGCGCTTTCGGCTATTAACTGTTATCAAGGATTGAATGTAAAGCTTAATCGTAGTACTTTGACA
>OZ038516.1:40574628-40582128 GCA_964036315.1 Acanthosepion esculentum
TGGCCCATGCTTGCTTTAGATGGTTGCCAGTCTGAGAGAAAAACCTTTCAAAATTTTGGAGAAATTAACAGGAAACCATTCCACACTGTTTCTCCAAGAATTCATGGCAATGCACTTGTTAAAGATAAGGATTAAATTTAAAAAAATGTTAACATTTAGAATTGTTGTAGAATGCGAAGGCCAGGGCCAGAATGATCAGCGATGGGGCAGAGTGACTCGTGGGCCTGGGGTTCTGACAATGATGGATTGATTACCTTTGTCTGAGTTTGTAATATAAGTCCAAAACGGCGCGAATTCAAGAAAGGACCGCAAGATTTTGTGGAACTCTCTTCTATATTCTTGCTTTCTAATCTTCCAAAATTTAAACAGTGTCAATCGTTATCTTCTGTCTTAATTCTTGTTCTTTTAATCTTCTCTTTCTTTAATAACATTTTCTTTTCCTCATATTCTCTCTCCCTCAGTAACCCTATGCATCTTAGTGGCTTTATTGCTTTAATTGGAGTGAAATGATTAAAAAATTAAATTGTTCTTAGTATTGATATTGTAATGAATATAAACGTGATTGGTCAGTGATGAAAGAGTAAATTTCAGAAGAATGTAATTTACCATAAATGTATGACCAAAGAGTGGGAAGCATGAAAGTATAGATGTAAGCTCAAGAGATAGTGATATTTCTCATGAGATTGAGAACAAGGACTTCTGTGCAAAGTTTACCAAAAAGCAATAGACAGCCAAATGGTTCTGCAAGAGAGAGCCTCTCGTATAAAGTGAGCTGTTGTGAATGTTTCCTAGAAGAGGCGAAAATCAAGTTTAAGGAGGAGCTAGAGGGGTGGAATGAAGAAGGCATTAATTGCTGTTCTTCCCAGGTCCACCCTGACCCGGGTTGGTAGCACTTGTTAGGGTCCTAACTATGGCCAAATAGTGAACCCCAAAGCTATGACAAATTACCAACAACAAATTTTATAACCAAATGACCAACAATTTTATCTGCAGTTGAAGGCATACAATTACGTTCAAAATATATTTACATGAAGCCATAAAATTGTGTTCAACATATTTAGATTTCGGCATAAAATAACCCATAAATGTGTTGCTATGCCGCTAAACAAATTCAGCCCACCAACTAGTCAACTTTGATCTTCACAAATTTAATGAAATGCCAATCGTTATCTTCTGTCTTAATTGCGGTTCTCGCCCCTTAATAATGTGTCTCTCTTATATTATATTATTTTACAATCTGTACCGCCCCGTGTCTTAGTGGCTTTATTGCCTTACTTGGAGTGAAATGATTAAAGAAGAAAGTTTGATGCTTGATCAAGTCGGTATTTACCCAACCTCCCCACGAGGCGGGATGTGGCACAAGGCCGATTTTATGTGAGGCAATCCGAGCCCGTAGGTTCGGGCAAAAAATTCCCCTTAGGCCCTGTATACACCGGGTCGGGTTTGTCTACCTACTCGGACGAGACTCTGCCCTTCGGCATGGCCTCGTCTGGATTCATCTCTGCCCGAAGGCAGAGAGTTTGAAAAATAAATCTTGAGGCTTGATCAAGCCTCTCACCAACCAATTTTTCATTGACTCATATAGCCACTTTTCTACCCATAATTCCCTGTTTTGTTTGTTTTCACTATCCATTACAATTATGGGTAAAGCAGGAAGCATTCATTACGACACAATTCTTTTACAGTGATCACATTAGAATATGCGTTTTCTCCGAGAAACTGTGACTGGCATAGTTGTAGTATGAACTACAAGTTGGCTATGTAGGTGTTAAAGAAATACAAATATGCCTTAGCAGGCATCTGCAAGAGGGATTAGCTAGCCGTCTTATCACAGTTATATTCGGATACAAGCAGTCAGCCATACCTGATTATATCGTTGGCAACAAAAAAAATGTAAGGACGATGTGACATTGAAACTTTAAAAGCTTCTTCTTCTCGTCTTGCACACTTGAAAATGGAAATCGTTTTTAAGCACGAAAAAATGTCGCTGTTGTAAATCGCCTTTTTACAATAATCACTGAGGTAATTAAATTAATTCTTTAACGTGATGCAACCTAATACACCGGACTGATAACCAACCAATATCAATAAGCTTTGAACGTGAACAGAAATAAATGTCATAAAAGAAAAAACAATTAAAAATAAATGAAGAACGCATTGACACATCAGCAGGAATTGATTGAGGACTAAATTGAAAAAAAAATACTAAAAGCGTAATACCCGTCAAAATAATGCTTTTCAAATGCTAAACATAGTATGAAATATGGAGTGAGTAACCATGGTCAAATACAAAATAAGCAACATAACTGTCTATATTTCTGAGATGAGGTATCATGTACATTATTTACATTATTCGGACTATTGTCCTCATCTTTGTCGTCAGATTTATCAGAACCTTTCGGCCGTTGTACGCTCCGGCCTTCTTCAGTATCTGTCTATATTTCTGAGATGAGGTATTATGTACATTATTTACATTATTCGGACTATTGTCCTCATCTTTGTCGTTATATTTATCACAACGTTTCGGCAGTTGTACCCTCCGGCCTTCTTCAGTATCTGTCTATATTTCTGAGATGAGGTATTATGTACACTATTTACATTGTTCGGATTATTGTCCTCATCTTTGTCGCCGTATTTATTACAACCTTTTGGCCGTTGTACGCTCCGGCCTTCTTCAGGTGGTTGGAATGTCGAACTGAACCCTTTATTTCGCTCACTGGGATAGACTATTCTAGTTCCAGGTGCCATGTTTAATGGATGTCAGTTATCAGATATCTCTTGTTAATTTCCCTCTGAAAGTTATCCACTGCCTTAACCGGGTATTGAACTCACACTCTTTGGGTTCTGTCACTGGATCTAACTAACGCCTTTATCCACTGTGCGATGTGTCCAACAAACAGAATTGATAAAGTTTGCAATAACAAGAAAAAGAAAAGAAAAAAAACAGGGCAAAAAATAATATAAAGCAAGCAAACAATATATGGAAGGCAAATATGGCAAAAAGTTCACAAATTAAGAATTGGGATTGACACACAAAGGCAATTTCAGAAAAGTGAATGTAGTGTTCTGATTTCAAGACAAGTCAGACCGGAACTAAGTCAGATGAAACTGAGAACCAGCCTATTTTATTGGCTAGGAAAAAAATGCATTTGTGTGCTTCTATCTATAAAGCAACACTAGAATAAATGGTTGAGATCACTTGCCAATTTGACCATATTGAACTACTCAGATTTAATATCGAGAGAGGAGTGAGTAGCCATATTTAAATGCAAAATAAGTAAAGGAACAATCAGGCAAACAGAATTGAGAAGAGAAGGAAAAAAAGAAGAGAGAAAAAAATAATACAAAGCTAGCAAACAATATATGCAAGGCAAATTAAGAGTAAGAAGGCAAAACAAGAGTAATATGGCAAAAAGTTCACAAACTAAGAATTGGGGTTGACACACAAAAGCAAGTTCAGACAAGCGAATGTGGCATTCTAACTTCAAGACAAGACAGATCGGGACTGAATCAGATATAACTGAGAACCGGCCTATTTTATTGCCTAGGAAAAATTCCAATATGTATTTGTGTATTTCTGCTAATAAATTGGGCCTGGGAAAGTGTTTTGCAGTCATTCTGATTGGTTTGAAAGCAACATGAAGAAATGGGGAAAATTTCGTTAGAAGAAAAGAAGCAAATGCTGAACTACTATATAATACTCGTAAATATGAGTGAATACTGAACAGTTACCTCACAGATGAAGAGGAGACTTGACTTCCTATTACTGCCGCTAGTATGAGTACCACACTTTCATTAGTCCTAGATTAGGTGTTTGGGAGCGAGTTGCGTATGTACGGAGTAGTAGAGGTTTGGCAAAATACTGAGGAGGGTGCTGGAAATTTGAGAAAACTTTCTGTCGCTTAATCTTCAGCGATCCTTTTTCTTTTTTTTTTTTTCTTTCATTCATTTATTTTATGCAAATGTTATTTCTAATTATTAAAAACAAAACACGGCGTTGACCTGTAAGATTCCCACCGCCATTTTTATAAAGGCAAAATCAATGAAGAGAAGACCAGACACAGCAGAGATATTGTTCTACCGACGGATGCTGAGAATACCATTGACGGACAGTGTAAGCAACGAAGGGAAAATGAAAACAAAAAGGAATGCTATGGGCATAATATCTGAGCAATGAGGAAGTTTTAGAGAGAATGGAAACAAGAAGGATGCTTGCACATAGAATCAGAAAGAGAAATTTATTGGATATATAATAAGGAAAGAAGGCTTGGAGAATTTAACACTCACAGGAAATAATGAAAGCAAGAGGGTGAAAGGGAACCAACGATTAAACTAATGGGCTTGGGTAAATGAATAGCAGAACAGGGACAGAGAAGGATAGTAAGGGGACAAAGCATCACATAGATCTATGAAGGATTGGATGTTGTGGAGAGCTATGAACTCCGAGGACCTGAAAGGGATCCGCATATGAAAGAAGGAGCAGATATTTACGAGTGGCTCTTCAGTTCTTCTTCGGAAGAGACTCTCGATTCTGTCTTGGATCAAAGTGTCGCATTTTGGCCCATTTATGGAATTGAAAGCATAAATAAGTCAGTGTCCGATTCAGTGAACCCATCCACTTAAACTGACCCTTCCGTATTTCTCTACAAGCTGAGAAAATGGCTGGTTCACTGTATAACTCTAGTAAGTACCTGACTCCCCTGCTATCCTCGAACTTTACAAGAGCCAGATCAGACCGAAAATGGAGCTGCTCAAGTCCTAACTTTCCAGTCCAAAATTGTCCCCACGGTCTTGTGGGTGATGAATTATTTTCCAACCTATGACTCTTATCCCACAGGTGAAAGGTGGCAATCCTCTCGCTACTCTTTTGCTATTTCCATGAAGTGTTCAGGACATTCTTTAGTGCCACCAGTTCTAAAACCCGCTAAGATCTTCTACTTTTTTTTAAAAGGTTTCCGTTAATGACTGATTTAAATCCATCAAGGAAGGCAAAAGGGAAAGGATTATCCACTCCTTGTTAAAGATTAAGGAATTTAGCATCCAGTTTAAAATATCAAATAACAAAGACTTGACCTAGACATGGAAGTCATGTGCTTCGTGTCTTGCTTTATAAAAATAAAAATAATTAATAAATTATTCTTCTGTCAACTTGGGGCACACCTGGTTACCTTTCAGGGTGCATTAGTGTACCCAAGTGCACCAGTTGAGAAACACTTATAAAATATAAATGCTTTTTTTTTTCATTACTAGTCTACAGAGTTATTGATGTAGCTACATATATACTCCACCATGAGTAGTAGTTTTCATTTAAAAATATTTTTGAAGAATTTTTTTTCTTTTAGAGCAAGGCCAGTAGTGACTGATTTAAATCCCTTGAAGAAGGCAAAAGGGAAAGGATTATCCACTCCTTCTTAAGGATTAAGGAATTTAGTATCCAGTTTAAAATATCAAATGACAAAAACTTTACATAGACATAGAATACGATGTGCTTCGTGTCTCTTTGCTTTTTTGTTATAAATATTCTTTTGTAAATAAAAAAAAATAATTCATAAATTACTCTTCATTTAACTTGAGGTGCACCTGGTTACTTTCCAGGGTGCATTAGTACACCCGGGCTCATTTGTGCATCACGGCGCACCGGTTGACAAAGGCTGGTTTAGATATTTCTAAACGGGTTTAGCGCCATGAATGACATTCATATGAAAGTTTCGGTGGTGGTGGTGGTGGTGGTGGTGGTAGTAGTATATTTTTTTTTTTTTTTTTTTTTTTTTTTTTTATTTTATTTTATTATTATTATTATTATTATTATTATTATTATTATTATTATTATTATTATTATTATTATTATTATTATTATTATTATTATTATAATAATAATAATAATAATAATAATAATAATAATAATAATAATAATAATAATAATAATAATAATAATAATAATAATAATAATAATAATACTACTACTACTACTACTACTACTACTACTACTACTACTACTACCACCACCACCACCACCACCACCACCACCACCACCAACGACAACAACAACAACACCAGCAACAATCTGGGCAATCTAGATCAGTGCTTCCTCGAACTATCTGATATGGTGTCCCGTCAATTTTTTTTTTTTACTTTTTTGGTTCAGTATGCAAGTGACCGACGAACTCTTAGGGGAGGGGATTCACAGTGACCCCCTTTATTTTCCCAGTTATCTCCTATTTTAGGGTCATTTTGAGACTGTCGTATCCTGTAAGCACTTTCAGTGGCAGGATAAACATTTTGCACAGGAATTGAAATCACATGCAGAGGGAAAAAGGACAAAATAGAAATATATGTCCATGAAAATAGCCTTTTGGTATTCCTAGGCGTGGTTCCCACACAGTCACACACCACGTCATGATGGTATTATCACTTTTTTTAAGTATTTCACCCCAAGCAAGGGGGAGTGCCACTAACACGCAAGGGGATCGGAGAGTGAGAGTAAAGAGGAGTGTTTGGGGGAAAAGGATAAAGAGAAGGACAAAGATCAAGGTCAAGGCATCAGAAGATGTCGATTGACATTTGAATATTTGAAGATTATAGCTATCAGGGAAGCAAGTGATAGGAATGGAGTTCCACTGATGGGAGGTGCGAGATAAGAAGCTGTTGGCGTAGAAGAGATGGCTACATTTGGGAACCAGTGAAAGTAACTCGTCGAAGGAGTTTCCAGGAAAGACAGAGGGAAGCCACAGCACGTCTGTGAGATAGTGACTGTAGACAGGATGCCAGATCAGGGCCAATCACATTGCATATCCGTCTCTGGATTTTGTCGAGGACCTCCAGATGAACAACGGGAGCACCAGACCATATATGGCAACAGTATTCAATGCAAGGACGAATGGTTGATTTGTAGATTTGAAGGACTGTCTCAGGCGGGAAAAACTTCTGGTGCGACACAGATCCAACTTTCTTTGTGGTAGATGAAGCTATAGATTTAATGTAGTTGTTCCACTTCATCTCAATGGTTAGCGCGAGACCAAGCAGGCGCAGAGAGGCGCTCTCGTGGAGTTGGGCATCAGCCACCCTGATGGGAGGCAGGGAGGGTTCTCTATAGTGGGTAAATGAGAGCAGTTTCGTTTTGAAGGCATTAAAGTTTACAAACCATTTCCTGCCCCAGTCGGCCACAGATTGGAGGTCATTCTCGAGGCCTAAGGCCAGGTTAGGTTTGTCAACGATGCCGGATTTACTATTGAGGCAAGAGTAAATAGTAATGTCGTCAGCGTTAGATGCCAACTTAGGAGTTGATGACATCAGGAAGATCGTTAATGAAGATCAGAAACAGTGTATGACCCAGGATAGAGCCTTGGGGAACACCAGCGTTCATGATAAAGGGACTGGAGGAGAACCCGTTTAGGACGACCTTCATTTCACGTTTTGATAGGAATGATTTTATTAAGTCAACTAATCGTCCTGTAATGCCGTATCTTACGAAGAAGGCCAGCGTGTCAGGCCCTATCAAAC
>OZ038516.1:40587128-40589628 GCA_964036315.1 Acanthosepion esculentum
CTTTTTTTCACTCAGCTTTCTTCGCCTGATAAAGATGGAAAGCGAATTTTCCTCTTAGAAGAGCGTCCATTGGAATCCCGTTAAGGTTTATCGATTCGATTTATAAACGCCTATATCGAATATCATTTGACTGCTTTGTTTTACAAATAAAAGATTTGGGGTGGGGTCAGAATTATTTCTTCTTCTTCTTCTGTTTTTTTCTCCATCTTCTTCCTCTTCTTCTCCTTCTTTCTCATTTTCTTCTCCTCCTTCTTCTTCTTCTTCTTTATCTTCTCATCCGTCTTCTTCTGCTGCTCTTTATCCTTCTTCTTATTCTTCTTCTGCTGCTGCTCTTTCTCCTTCGTCTTCTTCTTCTTCTCCTTCCTGTTTTCGTTCTTCTTCTTCTTTGTCTTCTTCTTTATTATTCTTGTTGTGTTCTTTTATTATTATTATTGTTGTTGTTGTTATTCTCGTTCTCCTTCGTCTTCTTCCCCTCCTCCATTTTCTTCCACTTCTTAAGTTATATCCGATTTGCTGATTTTCTTTTTCACAAAATGAAAGCAGCGACGGATATTTCTCTTCTAAAGTCTCAACTGATTAGCGTCCCTTTACGAAATCTCGACTGCATTTTCCTTTGCGGAGATTTTCGGTTCTGTTGGCACAGATAATTCTTGAAAACCACTTTGATCAAAAGGATGTGTAAATGGAATCAAAATAAAAAAAAGAACACAGGTGATTCTTTTTCTGTAGTATTTACGTAGGATTTAATCTTTAGCGATCAAGAAAATTTTTGGCTCAGTGTTTCGGATGATTAACATCAATTTTCAGGATTTGTCATATTCAAAGTAAAGAAGCGTTCAACCAAACAAAAGAATGATATAATTAAGCAACATTATGAAGGCTGAAGAATCAGGACCATTGTCTATCAGAATCGGTGTATCGATTATTCTAAAATAGAAAAAATATTTCCGAATTTGGTGATACAGTCATTGAGTCATTGGGCCCGGCAGTTTGTACTTCGACCAAGTGGAACCAGAACAGTCTGCTCCCATAGATTAAATAAAGTGTTATGTCAACTGTGTACGAGGGTCGGTAATAATAACAACACAGTTTAGTCTGTTTACTTCTCTGCCAGCGGAAGTGATACTCTTGCTTTTTATTCACACATAACAATATGGCCGACACGATACTTCGGCGTCTGAAAAATGGCTGAAACGGTGCTTCCGTTTCCTTAGTTCCCGGGTTCAACAGGTTCAGTTCAAAATTCTCTGTAGGTTATTCGGGTCGACATGCACCTGATGAAGGCCGCGGATCACAAAGGCCGAAAAGTCGTGACGTCAACAACAAAGATAAGGAAAATAGTACGCTTGTATATAGTGTACATAATGATAATTTCTCATTCAGACATCAATTTTGCAAGTGTCGGAATACTTCCTTTCGTCCCTACCCACTGAATATGATTATTATTCTTTAATGGATTAAGTGCATTGACAATAAAGTCGACTAAACTGAATAATATACATTTGTTCTGTAAAATAAATCCCGTGTTATCATTTGTCTGCGGATTTATTGAATTTTTTTTTTTTTTACATGTTCATCCAATATAAGGCTCAAGAGGCACTCAAGGTCGTGGGATATTGAATGTGATAGGAAATGAAGATTATGGATATATTGTGGATGAATAAAGAGTAGCGGTTGATTTGAAGTGCTTACGATTGTGGCGTCCGGGAAGCAACCACGCAGAAGTCTATTCCATAATGCAGCGGTTCTTGAGAAAAATAACACCTGTATGAAAGGAACTTCTTTCTTACTATTAGAATACGGGGGCAATGAGGTTGGTTCGATTCCGTTGACGTGGCAAGGTGGTTTCAACCTGGTGGAACTAAAGAATGGAGCTCGTTCTAACATTTGCAATGAAAATAAGGGGAGATTAGCTATAAGACGGCAATTTCACTGCAATTTCCTTAGTCTGGCATAAGGCTGCAATGACTGAGCACTCATTGAGGATCGAAGTCACTACCCTTGTTTACAAATATAAGCGCAAAACTGTATTCGTTGAAGATCGAACGCACCACACCAGTTTGTGAGAGTTGCTCGTTAACCACCACTCTTCTATTTATACAGCTAAGTTTGGTAGTAGACTACAAGTGTGAGGCACTCAGTGCGTATTATTTTAAAAAAAAACAACGGCACTGGTCTGCGACATGTATGATCTTAACAATACTTCACAGCAAGGATGTAAAATAATGGCTTGCTGTTCGTTTCCGTATTTAATCCCTGTTGCAGACGCCTACTCAGGCACATTTCGTGCTTGTTCAACGCTCACAGAGCCAACCTTAGGCTTATACTGTTTCTATGCTGAGCAGACCTTAGTTACTGCAAGAGAGTACATAATAAGCCATTATGAGCAGTTTTGAAAGTTTTGAACCTCGTCACAGTTCGTACATACAATTCAAGCACGGCTTGCCACTCGTTTCCGAGCATGCCTGTCGTATACCCTCTGTCACGATGACTTGTGACT
>OZ038516.1:40592128-40597128 GCA_964036315.1 Acanthosepion esculentum
CCGGATATAAGAGAAACCTGGATATAAGAGACTTCTTCTCCGGTCTCGACAACTCTCTTATATCCGGGTTACACTGTATATATACTGTTTGGTCTATTATATATACATTAACACAGGCTCTAATTTGGGACCAGATAAAATCTCTCTTATATCCGGGTCTCTTATATCCGGGTTACACTGTATATACATATATATATATATATATATATATATATAGTGGCTTGGTGCATAATTATCAGGCGTTTTAAAAAAGTATTCATTATGAAAAAAGAAACATAACAATTCAGCAATAACGCTTTTAAATGATTATTCTGGAGCGTATGATTATCGACTCGCAATTTTATACCCTGAAAATAAAATATTTTTATTTAAAAAAAACAGTAAACGAAACATCAATTTTTATTAACAAATAACTCGCCTGCAAAAACGCCTGATAATTATGCACCAACCCAATATATACTAGTGATTTTCCAAGCCTAGCTTAGATGTGGCACAAGGCTGAAAGTATGGGGCACCCAGTGAGGATTGAACTCACTACTCCGTCGTAATTCTTCTAGCGAGAAAAGCTTGCTAACCATAACACCGCCTCGAGGCGCCCACCAACCCAATATATACATCGTTTTAGGGCAAAAGAATTTATTCAAACAAGTTCTGCTAAAATATGCCGACATGGTGCGTCATTTCTTTTTTTAATTTTCATTACATTTTTCCAGTTTGTGTACAAGTTGTCGTACACCCGGATGCAATTCATGGAAAAAATATTAGTTCAGAATGTTTTTGTTCAAGTACTTTCGTACATATCTAATCATTATCAAGAATGTTAATGCTATGTCATAAAGGTTTTATTAGCTTCATCCTAGCATTTTTTAGAACACTACATTCCTAAATTTTTTTAAATACGTGTATCATATAAATACGGCATAACGTTTAGGAAGTTTGTTTTTCCTTTAAGGGTTACAAAATTTGATAGCGATTGAGGATTCCAATAATGTTCATTTCTTTTTTCTTTTTTTTTTTTTTTTTAATCATATCACCCCAAGCAAGGCCGGAGGCCACTATCACGCAAGGGGTTAAAGAGGGGGTTGGAGGAAGAGCAGATAGGAGTGGCAAGGGAGGGGATGTGGAGAAAGAGAAAGACAGTGAGTCGACCAAGGCAAGGGGGCCAAAAAAGATCCGGAGCGAGAGCAGATAGGAATGAGAAATGAAAGGATGTGGAGAAGGGAAAGAGACAGAGAGAGAGAAATCCGAGGACCCCTTCCTAGACACGAAACAAGGTTTGGGCCTCTAAACATGTCCAATAGAGGGGGGAGGAGTGTAGACCGGGCGGTAGGAAAGCCTACCTACTCCTATTTTCAGCATTTCAAATGACGCGCCATGTGTTGAAAAATACTGTGTATAATGTAGATTGCTTCTTTTGTTATGAAATAACGTACAGTGTAACCCGGATATAAGAGACCCGGATATAAGAGAAACCCGGATATAAGATAGATTTTTATCTGGTCCCAAATTAGAGCCTGTATTAATGTATATATAATAGACCAAACCCGGATATAGGAGAAACCCGGATATGAGAGAGTTTTTATCTGGTCCCAAATTAGAGCCTGTATTAATGTATATATAATAGACCAAACCCGGATATAAGATAAACCCGGATATAAGAGAAACCCGGATATAAGATACTTCTTCTCCGGTCCCGACAACTCTCTTATATCCGGGTTACACTGTATATAAGTTGTGACACTATTAATTAAAAAAAAATCATTTTATTCCATTGTTCAGCGAACACAATGCCCGTGAGCCACTCAATGTTGAGGATTACTAAATGCGTGCAAGGATGGAATAGTGAGTGTATATTATGAGAATATGGAGGATGAATAACAACTCACCCTAGACTTGAAGAGGCTAAGGTTGTAGTGACCGGGGGAGCATTCACGCGGGAGTCCATGTCACAGAGAAAAAGTTCTTGGAAAGAAATATATATATATGAGAATTTTTTTCCCAGTAAAAAACAAACTCCACGTCACGATGGTTAATAATCATCTACTTCGGGTACCAACCAACACTCCAGTGGCCTAAATAAAATATTTTTATTGGGATTTAGATCTAGAGTAGTTTTAATCCTGTCTTTATACAGGGTGATAGGTGCAAAAGATAAGAAAAAAAGATATCTGATCATTTAAACAAGAAAACCAAACATCTCCTTCTCTCATATAGAAAATAATGGATTGCATGGATCGTATAGATGAACAATTCAACTAGAAAAATTGAAACTAAATGCGACATCCCAAAATTATGAACGTGTTATAACAGATCATGCCAATATAACAGTTTTTAACATCAACTTAAGTTTTTTCTAAGAAAAGGTTTACGAATTTTAATATATCCATTATTATAGATAAAGAATAGTAAATTTTATAAAGTTTTTTCGAGGCTTAGCATGAGTAAAACAAATTCGCGGATTTGGAGAAAAAGGACTCTAGAAAATCCACGGAAATTTGTTGTCCTTTAATAGTCTGTTGTCCTTAGATTAATTTATAACGTATAGAAATGTTTTACGGCGATTTTTAATATCGACTTGAGATTTTTCTTGTTAAAAAGTTGAATAATTTTAACACATTCAACATTATGGCTAAAAAAATAGTGAATTTTATATAGTCTTCTTTTTAATTTAAACATTGCTTAGCATGTGTAAAACAAATTCACGGATTTGGACGAAGAACAAAAGACTCCAGAATGACGTGAAAATCCGCGAAAAATTTTCAGCCTTTAATTGTCACTTGTACTTAGATTAATTTGTAACGTATATAAATGTAAGCAGAAAAAAGTTGTAAGGGCGTGACCCTATTCTACAGAAGACTGTACACGACTTACATACATACAGGGTCAATGTAAGGATCTCGAGATTCCCGCCCCAAATCTCTGATATGGGGAACCTCACTCTAATACATCTCAATTTTCATAGGTAATATTCATTATCGTAGTTTTATTGTGATGTAATTATGTACAATAATGGATCATATGCAATAAAGGTGAACAATTAAACTAGAAAAATTGAAATTCAATACAATGTATCCAAATACAAATTAGAGACATGTTATCTTAATTAAATCAACCCTGTTTTACGGCGATTTTTAATATGGACTTGAGATTTTTCTTGTTAAAAAGTTGAATAATTTTAACACATTCAACATTATGGCTAAAAAAATAGTAAATTTTATATAGTCTTTTTTAAAATTTAAACATTGCTTAGCATGTGTAAAACAAAGATTTGGACGAAGAACAAACGACTCCAGAATGACGTGAAAATCCGCGAAAATTTTTCAGCCTTTAATTGTCAGTTGTACTTAGTTTAATTTGTAACGTACATAAATGTAGGTAGAAAAACAAACAAATGTTGATAAGATAGCGAGGGTCACGAAGCACTGCCCGGAGCCCCCAGTCAGACTTCCATTCATCGGTTGGAGAATATGTATCAGCCCCGCGAATAATTAGTAGTTGGTTTAATATATTCGCCGTTTAAAAATTGGTTCGTTGAAACGGAGATTACTTCCGACACAACGTTGAAGGTCGGGTGGTTCGAGATTAGTAAGCGCCGGTCCTGCCACCATCTGAAAAAAATATCGCTTTTATTATGGGATACACTTTTGCATGGGCTTTCAACAGAAAATCTTGACCTGTCATCTTAGGGATTCTCGAAATCAAGTATCGTACTCTGTATTTCTTTAGCAGTTAATTATTCATCTCATGGCTTTTGGACATACATCCGGCGAGCGACTCTAGCTACCAAGAGAACACTTTAAACGTCTCAACTTGAATTAATTGTATAAACGTTTTTATGTATATGAAGTACATTTAAGGCTGGCTTAAGAGTCTCTAGACACGATGTTATTAGCTGAACTTTCGTAAATACTTAAAACTCGGTTCATTTGCCATCATGTTTCTTTAAGGGTACACTAAATATAATTTTTTTTACATTTTGAGTTTGAGTGTGTACATCTTCTATATGTCATGCTACTTCAGGTCGTTGCTTGTTCCAGAGACGTAGTGTTTTCTAAGTGCCTTCTTTATAGCTCCCAGAAAATAGGAGACTGATTGTACTACAGCAGTATTCTTGGGGTTTCTAAGTCTGTGCCATGTTCTTTCAGGGGGTAGGCGATCATGGCTCTCCACAAATTTCTCCTATAAATATTGTCTTTTTGCTATCCCGACTAAACCTTACTCCGCCATTCATTTACTTAAGATCGTTAGATTGGTTTTCCGATGTTTTCCTACAATTTATCGTGTGAGTGTCAATTTTCCCAAGCCCTCTTTCCTCGTTATAAATTTCAACTGTCTCTTTCCGATGTTAATTATAAGTTTCCCTTTTGTTCCCATTTTCTCTAAAATTTCGTCGCTCCTATTAAATTGTTTATTTATAAGAATAATTTTATATTTACAACATTCTAAAAAATAATACAATGAAAACTAATGCAATGCAATAATATTTATCATTTACCAATTTATAAAGAAATAAATATGAAAACAATTTCTTTATTCATAAATTTATAGACATTTACTAAGTTATTAAAAATGTGAACCAACTATAAGGAATTTCTTAATATTTACCATTTTATAAAGTTCGAATTAATTGGCACTTAGTCTATATATTGTCAACAATATAATAAATAGTGTAAATAAACAATCTAATGAATAAATAATTAGAGTTTATTTTTGTTGTCACCAAAGAAAATGTTTAAATTCACTTTCATATGTTTAGGTTTTATGACAATCGCTTTTTAAAACAATATACATTGCCGTGAAGTGAAGGTAGTTAAAATAAAAGCGGTGTCAATAGAAAAAACCGCCCTTTTGAAACTGTTTTTTTGCGAACACGAAGAGACAATTTTTCCTATTTACTTTTCATTTATTTATTAAATCTATATATAAAAATATATGACTTCCATTAGTTCGTCCGTCACACCCTCTAAAATGACTATAAACTGACTAATTGAAAAATTTGG
>OZ038516.1:40602128-40659628 GCA_964036315.1 Acanthosepion esculentum
AATGCTCCTTTCTTTTCAATAACTCTTAGCAGCCTATTGTCAACATCTGATGTTAGATTTGAACTTTTAGCGGCTGGTAAGTTGTTTGCAGCAACTTTAACTGCCTCCCGGAGGTCACACTTGCTGTTGAATTGCCTTCCATTAGAATAAATATATCTCTCGAGGATGCTCCACAGGTTCTCAATGGGATTCAAGTCACAGCTATTTGAAGGCCAGTCCAAAAGAGAATCTTCACCAAATCCCTTTTCTTTCAACTAGGATTTAGTAAACTTTGATGCATGACTTGGTGCGTTGTCTTGCATAAAGATCATAGATCTACGCTTGGCTAAAGACTGGTTATCAAGCCATTCAAAGAAATATTTCTCTAGAAAATCACAGTAACTTTTGGAAGTCATTTTAACCCCGTCTTTCAGTTTAAATGGACCCACGAGCTCATTACCAATAATTCCAGCCCATATGATTCCACCGCCGCCTTGTTGGCGTTTAAAAAATTTTCTTGAGTCATGTTGCTTGCAAACCCATCCTCGAGCCTATCCATCGGGCCCATCGAGGGTGATCCTTGATTCGTCTGTAAAAAGCACTTTACTGAAATCAATTTTGATGTATTTTTTTTGCCCACTGCAATCTTCTTTCCTTATGTTTTTTTGTTAAAATGGGTTTCTTTATTTGATTTTTTACATCAGCAAACTTCCTTAATGCTTTACACCTTGTTTCCCTTGACGCCATAGGAGCTCCAGCGGCCTCAAATATGAACGCACTTGACGCATTTGGGTTTCTTATTAATTCTCTTCGGATATGTGACAGATCTCGCTTTGTTAAATTCCTGAATTCAGCCAGAGACTTTTTTTCCTTGGTTGAATTCCCATTTGACATATTTTCTTGATTATTCGATGATCCTTTTTCAAATCCTTAGAAATTTGAAGCGAAGACTTTCCTTTGCGAATTTCTTTTATTATATAGTTCTTTTCATTCATTGTTAGTTCTTTTTTACGAGCCATAATACTAAATTCTAGTTCTTGCAAATAATCTCTTGACCCTGCAAATTGCTATAATTACTGAAAAAGTACTAAATATCAATCTGAAATTGAAAATTGGGACTTAATTGCTTTCATGCTTACTCGCTATACATAATAGTACAAATTATTTCATTAATAACACATATCTATGAATTTTACATAAAATATTTGACAATACCTCTTTTGCATATAATCTCTAGACGCAGTTTATATTATATATATATATGTATTATATATATTATAAACATTATATATATTATTATATTTTATATGATATTATATATATATATTATATGATATTATGTATATATATATATATATATATATATATATATTATATTATATTATATTATATATCTTTATTACCTTGTCTCAGAAGTTTCTCTTGAAGTTTCTTTTCTTATTATGTCATCGTAACAATGTCATCTGCACTCACCACTCCTATCTTAATAGTAAATCAAATAACCTAAATTCTGTCGTTAACTAGAGCAAGTAATGGCTTTTTTATTGGAACACCTCCAAGACGAAATTGCTCTATATTAATTGTCTGTGAGAACTCTTGCCGCCATCCATCTACATGGCTGATGCTAACCTCCATGAGAGTAGCCCATTGCGCCTTCTCGGTCTCACATTTTCCCCTGACATGAAGTGGAATGATTATATTGAACCAATTGCTGGGTCTTCTGCTAGGAAAGTTGGTTTACTTCATCGTGGCAAACCTTTTTTCATATCAGACCGTAACTTGTACCTCTCCTAGATCAACAATTAATCCGTGCATTGAATTAGTTAATAATTTAAGTGTCACCAGTGATACACATTTCGGTGATCATGTCTCTTTCGATTCATGACTGACGTCACAGAAGATTTTCCCGCAGTAGGTTGCCCTTTCTTTTTACAGTAGACTGTTTGCCAACCAAGGTTAAAGGACCCAGTCTGTCCCGGTATTGAACCCATAGCTGGGGGAGAAGAGATGGATTCATACCTTTCCCAAGGATATTTCTGCGTAAGTGAAAGTAACGAATTCGACTGGAATTTGAACTCGGCTCTCCGATTTCTCATTCAGAGATGATATCTATTACATCACACCGCACATCCGAGTATTGAATATTGCTGCTATATCTGGCGCTGGTTCTCCTACTATGCAGGGTAGTCCGATAGTCTTGTCACCTCTACATATTATAAGTGTCTATTTCAACGCTCTATGGGGTATATTATCAAGGAGAGAGTTTCACATGAACGATACCAGAATTCCCATCAGTTGAAGGACGTCGTTACGGAGAGCCTTTGCAACAATCAACAAAGCACAGCTTTGTAAAATATCATGGAGGACATGGTGCTACATCATTTTTATGCCCCGAAAATGATGTTCTTCATACAGACCTTCTCGATGTATGACAGCGTCAATGAAAATGAAACTGATTCCACTACACGGGCTTTGTATTACTCTATTACTTGTTCTATTGTTCTCATTAATTTTTTGTAGGGGTGACAAGACTTTCGGGCTATCTTGTACTTTATTGAGCCAAAGGCCAATCAAGCCGTGGTGGAGTATGAACTTAAAAAACAAGAAAATGATTATTTCTGGTTACAGTAACTATTATTGTGTGTTAAATTATTAAGAATTTAACCCTCAAGGGAGATAATCCAAAGCAAGACTTTTTTCAGTGAAGCATTGAAAGAGATTTTTATTTCTAAATTATTTTCGGCAGTATTCGTTTTATTTAATGTAATTGTACTTTGTCAATATTGGCTCATAAAGCCATATTCCTACAGGATGGTCCGAAAGCATTGTGACCTCGACAATTTTCTATTTCAACGCTCTGTGGAGTATCATCAAGGAGAGAGTTTCACCAGAATACCAGAATACCAGAATACCCATCAGTTGAAGAATACCGTTCAGAGACCCTTTGCAACGATCAACAAAGCGCAGCTTCGTAAAATATTACACAGAGCATAGCACTGCATCATTTTGTGCCACGAAAATGATGCTGTTCCTCCAGAACATCTCTTGACAACGTCAATGAAAGTGAATAAACTGAATCCAGTACATATACTTTGTATTACTTGTTCTTTTTTTGTCCTCGTTACTTTTTGGTAAGCGGGTGACTAGACTTTAGGACCACCCTTAATATCTCGAGATATTTGACAAAATTCAAAGGAGGATCTGTAATGTAATCGATCCTGACCTGGCATCTCGACTGCAGTCACTTTCTCACCGACGTTAGGTGGCTTTCCTCTGTCTTTTCTACAAATGGCAACTGTTCCGATGAACTTTTATCCTTAGTGCATCGAATTTAAACGTGCTTCTAGATTGGCTATTAGGTCTCGCCTCTTTACTATTGAACTATCTAAATGCAACCCTTCGATCTATTCTAATAGTTTATTTTCTCGCACTTCTCGCCTATAGAACTCCCAATTTTTTGCGTTCCGTCCAATCTTCAAATGTTTGAATGGAACATCAATTCCTATCTTCTGTCTTCCTGAACCCTGTTCCTTTATTGTCCTTTTCCTCACTTCTCCTCACTAAAGTCTTCTCACTCTCTTTCACTCCCAGTAACCCCTTGCGTCTTAGTGGCATTATCGCCATCTTCTGTCTTCCTGAACCCTGTTCCTTTATTGTCCTTTTCCTCATTTCTCCTCACTAAAGTCTTCTCATTCTCTTTCACTCCCAGTAACCCCTTGCGTCTTAGTGGCATTATCGCCATCTTCTGTCTTCCTGAACCTTGTTCCTTTATTGTCCTTTTCCTCACTTCTCCTCAATAAATTCTTCTCATTCTCTTTCACTTCCAGTAACCCCTTGCGTCTTAGTGGCATTATCGCCATCTTCTGTCTTCCTGAACCCTGTTCTTTTATTGTCCTTTTCCTCACTTCTCCTCACTAAAGTCTTCTCATTCTCTTGCACTACCAGTAACCCCTTGCGTCTTAGTGGCATTATCGCCATCTTCAGTCTTCCTGAAACCTGTTCCTTTATTGTCCTTTTCCTCACTTCTCCTCAATAAATTCTTCTCATTCTCTTTCACTTCCAGTAACCCCTTGCGTCTTAGTGGCATTATCGCCATCTTCTGTCTTCCTGAACCCTGTTCCTTTATTGTCCTTTTCCTCACTTCTCCTCACTAAAGTCTTCTCACTCTCTTTCACTTCCAGTAACCCCTTGCGTCTTAGTGGCATTATCGCCATCTTCTGTCTTCCTGAACCCTGTTCCTTTATTGTCCTTTTCCTCATTTCTCCTCACTAAAGTCTTCTCATTCTCTTTCACTCCCAGTAACCCCTTGCGTCTTAGTGGCATTATCGCCATCTTCTGTCTTCCTGAACCTTGTTCCTTTATTGTCCTTTTCCTCACTTCTCCTCAATAAATTCTTCTCATTCTCTTTCACTTCCAGTAACCCCTTGCGTCTTAGTGGCATTATCGCCATCTTCTGTCTTCCTGAACCCTGTTCTTTTATTGTCCTTTTCCTCACTTCTCCTCACTAAAGTCTTCTCATTCTCTTGCACTACCAGTAACCCCTTGCGTCTTAGTGGCATTATCGCCATCTTCAGTCTTCCTGAAACCTGTTCCTTTATTGTCCTTTTCCTCACTTCTCCTCAATAAATTCTTCTCATTCTCTTTCACTTCCAGTAACCCCTTGCGTCTTAGTGGCATTATCGCCATCTTCTGTCTTCCTGAACCCTGTTCCTTTATTGTCCTTTTCCTCACTTCTCCTCACTAAAGTCTTCTCATTCTCTTTCACACCCAGTAACCCCTTGCGTCTTAGTGGCATTATCGCCATCTTCTGTCTTCCTGAATCTTGTTCCTTTATTGTCCTTTTCCTCACTTCTCCTCACTAAAGTCTTCTCATTCTCTTTCACTTCCAGTAACCCCTTGCGTCTTAGTGGCATTATCGCCATCTTCTGTCTTCCTGAAACCTGCTCCTTTATTGTCCTTTTCCTCACTTCTCCTCACTAAAGTCTTCTCATTCTCTTTCACTCCCAGTAACCCCTTGCGTCTTAGTGGCATTATCGCCATCTTCTGTCTTCCTGAAACCTGCTCCTTTATTGTCCTTTTCCTCACTTCTCCTCACTAAAGTCTTCTCATTCTCTTTCACTCCCAGTAACCCCTTGCGTCTTAGTGGCATTATCGCCATCTTCTGTCTTCCTGAACCCTGTTCCTTTATTGTCCTTTTCCTCATTTCTCCTCACTAAAGTCTTCTCATTCTCTTTCACTCCCAGTAACCCCTTGCGTCTTAGTGGCATTATCGCCATCTTCTGTCTTCCTGAACCTTGTTCCTTTATTGTCCTTTTCCTCACTTCTCCTCAATAAATTCTTCTCATTCTCTTTCACTTCCAGTAACCCCTTGCGTCTTAGTGGCATTATCGCCATCTTCTGTCTTCCTGAACCCTGTTCTTTTATTGTCCTTTTCCTCACTTCTCCTCACTAAAGTCTTCTCATTCTCTTGCACTACCAGTAACCCCTTGCGTCTTAGTGGCATTATCGCCATCTTCAGTCTTCCTGAAACCTGTTCCTTTATTGTCCTTTTCCTCACTTCTCCTCAATAAATTCTTCTCATTCTCTTTCACTTCCAGTAACCCCTTGCGTCTTAGTGGCATTATCGCCATCTTCTGTCTTCCTGAACCCTGTTCCTTTATTGTCCTTTTCCTCACTTCTCCTCACTAAAGTCTTCTCATTCTCTTTCACACCCAGTAACCCCTTGCGTCTTAGTGGCATTATCGCCATCTTCTGTCTTCCTGAATCTTGTTCCTTTATTGTCCTTTTCCTCACTTCTCCTCACTAAAGTCTTCTCATTCTCTTTCACTTCCAGTAACCCCTTGCGTCTTAGTGGCATTATCGCCATCTTCTGTCTTCCTGAAACCTGCTCCTTTATTGTCCTTTTCCTCACTTCTCCTCACTAAAGTCTTCTCATTCTCTTTCACTCCCAGTAACCCCTTGCGTCTTAGTGGCATTATCGCCATCTTCTGTCTTCCTGAACCCTGTTCCTTTATTGTCCTTTTCCTCACTTCTCCTCAATAAATTCTTCTCATTCTCTTTCACTCCCAGTAACCCCTTGCGTCTTAGTGGCATTATCGCCATCTTCTGTCTTCCTGAACCCTGTTCCTTTATTGTCCTTTTCCTCACTTCTCCTCACTAAAGTCTTCTCATTCTCTTTCACACCCAGTAACCCCTTGCGTCTTAGTGGCATTATCGCCATCTTCTGTCTTCCTGAATCTTGTTCCTTTATTGTCCTTTTCCTCACTTCTCCTCACTAAAGTCTTCTCATTCTCTTTCACTTCCAGTAACCCCTTGCGTCTTAGTGGCATTATCGCCATCTTCTGTCTTCCTGAAACCTGCTCCTTTATTGTCCTTTTCCTCACTTCTCCTCACTAAAGTCTTCTCATTCTCTTTCACTCCCAGTAACCCCTTGCGTCTTAGTGGCATTATCGCCATCTTCTGTCTTCCTGAACCCTGTTCCTTTATTGTCCTTTTCCTCACTTCTCCTCAATAAATTCTTCTCATTCTCTTTCACTTCCAGTAACCCCTTGCGTCTTAGTGGCATTATCGCCATCTTCTGTCTTCCTGAACCCTGTTCCTTTATTGTCCTTTTCCTCACTTCTCCTCACTAAAGTCTTCTCATTCTCTTTCACACCCAGTAACCCCTTGCGTCTTAGTGGCATTATCGCCATCTTCTGTCTTCCTGAATCTTGTTCCTTTATTGTCCTTTTCCTCACTTCTCCTCACTAAAGTCTTCTCATTCTCTTTCACTTCCAGTAACCCCTTGCGTCTTAGTGGCATTATCGCCATCTTCTGTCTTCCTGAAACCTGCTCCTTTATTGTCCTTTTCCTCACTTCTCCTCACTAAAGTCTTCTCATTCTCTTTCACTCCCAGTAACCCCTTGCGTCTTAGTGGCATTATCGCCATCTTCTGTCTTCCTGAAACCTGCTCCTTTATTGTCCTTTTCCTCACTTCTCCTCACTAAAGTCTTCTCATTCTCTTTCACTCCCAGTAACCCCTTGCGTCTTAGTGGCATTATCGCCATCTTCTGTCTTCCTGAACCCTGTTCCTTTATTGTCCTTTTCCTCATTTCTCCTCACTAAAGTCTTCTCATTCTCTTTCACTCCCAGTAACCCCTTGCGTCTTAGTGGCATTATCGCCATCTTCTGTCTTCCTGAACCTTGTTCCTTTATTGTCCTTTTCCTCACTTCTCCTCAATAAATTCTTCTCATTCTCTTTCACTTCCAGTAACCCCTTGCGTCTTAGTGGCATTATCGCCATCTTCTGTCTTCCTGAACCCTGTTCCTTTATTGTCCTTTTCCTCACTTCTCCTCACTAAAGTCTTCTCATTCTCTTGCACTACCAGTAACCCCTTGCGTCTTAGTGGCATTATCGCCATCTTCAGTCTTCCTGAAACCTGTTCCTTTATTGTCCTTTTCCTCACTTCTCCTCAATAAATTCTTCTCATTCTCTTTCACTTCCAGTAACCCCTTGCGTCTTAGTGGCATTATCGCCATCTTCTGTCTTCCTGAACCCTGTTCCTTTATTGTCCTTTTCCTCACTTCTCCTCACTAAAGTCTTCTCATTCTCTTTCACACCCAGTAACCCCTTGCGTCTTAGTGGCATTATCGCCATCTTCTGTCTTCCTGAATCTTGTTCCTTTATTGTCCTTTTCCTCACTTCTCCTCACTAAAGTCTTCTCATTCTCTTTCACTTCCAGTAACCCCTTGCGTCTTAGTGGCATTATCGCCATCTTCTGTCTTCCTGAAACCTGCTCCTTTATTGTCCTTTTCCTCACTTCTCCTCACTAAAGTCTTCTCATTCTCTTTCACTCCCAGTAACCCCTTGCGTCTTAGTGGCATTATCGCCATCTTCTGTCTTCCTGAACCCTGTTCCTTTATTGTCCTTTTCCTCACTTCTCCTCAATAAATTCTTCTCATTCTCTTTCACTTCCAGTAACCCCTTGCGTCTTAGTGGCATTATCGCCATCTTCTGTCTTCCTGAAACCTGTTCCTTTATTTTCCTTTTCCGTCTTTCTCTTTTCTCTTTTTCTTTCACTCCCGGTAACCCCTGGCGTCTGTTCTCACCTTGCTTGGGATGAAATGATTGAAAAATGAACAATTATGACATTGTAGTACTTATAAATACAAAAGTAAAGGTAGCTGTGGAGAGTCATGACTTCTTGAATAGAAAAAAGGAGAATGCTATTAAAGGATTTTCCAGGGAAGGCCACAATAGAAGAGCAAATTCCCTAACACGTGTGTGGCGTGGTTTCAGAACAGTTTTTATCAGAGGATGGAAAGTGCGACACCGATATCCGAATGCGCGTTGGATTATCGAAAGATACCTTCCAAAAGTTAAACAAAGTAATAAGATACAGGAAAATTTCGTTAGAAACAAAGAAAAGAGGGCCGGATTGCTATGTTATATCAAGCGTCGTATATGTCAGTGAATGCTGAACAATCTCACTACAGAGGAGGAGGGGAGCCTGGAGGCAACAGAAATGTAGTTAAACAGAAGGATACTGAGAATTCTATGGACGGAGCGGGTTAGAAACAATGAAGTCTTTAAAAAATGGCAACAAAAAATACTTATGCTCCCAATCAGGAAGAGAGAACTGAAATTTATTGGACACCTAAAGAAGAAGGAGGGCTTGGAAAACCAAACCCTCACAGAGCATGTTGAGGGCAAGTGCGATAGGGAATGGCAACGGACCGTCTACCTAACGAGCTTACGTGAATAGATGGTGAAACGTGGGATGAGAGGCTTAGCAAAGTGAGAAATGCTGCTAAGGGACAGGAAGTTGTGGAGAGCCATGATCTGCTGTGCATAGGAGAATAAGAAGTTTCAGAACTGAATCCAGTTGAACGAAAATCCTGATGCGTATGAAAATAGAAAGTGGGGTGAATGGGGGGGGGTAAAGAATGGGGGGGTAAAGAACTTGTTGAACAAGTTGGTCAGTGAGTACAAATTCAGAGATACCTGACTGACCTTTAAATGCTACTACCACATAAAACTAACGTTAGCAGGCACTTGTTAAAAACGGCAATGTCATTCCAAACAGAACAGTAAGATGCGAAACCTTTCTTTAGATGGACAAAACAAAGTTGTTTAAAATATATATGTCGATAAAGAGAAAGAGATAAAGCAATTTCATAAAGAGAACCTCGATCCTTGTCGCTAAAGCACAAACACGGTACATTTTCTCATGACAGGGATTTTAGAACACCTTTTTTGTTAAGCATTTCACCCCAAGCAAGGTAATAAAGACGCAAGTGGTTAACGAGTGTTAGAGAATATGAGAATAAAGATGCAAGTGGTTAGCGAGTGTTAGAGAATATGAGAATAAAGATGCAAGTCGTTAGCGAGTGTTATAGAATAGGAGAATAAAGATGCAAGTGGTTAGCGAGTGTTAGAGAATATGAGAATAAAGATGCAAGTCGTTAGCGAGTGTTAGAGAATAGGAGAATAAAGATGCAAGTGGTTAGCGAGTGTTAGAGAATATGAGAATAAAGATGCAAGTAGTTAGCGAGTGTTAGAGAATAGGAGAATAAAGATGCAAGTGGTTAGCGAGTGTTAGAGAATAGGAGAATAAAGATGCAAGTGGTTAGCGAGTGTTAGAGAATAGGAGAATAAAGATGCAAGTGGTTAGCGAGTGTTAGAGAATAGGAGAATAAAGATGCAAGTGGTTAGCGAGTGTTAGAGAATATGAGAATAAAGATGCAAGTGGTTAGCGAGTGTTAGAGAATAGGAGAATAAAGATGCAAGTGGTTAGCGAGTGTTAGAGAATAGGAGAATAAAGATGCAAGTGGTTAGCGAGTGTTAGAGAATAGGAGAATAAAGATGCAAGTGGTTAGCGAGTGTTAGAGAATAGGAGAATAAAGATGCAAGTGGTTAGCGAGTGTTAGAGAATAGGAGAATAAAGATGCAAGTGGTTAGCGAGTGTTAGAGAATAGGAGAATAAAGATGCAAGTGGTTATCGAGTGTTAGAGAATAGGAGAATAAAGATGCAAGTGGTTAGCGAGTGTTAGAGAATAGGAGAATAAAGATGCAAGTGGTTAGCGAGTGTTAGAGAATAGGAGAATAAAGATGCAAGTGGTTAGCGAGTATTAGAGAATAGGAGAATAAAGATGCAAGTGGTTGGCGAGTGTTAGAGAATAGGAGAATTAAAACACTGTTATGGCGAGAGAACAATGAAAGAACAGGAATTAAGACGACAAAATATAACGATTGACTTTGCATTTACATTTTTGAAGATCAAAGTTGATTGCAAAACAAGAAGCCGGAAGAGAATTCCACAAGCGAGAAGTGTGCAAGAAGAAAATGTTAGCATAGAACTTACGGTTACATCTAGCCATTTTAACTATAAAAGATAAGACCTTGCCGCCAATCTAGTTTTCTTCTTTATATGCCGTTTTCACTCGGGGCGCAAACGATCATGGCTCTCCTTAACTTCCCGTCTCTTGTAGCTCTTAATAAACTTTGTTTTTCTTTTATTTACTCTAAGAACTGTTCCGCCATCCATTTTACTTAAGCTCATTAAGTATTTTATGTCTTGTTCTCCTCTGTCCCTCTTGCTCTCTATCAAGTGAGTATCAGATTTTCCAAGCCCCCTTTCCTCATTATGTGTCCTAGAAACCTCAGCTGTCTCTTCCTGGTGTTATTTTCCTTCTTGTCTCCATTTTCTCAAAAACGTCGTCGTTGCTCACATGTTCCATCCACAGTATCCTCATCATCCTTCTGTAGAATCACACCTCTCTTGCTTTAAGTCTCCATCTTTGAGGCGAACATCCGGCACTCTCAGGGGGACGGATATCGCATAGCAGTTCAGCACTCCTTTCTTTGTTTCTGGCGAACTTTTCCTATTTCTTAGTACTCTGCTTAGCTTTTGAAAGGCATATTACACTATCCATCCTTTTGTTAAGACACTTCCCAGATATTTAAATACACACACTTGTTTGATTTTGGTATCTCCGATTTTCAATTCGCACTTTGGGCTCATCCTTTTGCTAACAACCAATCCGATAGTACGCTTAAATTCATAAAGTATATGTACCGTAGAGGAAAGTAATATTTATTTTGAATAATGCAAAAAAGTAGCACAAGGCCAAAAGAGGGTTTAGGGGAAGGCTGTTCTTCAATCTGTCTTATCTTAAACTTAGCTAGCCACGATTACTGACCCAAATATACCACAGTATTCCTTAAACCAAAACAACACATTCTTGCTTACAGACACCGTAATACCACAAAGTCTTTATGAAGTACTAAATAGTCACCATATGTACAATTTGTCTGTAACACATAGAGGAGAGTTCATCAGAAGAATTACCATGTAAGTATTTCAAGAAAAGGCAGAGGGAAGCTACGTTACGGCGATGGGAAATTGACTGAAGCCGAGATGCTAGGTCAGAATTAATAACATTGCAGTTTCTTCTTTGGACTTTATCAAGAATCTCTAAATATATAGCAAGAGCACCAGCCTGTATACAGCAACAATATTCAAAGTAAGGACTAGTGCTAGACCTATAAATATGTAAGATATTACCAGATGTTTAGAGGAAACTAAAACCTGGTGTATGTGGAGGCATAACATCATTCTCGGGTCACCAACTAATGAGTGGTAGACACTCAATAAGCTTGTTCGAGCACGTAGACACTTTCACCTTGAGCGTCTATTGGTACCCAAGCTCTCCCCAGACCTCCCCAGACCTCATATATATATATATATATATATATATATATATATATATATATATATATCCGATCTAAAAGTGCTTGAAAAATGAGTTACTCATTGTACCGCTCCAGTAAGTATCTGAGTCCCACTGCTATACTCTATCTTTACAAGGGCCAGATCAATGACCAATGAAGCATGGCTGTCATATATGGGCTGGAGCTACAGAGTCTTCACTTGCCCTTCTTGAACATTTCGAAAGAGTATATGCGGCCTTGTGAGTGATGAATTACTTTCCACTCTAAAACCCCCTTCACATAACGGAAACGTTGCGAGCCTTTCGCTGCTTGCTTTACGGTTATTTCCATGGCATGTGTTCTGACGCTCTACATTCGTTATTCCCACCGGCCCTGACCTTTACAACTGGGACTCGCCATACCACGTACGCAAGAATGAATCATCCTCATTTCCTTCGTATTCCATTAGTACAGAGGAAGTTCCACTCAGACAGCTTCTTCCCAGGAACTGCTGCTTTGTGGAACAGACCCCCAGTAGGATGTTTTCCCAATTACTGCAATCTTGACCTCCTCAAGTGTAAGCTCAACTGTTATCTTTTCTGCACAGCCCCATGAACTTCATTTCTGGCTCTTTCTTATCCCCATACATCATCACACAGTGACCATCTACCTTGAGTGGGTCTTTGGGTATTGTATTGTATTATACTCCCCACCACAGTCTTTTGTACAGGAGAAGAGGTTTATCCTTTGTTTATTATTTAGTATTGGGATTCCTTATAAATTCTATCTCAACTCGATACTTCTAACGTCTCAGTCTGAACTCTGAAATTTTATTTTCTCTCTTTCTCCTCAGTTGTAGTAGATAGGATCGCCTATCGGTTTTTTGAACAGAAGCTGAGGTTTGTTTGAGCAAAACAAATTCACGGATTTGGAAACTAAGACCACAGAATAACGTCAACATCCCCGAAACTTTAATAGTCATTTGAGCTTAAGTTTCATTTGTAACGTATATAAATGTAGATATGAAAAAAAAAGAGTTGTTTTTTTTTTTCGAGACTGAGCATGAGCAAATATATTCACGAGAGATCGAGCACATTCATTTTCAATGGAAATTATTGCTTGTATGAATAATCTTTCATCTCTCCTTGTAGATCGTAGATAATGTTTTATAAATTTTAGTTTGCTGAAACATCTTTCAGCACTTGCAACAATCGCTGGTGTAGTAAGCAATACACGCAATGCGATGAACAGTTGCGGGAACTTGTCTGCTGATGCTGTCATCTGCCGAATTTAGGTAAAAATGGCAACGGAACAAATGGCGAAAATGGATAAATAAGAAAAAATGACAAAAGGAAAAAAATATAGATGAATATCTCACAATGAGTTTATTAAAATCTTGGATAAAATACATAATGGAAAAACATGAGAAGTTTGTCAAATTAAAAAGAATATTCAGCTAAAGTTCACCCCTCCCATGAGATTTTTATATACACTAATACACTTATTATATATATATATATAAACACTAATACACTTATTTTTTATATATATATATATATATATATATATATATATATATATAAACACTAATACACTTATTTTATATATATATATATATATATATATATATATATATAATGGACTCTCCCGTCGAACTCGACGTATGAGGGTCAGACAGATCAGTTCCCAGAAACTGAAAGCCCGACAGCCACACAGGATTTGATTATAGTGGTGAAGGCTTTGTGCAGGGCCATCCGCACTTTTTGGAGAGACAAATACAGGGACCTGGCGCAACGAATGCCACAAGGTCCCCAAACGACCCTCCGCAGGTTTTGAATTCGGAGTTGTCCTTCTCCTAGACCAGTTGCCATCCAAGGCTATAGAACCCAAGTCTGTCCTGCTATTTACCCATAGTTGGAGGGAGAAGAGGATTCACACCTTCCCCAAGGGTATTAGCATGTAAGTGAATGTAATGGATTCGGCTGGAATTCGAACTCGGCTCTCCGATTCCTCAATCCAAGCCGTTATCCATTACTCCACCGTGCGTGCGTGCGTGCGTGCGTGCGTGCGTGCGTGCGTGCATGCGTGTATGTATGTATGTATGTATGTATGTATGTATGTATGTATGTATGTATGTAAAAAAAACTTCTAAAAATCGACATCGAAAATTAAAAAAAAAATGTTTTTGATACTAGGAGCGGGAACTTAGCCGCTATTTAAAACAAGAGCAGAAGGAGCCTACCCCCCCCCCCCGCCACTAGAGTAAATATCTATTTAAAAATATTTATTTTAAAATATTGATAAAATATTTAAAATATTGAGGTGGGGCACTTAGCCCTATTTTAAACTAGAGGGATGGGAGCTTAGACCCATCCTTCTCGAACGGTCATAATTTTCTGTTGTCGAATTGCTATTTTTTCCTATTTATCCACTTTTGCCATTTTTACCCTGCCATTTTTTCCGCTATCATTTTTACCGAGCACCGTCATCTACCATTTCTCATTTCGTTTCTATGATCCACCTTTTATAATGTTTCATACTTGTAAGATGCCGTTGGAAATTTAATAGTAAATGTTCTAAAGTTTAATCTTAAACTTTTTTCATATAATGATTAATTTATTCAAATTTAAACTTTAGGTAGAAAATTTGTTGTATCGTCAAGGTGAATGATATATAGAAAAGAATGAGTGCTTAATATATTTATTCTGTACCAGTATCCGGTGCTATCGGATACAAAAAAAAATCACACAGCAATTAACAAGACAACTTACAAGGAATAGAGGAGGGTCAAAAACTGTATAGCCAAACGAAGTATGATAAGTCCGAATATTAATTAGCTTAGTATCAACTTATTAATCAACTGTTGAAGTCCTTAATCGTAGAATATTTAAGGCTATGAGCCAGGCTACCTGGTAGAGTGCTGAAGGTGTGCTAGCTTCTCTACAATAAAATTTTAATAGGAATTTGTATTAAAGTGTAACCCGGATATAAGAGAGTTGTCGGGACCGGAGAAGTCTCTTATATCCGGGTTTATCTTATATCCGGGTTTGGTCTATTATATATACATTAACACAGGCTCTAATTTGGGACCAGAGAAAATATATCTTATATCCGTGTTTCTCTTATATCCGGGTCTCTTATATACGGGTTACACTGTATTAAATAAATTAAGTTTTAGATAGTTATTTCTTTTTAAAGAAACAAAAACCATACAGCCTCATTTTCAAAAACATAGGGGAGCGGGCTTAGGCCCCAAATCCCGGCTCCAAAACGGCCCTCATATCAATTTTCAATCGACTTTTATTTCATAGTTAACGAATTTTTCCTACCTTGTCAAAATTATCAAATTTTCCGTTACCGAATCTTTTGTTACCGAATTTTACCATTCTATAGACTAATGTCTTTAGACATGTAATCCATAGAGCAGTGGTCTTTAGACGGGGATTCCATAGACCATTGTCCTTTGACGTGTAATCCATAGGGCAACGGCCCTTACACGGGTATTCCATAGACCAATGTTCTTGGACAGGTTTCCTTTAGACCAATATTCTTTAGACCAGTCAGTTATGTCCCATACGTGATACACGTTTAGGCGATCATGTATCTTTCGATACGAGGCAGATTTTTTCCCGCAGTAGGTTGCCATTTCTTTCTTCGGTAGACCAGATGCCATCCAAGGCTATAGAATTCGGTCTGTCTTGCTACTTACCCATAGCTGGTGAGGGTGGTGAAGAAGGGTATTAGGATTCGACTGGAATTCGAAAACGGCTCTCCGATTCCTCAATCCGAGCCGCTATCATTAAACTCACTCTATTTGTTATTTATTATTTATTCCAGGTTGTTGCAGGATTTTACAAGCCGAAAAAAATCTGATTGTTTCTGTGTACCTTCAACATTTCCTTTATGGTTAATCATTTATTTATTCATTCTGAAGTCCGTTACAGAATTACGCGCCATGTTTCTCCGGACTGGCTCTCTTTTTCCCCCTAATTTTCTCCTTTTTATTAGTTCTCCCCACCCCCTTTATGGACAAGACATGCCCGACACACACTTGCCTACCTCTTCTAATGCTGGAAAATTAAATTAAAAGAAAGACAAAGTAACAAAAAGCATGTCCTTTGCTCTTTACGTCGTCACTTCTCAGTTAGGTGTCATAAAATGGCGGCGTCAAGAAAAGCCGGCGATTGTCATCTTGTCTCCATTATCGGACAGCCAGGTCGAAATGGCTAGAAAATGTCTATGAAGTGAGGTTGCCAATGTCGCCTCGTTGGTTAGTCGGATTGGGAGTGGAGTTGTGGGGGTGATGAGATAGAGTGCGAGTCAAGAGAGTCAAAGTTAACCTTTTAAATATCTTCGACTGTTGTCTGTTTAATTGTTTCTTTAAACAAATATGTAAATAAGAACAAGAACAAGCGACAAAAGCCCAGACTAAAATAGTTTTGATTACTGTCCTCTTTCTTGTTTTTTCTTTTCCTCTTTTTTATTCATTCACTGCCATATAGGACGATTAATAACATCTAACACTCGGCACTCTTTTTTCTTTGCTCCCAACAATTTTTTCCCTGTTTCTTAATACAGTGTAACCCGGATATAAGAGAGTTGTCGGGACCGGAGAAGAAGTATCTTATATCCGGGTCTCTTATATCCGGGTTTGGTCTATTTTGTTTTATCAACACAGGCTCTAATTTGGGACCAGAGAAAATCTCTATTATATCCGGGTCTCTTATATCCGGGTTACACTGTAATTTGTTTAGTTTTTGAAAGGCATCTTTCTCTATTTAAAATGCGCCTTCTGATTCGGGTGTCACACTTTCCGTCATCTGTTAGAATCCTTTCCAAATGGAAGCAGTTAAATTTCAACTCTTTCCTTTTGAATTTAAGTGCCCGTTTCTTTCCTATTTTCCTGAAAACCTCTTCGGTGCTCCTGTAGGGATATTATTATTTTCACAAATAAATAAATTAATAATAATGGAAATTATAAATGAAATAAAATAAAACAATAATATTTAAAGTTTGTTTCAAATAAATTAAATAAAAAAAATAAAAATTTACCCCCAGCATGCAAAAAAAAAAACTGTTCCTGTCGGAAGTACGAATATCCCACCGAAAGCAGTGGTTCACGAGAAGAAACTGCTCGAGTGGAACTTACATCTCACCAGTGAAATGGAATGAGGGTGGTTAGCTAGAATGGGCGTGGCATGGTGGGTCTTAGCCGTGAAGGGTAGAACTAGTGGAACTAAGGAATGTAGTTCGTCGGAACACTTTCCATGGAAATACAGATCGACTTGCGACGTTTTGTGTGTGGGAAAGGGGTTGTAGGGTGGAAAATAATTCACCATCCACAAGGACGCGGAGACGTTTTTAGACTGTATCGAAACTCGAAAATGAAGACTGGGCAGCTCCTATCCATATATGGCAGTAGTATACCATTTTCGAATTATGGATATGTGGCCGAGTGGTTAGAATGTTCACATTCTGGCCATGAGACCCGGGTTCGAATCTCACCACGGTTGATTTGTCAGGAAGCACACTTCCTGATGTCATCAGACTGGAGGGGTCGATCCCAGCGTGCGACACCTTTGGAAAGTGAAAACCATACGGGTTGATCCAAGCCTTGAGAATTAAATTGGGTAGACGGAACCTTTGGGCCCGTCGATAGCTGTGCTAGCACGAAGTCACAAGTTTTCGTGGCCGAGGGCTTGAGCGTGCTGACTTTGTTCATATTGTTGATCACGCTAGATAACACGCTCTTTCCCAGAAACTGTAACTCAGCATAGTTACAGTATAAACTACAGGTGGGTTCTGTGGGTGTTGAATAAACACAAATGTGCCTGAGCAAGCCGCCCTAGTAGACAGGTATCCTCGAATACGAGTGGCCAGCTATACACATACCATTTTCACCTGATTTGGTTCTTGTAAAGTTAGACAGGTAATTACTGGAGCCGTATTTTTGTACCTTTAGTTATGTACCGTATGTAGACAGTATATATATATATATATATATATATATATATATATATATATATATATTATAAATTAATAGATTTAAAATATGGTTTTACCGCTACACAGTGATAACCATGTTTCAGAAATGGAAGCTAAAGCCCCTGAATTTAATTTTGTTATTAAACCAAAGACATTAGTTCCATTTCCTCATCAAGCGAATTTTGGAGTAACTTACTTTTTAAAATTTACGGTTGTTAACGGCACAGGAAAGATTCATAGTTTGAGGGTTTCCAAGGTTACCGATAAATCCATTCATCTAGACAAGGGGTGGTAGAGGGTTCAATTTTTAATTTTCGTTGTATCAGTTGTATCTGATACAACGAAAATTAAAAATTATTGTGTAAAAATAAAAATATCTATAAGAACACCGGATTTTATATCTTACTGTTCTTTAATTTTTATTTATATATATATATATATATATATATATATATATATATATATATATATATATATATATATATAAGTGAACATAGAAGTCAACACTTAGAGGCGACAGTCTGTTTCATGTTCACTTTTATATTTACACACGCTCTATCTCTGATATTGAGCACATTATCCCATAAATATAGCACATTTTAAGACTATATTTCTTCATATATATATATATATATATATATATATATATATATATATATATATATACGTGGCAATAAACAACACCTCATCAGGGCACAAATAAATAAAGCCATTTTCACACCTAGAGAAAACACCCTAATGTAAAAGATTAAAAATAAACCCAGCCGCATCCCTGTAGTAACCACTTTCTACCCCACTCTGCCTCCATGATCAAAAGTCGCTGTGAAATACTTCCTAAATCCAGACCTAACAAAAATTGTTTAAGGAACCTGGCCTTCTAGCATATCGTAGGCCTAAGAACCTAAAAGAAATCATAGGTAGTAACCACATTTCAGGGGATAAGGTAATCTGTATATAAACCATATATAAAAACAACAGGATTTTCCCAGACATGTAGCAACAAAAGGAGCTTATGCTGCAACCACATTAGACAGACAAATTCATTCACTAGCACAGTCTTTAAATCTACTTTCAAAATCTAGCACGACTCTAATTGTAGAAGTCCTAACATAATTTACCTCCTAGAATGCACACTATGCCAGAAACAATATGTAGGAAAATCTGAAAGGCTCTTTCACTACAGAATTAATAATTATCGCAATCGAATTAAGTCGGCTCCCCATGAAAGATTATTACCTGTAGAACAACATTTTCGCCTACAAAAACACGATTTTAAAACCCATACCAAATTCACTATAATTGAGAAAATAGAAAAGTTCCGAACATAGACAGATTTTAGAAGGACATGAAAATAAGTGGATTTGACGTCTAAGAACGATTAATCCAGACGGGCTTAATCACAAATTTAACAACATAGATAGAATTAATATATAACCCCACAAATCAGGACTTACCCACATTTCCCACCCACACAAGACAGACATACTTGCGAAGGTGTTCAGGCCTCACATTTATGCCCACACCCATATTAATATACACACTTACACACATCATGCTCACTCACTCCCTAACCAAATAACACACACACACTTGACAGAGACACATCCCCTTTCCAGGAACTAATAAAACTATCAAAATGACCAAAGGAATTCACAGCAGCATGAATCCATTCAGTCCTTATCTTAAATAACATCTTAAAAGAGACTGTTTGACCAACACAAGGCTGACCAAAATTCATGTTAAAAAATTAAAAAAAACAAATGAAAACTACAGATAAAAGTTCATTTTCTCCATCAAGCCATTCATTTCTGTAGTTCACTACTACTAACAAGCAGACATTTTTTCCTCCTGATGATGGCCATGTTGGCCGAAACTAGTCGAGGAATCTAAATGAAATAATAAAAACGAAAAAATATTAATATACAACCCAGTGTGTCTGAAGATTTTAATTTTTGAATATTTTTATTGTTCAAAACATATATATATATATATATATATATATATATATATACAGTGTAACCCGGATATAAGAGATCCGGATATAAGAGAAACCCGGATATAAGATAGATTTTCTCTGGTCCCAAATTAGAGTCTGTGTTAATGTATATATAATAGACCAAACCCGGATATAAGAGCAACCCGGATATAAGATACTTCTTCTCCGGTCCCGACAACTCTCTTATATCCGGGTTACACTGTATATATATATGAACAGCTGGCCACTCGTATTCGAGGATACCCGTCTATTAGGGCGGCTAGCCAATCCCTATTGCAGACGCTCGCTCAGGCACATTTGTGTTTGTTCAACACCCAAGCTGTGGTTTATACTGCAACTATGCCGAGCAGACGTTAGTTACAGTTCCTGGGAGAAAGCGTGTTATCTAACGTGATCAATAATCTGAACACGGCCAGCACACTCAAACCTTCCGTCACGATGACTTGTGATTTCATGCTAGCACAGCTATCGACAGCCCCAAGCGTTCCGTTCACACAATTTCACTCACAAGGCTTGGGGGTCAACCCGTGGTATGGTTTTCAGGCACTTTCCAAAGGTGCCGCACGCTGGAATCGCCCCCTCCAGACGGATAATACCAGGAAGTGTGCTTCCTGACAAATCAATCGTGGTGAGATTCGAACCCGGGTCAGAAATCGAACGTTCTAACCACTCGGCCACGCGCTCATAAAAAAACTGCTGCATCAGCCAGAAATATATATATATATGTATATATATTATTTGAACAAAAAATTTATACCACAGAATTTATATATTGTTTTAAAAATGTCGGAGCCCCGGAAACTTTTTTGTCCAACACTTCTTCAGAAAGTTTTGCTGGAACAAAAACTCAAATATACAAAAATAATAATCATAAACAGAAAATCTGAAAAAATTGTATGGGAGAAAATAAGGACAATAAAATTATTACTAAAACAATAAATCGATGTAAATAAGCTCCTAGTGCGTATAAAACAGAAAGAAATTGTTTCGCGACCCACCCATGATACACGGTGAACGAAGAAAGCTCTCCTTCTGCACGCATATATTCGATTGATGAAGCTTCATATGAACAGCTTTTAAATAACATAGATGTTCAGCCGACCGAATTTTGTGCCGTACCTTAAACGCTTCGTCAGAATATTTCAAAGCGCAACCCGGGTTATTCATCAAATATAGTCCAATCGCTGACTCCCAAAGTTTCACTTGAGGCCTGGTTTGATTGCTTGCTTTCTTTTCTATGGCTTATTGACCATTTGCAGGTTATTTAAAGACATACAAATATTTTTAGATTGTAAGAATTTTTGTCTTTTACATAATAATGGTTTAGTGATACATAGCTAGAGAGCAAAGAGACGGATTCATACCTTTCCCAAGAGTATTTTCGCGTAAGTGAATATAACAAAGCCGACTGGAATTCGAACTTGACTCTCCGATTAACAATTCTGAGTCATTATACATTACACCACTCGTACATCCAAGTTTACGGCACCTGGTATTCCCAAGTGGTCACACATTTAGGTACTGACCAGGCTCGACGTTGCTTAACTTCAGTGATGGTACATGAATCGGTGTTTCAACGTTATGCGGCCATAAACACTTGAAGTTGATTTTAAGTCCCAATACGCGCTCAAGGTACGGTACCTTCGTGAGAGATCGCCCGTTCATCGCGATAGGTGAAAGTTCAGAGTCTGCTAGTATTTTTCTTAATCATTTCACCCCAAGCAATGCAATAAAGCCGCTAAGATGCAAGCGGTTACTGATTGTTAGAGGATATCCGAAAAACCACTATACAGGGAACAGGACAATAAAAAAAATAAGAATTTAGAAGACAGAAGATAGCGATTGGCATTGCACTTAAATTTTTGAAGGTGAAAGTTAATTAAGAAGGAAGAAGTCGAAAATGAGTTCCACAAGTGCGACAGAAGAAACTGTTAGCACAGAACTTACGGTTGCATCTTTCCATTTCAAAAATGAAAGAGACCTTGCTGTCGATTTAGTACTTTTGAAGCCATCTTTCGCTATCGGTACGCCATCAGATTTCAGGGTTACATTTTTCGTCTTCTCTCGATTGATTTGTCATATTTTTAAAAAGTCATTGAAGTATTGAAGCAAAAAAGGCTATACAGTAAAACCGCCATTTCTAACTGTCCCCAGAAGAATTTTTTTTCTCTTTGACGAAAAAGGAGTCTTTGTTTTTTATTCGTATTATTTTTCTTTTTATTATTTTCCTACGAAAATTGCCTTTTTTTTATTTTGTTTTTTGTTTGCCTACAACCGAACAAGGAAGTAAATCTTTTGATTGCTTCGATTATTCAATTTCTGTCTTAAAGCTGTCGAAAAAAAAGAAAAGAAAAAAGAAGGCCTAACAAGAATGTTAATACCATCGTCACCGGTCGGGAGGCTGGCCTCAATGGGGAGGCCGAAAGAAAGGGAGGAAGGAAATAAAAAAAGTAATAAAAGACGGAAAGAGATGAAAGATGTATAAAAAGAAAACTGTATATAAAATTATAAAAGAAAAGCAAGAGAGAGGGAAAAATAAAGAAAAGAATGAAAAAAAAAAACTAAAGCAAAAGAAAAAAGAAAAAAATGAGGAGAATTGGAAAGAAAAGCCGCGAACAAATTTTCGAAAAGGGAAGACAAAGACATAATATATATACAGTGTAACCCGGATATAAGAGAGTTGTCGTGACCGGAGAAAAGGTCTCTTATATCCGGGTTCCTCTTATATCCGGGTTTGGTCTATTTTGTTTTATTAACACAGGCTCTAATTTGAGACCAGAGAAAATCTCTCTTATATCCGGGTCTCTTATATCCGGGTTACACTGTGTATATATATATATATATTATGTATGCATGCATGTATTCATATATATATATATGTTTTAAAATAGGATATAGAATCCCGACAAAGTTTTTAAGAAATTTGACAAATGGAAAACGTTTAATTAAAACTAGATTTGATTACTCGTTTCGCCTTTCTAGGCTTCATCAGATACAAAAACGAAAGAAAGAAATGTGTGTATGTGTATTTGTGCGTATGCTTAAATAATGAATCATGAGTACTTTTTTCCCTAAGCTGGCGTTTCTCGTGATTAAAAAATGTGTGACTTTTATAAAAGCCGTTAATATTTATTCCGCATGTTTTCTTTATAGCTCTTACTTAATCCATGTCGAAAGTTGCTAATATATTTTTCTCAGCATTTTTTTTTGTTGTATCGAATTAAAGGTAAATCCTCATCTCATTTTCAGTGTGGCTTGAAGGCAAGACATTCATATAGCCTTTTCTAAAATGATTCCAAGACAAATCCTCATTCAATGATTCAGAATGGTTTGAAAGTAAATACAGTGTAACCCGGATATAAGAGACCCGGATATAAGAGAAACTCGAATATACGAGACCCGGCTATAAGAGAAACTCGGATATAAGAGATATTTTCTCTGGTCCCAAATTAGAGCCTGTGTTAATAAAACAAAATAGACCAAACTCGGATATAAGAGAAACCCGGATATAAGATACTTCGTCTCCGGTCCCGACAACTCTCTTATATCCGGGTTACACTGTAATTTATGCTTTTCGGTCTCTATCTCTCTCTCTCTCCACACACACACACAAACACACACACACACACACACATATATATATATATATATATATATATACAGTGTAACCCGGATATAAGAGAGTTGTCGGGACCGGAGAAGACGTCTCTTATATCCGGGTTTATCTTATATCCGGGTTTGGTCCATTTTGTTTTATTAACACAGGCTATAATTTAGGACCAGATAAAATTGCTCTTATATCCGGGTTTATCTTATATCCGGGTTACACTGTATATATACATATATATATATATATATATATATATATATATATATATATATATATATATGTAATGTGAAAGTGTTCCACGACCCTCAAAACCTCCAATTTCTTGATCAGAGATCTTGCAGACGAATGTAGTTTATCGTCATACTCAAGACTAAAGAGCTTGATATGGCTTTATTCTTTGTTTCCTGTTTAAGATTTGGTTTCCGGTTCCCTTGAAAGTCTTATTATTCTCTTTCCCTCCCAGTAACTCTTCTTTGTGCCATTATCGTCTTGTTTGAGTTGAATTCATTAAAATATAACTAAATAAAAATAACCCGTGCAATTATATGATTATAATTATTATTGATATTATAAAGAAGTTACAGATAGTCTTTAATTGTGTTCATGGAATAAAATTTTAAACAGGAAATGTAGTTTTGATATATGCTAATACTCCTGTCTTTTAATATTCCTGTCTGTAAAATATTCCTGTTTTTTTAATAATACACGTTCGAGTTGCTACAATTCAATGTTCGAAATCTAAAGTAATTGTCTTTCTTTTCTTTTTTGAATTCCAGGTGAGTTCCAACTTTTACTCTCTTCTGAAGTGGTGAACGATTTGTTTCTTTTCGTTTCCAGTCGATCATAATTTTGGTAAGTTGTTCTTTCTTAATATACTTCAAAAGTTGGTTACTCGTTTCCTACGGAACTCTTTAAAAGACTCCCTAAAAAACAGCGAAAAAAGAACTCCTTAAAAAAAAACAAAAAACAATGAAAATGATTTTTTTGTTTTATAAAAATAAAATCAGTTGTAAAGTAATATTATGTCTCCTTGAATCCTGTTCTTTTATTGTCCTTTCTCCTCGGCAACGTTTTCTTAGTTTCCTTTACTCTCATTAACTCCTTGCGTCTTAGTGGCTTCATCGCCTTCCTTGGAGCAAAACAATTAAAAATTAAAATAAAATAAAAACTATGAGCTTAATTAACTTAATGGTTCATCGTCGTCGCTCTTTCTTCTTTCAACCCCTTGTTGACCCACCAAAATCCTTGACTCTACGAAGGCTATTCGTCAGAATAAAATTCCTGCGGTTGTTCTTAATAACCTTAGTCCAAAGTTATCAGCACTCTTGCTGAAATTGCTTAACCGCTACCCAAAGGAGAAATATTTTCCACTTCTATGTATGTTGTCAGCTGTATGCCGCTTTCAAGAAATGCCAGTGCGCAACCACCCCCGTCACAATATCGCACCATCAGTCTTCTTAGTACCATCAGCAAACTTTTGAGTATTATCAAGAAAGTTACTCATCTGCTTAATGGTAACAACCTCCTCAGCGACAAACAGTATATATTTCGCTCTTTTAGGTTCACTGCTGATGTCTTTCTACTTAGAATCAGTTGAACTCTCGATAATAAATTAAGACAACGTTCGCTTTAGATATTTCAAAAGTCTTATACAAGGTGTGGCCTAGGGGGTTGTCACGCAAATTCTCCAGCTATGGCATATCTGGAAGTGTCTTCTCAATTATAAACTCCTTTCTTTCAAGTAGGTATATGAATGTCGTTGTTAATTACCAGTACTCTGACAATTATGACTTCAATGCAGGCGTTCCTCAATACTCTCTTACCAGCTTCAATTATTCTTCTCAGATTATTAGAAAAATATATATGCAGACGATACCACGGGTTACTGGTGCAACGCCACTAGTCTAGATGCCCAGAGCCTGGGAGCTGATCTCTCCTCTGATCTAGCTCTAACAGTGGAAATTCTTCCTCATTGTTCATATGTTCAAACCATGCTATTCTCAGTATTCGCCGGTAGAACCACATCTCTGCTGCTTTTTAATCAGTGAGGAGATCATACAGCATTCACTTTAATCGTATGAAAAGCTTCTTTTTTTTACATTTTATCAGCATGGCTGATGCTAACCTCCTCATCGTGCTTTCTCAGTCTAACTTTTTTTCCGCCGACATGACGTTGAATGATCATATTGAATCAATTGCTAAGCTCTTAAATTCGTGTCGTGCTTCACAATCTTCCTTACACCTTTCTAGGTCTATCATTCGCCCCTGCATTGAATATTGCTGAAACACCTCGTCTGATGCTTCGGCTATTCATTTAGATATTTTGGGGTACTTCAACATGGTGTAGTGGTTAACAAGCTTGTCTTGCTAGATCATTTATGGCTGAATAGTGAGTTCGAACTTCACTGGGTGCCCCATACTTCGGGTCTTGTGCCACATGTAATCTACGCTTAGAAAATATCAATTTAGAAATTTTTGACCAAATTCAAAGAACATTCTGCAATGTTATCTATCTTGACCTGGCATCTCAGTGTCAGTAACTTCCCCACCGCCGTAATATAGCTTCCCTGCGCCTTTCCTATAAACACTTTCTTGGTAATTTTTTTTTTGATGAGATTTCTTCTTTGATAAGATGGTTTGGTTTGTTTTACGGTATATCAACCTTAATGGGTTATTTAATGCCGACAAGATTTTTATTGGTGGTAATATTTTTTTTTTTAAATATTGCTGTTAGTAATATTTTTTTTTCAAAAATTTATTGATGATAATAATTTTTTACAAAAATATTTTGCTGGTATTAAAACCTATTTTACTTGTTTTGACCCCAGTTTGAGGATTGACATTTTGCCCATAGCTGGGACCCTAACAAGTGCTACCACCCCAAGTCAAGGTGGACCTGGAAACACCAACAATTAAGAGGTGGTTCCACGCTACACAAAATCTCCTGATCAGATTGCTGTTGTATGTTGCTTATCGGCTTACCCAGGATGCGTATGTAGTTTATCGTCTTACCCAGGACGCGGATGTAGTTTATCGCCTTACCCAGGACACGGATGTAGTCTATCGTCATACCTAGACAGGCGAATTTAAGCGCCGTACTAGATCGGCAGCTAGGTCACATCGTTTGACTGTTGCAATTGCTAGATATAAGCTCTACGCTAATCGTTTTATTTCCCTCGCACTTCTCGCTTGTGGAACTTTCTTCCAGCTTCTTGCTTTCTTTTGAACTAAGATCTTTAAAAATGTAAATGTAACGTCAATAGCTATATTCTGTCTCCTTGAAACCCTGTCTTTTAATGTCTACTCTCCGTCTCTTCAGTCATGTTTTCTCATTTTCTTTCACTCTTAGTTACCGCCCCCTTGCGTCTTAGTGGCTTCATAGCCTTGCTTGAGGTGAAATTATCTGGAAGGATCTGCATTGCTAGAACCATATCTCTGTTGAGGAACTTGGGTCTCACCAATGAAATACGAAGGGAATGAAGGTGGTTCGCTACAATTTGCGTGGCATTGTCGGGTTTAGCTGTGAAGGTCAGGACGGGTGGAACTAAAGAATGTAGCTCGCCAGAACATTTGCCATGGAAGTAGAGATAGAGTACCGACGGCCTTGCTTTGTTTCGTCTGGGATGAAAGGAGTTGTCGAGTGGAAACTAAATAGTTACTCACAAGGCTGTCAATACGCTTTTGAAGGGAGAAGGGGAACAGCTCAATTTTCCAAGCGTAGCTTAGATGTGGCACAAGGCCGAAAGTATGGGGCACCCAGTGAGGAACGAACTCACTACTCAGTCGTAATTGTTCTAGAAAGACAAGCTTGCAAAACTATTACATCGCCTCGAGGCGAGCTCCAGTCTTGATATGACAGCAATACTCTTTGATCTGGATCTTGTAAAAACAGATGATACGAAGAGGCATCAGGTGCTAACTGGAGTGGTATAAGGTACCGTACATGTTTCCAGTATCTTTAGCGAGGGGTCGTATTTAGGGTGGCAGTTATGAGTGGTGGCGATGGCTGAGGCTCCCAAATAATAATTCTGATATCGATAAGATTAATATTTAATTTGATAAAGCTAATTAGAGTGATGATAATTAAGACAATCAATGATATACGATGATCCCAAGAAGCCAATGCAAAAATGATCATTGATTAATTAAGGAAAGCAATTTTTTTTTTTAAATTTACAAAGAAAATTGTTTCGAATGAGAAAAAGGTAGTTAATTCCTTGCCGCAAATCTGATTAAATGAAAAATAGATCAGTTAATCTGTCCAAATCTGTCGTTGGGATCTATGTGAGGGGTTAGATTTAAAGAGGGTGCTGAAAGGAGAGGTGTAAGAGTTCAGAGGGCACGGATGGAAAGGAAACAAGGCGTTCTGATTAGAATCGAGTGAAGAAGGATCGAAATATATCATTCTCAGATAAATTTTTTTCAGCATTGCAATTTATTTGACTATAATGATGATGGAAATAGTAGTTTTTTTTTTAAAAAAAAAAAAAAAAAAAGGAAAAATCGCCCCAAAAGAAAAAAAATGAAAAAAGAAAAGAAAAAAAAGGAAAATGAGTAGGAAGAGACAAAAGGAAAAAATAATGGAAGGAAGAAAATGAGGAAAAGAAAGAAAAGGGAAAGAAATGGCAGGAAAAAAGGGAAAGGAGGAAGATGAGAGTAAGAAATGAAATACAGTGTAACCCGGATATAAGAGAGTTGTCGGGACCGCATAAGTCTCTTATATCTGGGTTTCTCTTATATCCGGGTTTGGTCTATTATATATACATTAACACAGGCTCTAATTTGGGACCATATAAAATCTCTCTTATATCCGGGTTTATCTTATACCCGGGTTACACTGTATGAGAAATGGGGAGAAAAGGATAAAGGGAGGAAGAAAGAAAAGACAGAAAAAGGAAAAGAAGGAGAGAAAGAAGAAAGAAAAGTAAAGAAAGGGCAAAATTAAAGGAAAAAAAAGGAGGGAAAAGAAATAAGGGAAAAAGTGGAAGAAGAAAAAGAAAAGAAAAGAAAAGAAAAGGGTAGATAAATAAATAAATAAAATAAAAATAAATAAAAATAGATGGCAGGAAAGAAAGATAACCACAGCGAAAAGTAGAAACGGAAGTACCAAACGAATGAAGTGAAAAAAAGAAAATGGGGGGGGGATATAAACCGACGGAGAAGGCCGGAAGAAAAAAAAAGGTAAAGGAAGGAATTAAAAAAATGGAAAGAATGACAAAAACAAAAAACAAAAAAGTGAAAAAAAAATAGACAAACGGAGAAAGAAGGAAATAATTGAAAAACAGACGGTCGGGAAAAAAAGATAGTAAAGGAAGGAATTTAAAAAAAATGAAAGAAAGGCAAGAAGCAGGATGGAAAAAAAGAATGAAAAACGAAAACAACAGAAATAAAAGAAACTAAGAAAGAAGGAAAGAAAGAAGGAGTGAGAGAGAGAATGGAAGAGAGAGTAAACATAAACGTAAAAAAGGTAAAAAAAAAATCATTGAAGACAATGAAGGGAAAACAAGAAAGAAAGTAAACACATAGAAAAGAAAAGAGAAAAATAAAAGAGAAAAATAAGTAAAAAAAAACATGAAAGACAAAGAAAAGCTGAAAGGAGGGAAAATGAAATTAAAGAAGAAAAATAGAATGAAAAGAGAAAAATTTGTGTAAAAAAAAAGTATTAAGAAAGAGGAACAAAAAAAAATATAAGTGAATATTTATTTATCGACGCAAAGAATCTTATATTTAGAGAGTGGCGTCGGCCCACTACGTGCTCAAGTTTAAAGCCAAACAGCACAAAATATGAAGATCTTGCACTTTCGATCAAATGTGACATGATTAAATGACTCACTCACCTCCAGGGAAATCATTTCTCTCTCTGCTTTTCTAAAAATATTTTCTTCATTGTAATTTTTCATTTGCCTCTCTCTATGTTATTAATATTTGATCGTATTTTATTGTATTTTTGGAAGGTTTTCTGCTGATCCTAAAGTCGTCTTGGTTTTTATTGCTTACGTACTTGTTTTGTTTTGGGTTTTTTTTTTTTTCGTGGGTCGGGGGGGGGGATCCTCTCTTCCTTCAATATTTGGTGTCCAATTTCCCGCGCTAAACTTCAGATCACAAATCTGCCGACACTTCGTGTTTTCTCAAATTAGACGTCGATAAACATCTGTTTATTTCAGTTTTTAACGTTGTCAAGAATAAAAGATTTTTTTTTTCCTTTTTAATTTACTTATTTATTTATTTCTCTACGTCACGGGTGTGCGGATGGTGTAATGGGTAAAGACTCGGAACAAGAAATCGAAGTTTCTTGTTCGAATTCCAGCGAGGTTCGTTACATTCAGTTCTTACGCGCAAAGACCGTCGGGAAAGGTATGGATCCGTCTCCATTCCCCCAGCTATGGGTTAAATAGTAAAACTTGTATCAGGAAAAAAAATAATTGTTATTCTGAAAAAAAATTGTTAAATACAATATTTACTCACAAAAAATATTATTCTTACAATCTAAAATACGTTTCGGCTTTAAATAATCCACAAAGTGTTGATAAGCCGTAAAAACAAACAAAAACAAATCAAACAAATTGTTACGACACCTGCAACGCAATAATCTACTCAAAACGACAAAAGCTAACTTCCTAAACAGATCGTTTCGTCAGTCTTGTTCCATGTCGAATTGATTTTAATTTTCTTTACTAAAGAGGATACTTCCCTAATTCCTACAATCTGAACATAATCAAGTCTAGGGTTAACCGTTATTCGCCCTGCATATCACCATAAACTGTGCCTCTTACTCTGTAACCGTCTACCTTGATAGGCTCTTGAGCCTTGTACAGGATGAACATCATTGTAAAAAAAAAGTATTAAGAAATAAGAAAATTTTGTTAAAAATAAAAAGTGTGCTAAGGTCCTATAGAAGCCACATCACTTGAGACCATTCAACAATAACCCTTTATTTCGCTCACTGGGGTAGACTGGATAACGAGGACACATGGCACAGTGGATAAAGGCGTTAGTTAGATCCTGTGACAGGACCTAAAGAGTGTGAGTTCAATATCTGGTTACGGTGGTAGAGAACTTGGAGAGAGAATTAAGCAGGGGATAACTGATATCCATTAGACTTGGCACGTGGAACTAGAACAGTCTACCCCAGTGAGCGAAATAAAGGGTTCAGTTTGACATTCCAACCACCTGAAGAAGGCCGGAGCGTATAACGGCCGAAACGTTGTAATAAATATTGTGACAAAGATCAGGACAATAGTCCGAATAATGTAAACAGTGCACATAATACCTCATCTCAGAAATATAGACAGATATTCAACAAGAACAACAACAACTAAAACGGGTCTAGCATGCAACCCAAAAATAAAATAATGAAATAATCAAGATATTGATTTTCCACACTACATCAAACAAAAGGTTAGGAAGGAAACGTCCATCAACACTGGAAATGGCGATTACAGCGATTGGATTTGAGAAACTTGTTTTCCTAAAAAAGATTTTGAGAGAAAGATTTTATAAATTTAAACTGAGAGCGGGACTGGCCGTTCGGTTAGTTAATATGGAATCAAAATGTGTTAACTTCTACGTCTTCTAATAATTATAGCCCTGTTTTTTTTGGGGGGGGGGTGTTTTTCTTTTTTTAGTGCTCAAGGTTCTGATTGGATACTAATTATTCTCACTAGTTTTTCTTTCTAATTTAAAAAAAAACTCTTAACAGATATTAGCCATATTGTCTTGAAGACTATTCTGGCCCATTTGCACCTTTCAATTGTCTTCATTATAATAAGTACACGTGAAAAGCAAGCAGTTCGAATCTATATCTCACTTACCAGCAGTGAAAATTAACACTAATTAATATTTTTTTAAAATCATCTCTCCCCACAGAGTTCGCAGAGAGTTAACGAAAGTGAAAGTGAAAATAAAAGACTGAATATAGGGAGGACTAAGAAAAGCATAAAAGATGAACGGGGTTCAAGAAGATAAAAGATGGCAATTGGCGTTGCATTGAAATTTTTGAAGGTTGTATTTATCAGGGAGGCAAGTAAACGGAAGGAAGTGCCGCAAGCAAATGAAGAACTGGTTGTTGATCGTAATTATACTAATATATTTTTCGTATTTAAAATATATGTATACATCACAAGATATGTTTTGTCCGTCAGTTATGTACCATGTGTGATACACGCTGAGGCGATCTTGTATCTTTGGAGACATGACTGACGAGAAGGATTTTTCCCGCAGTAGGTTACCATTTCTTTCTACGGTAGACCAGTTGCCATCCAAGGCTATAGAACCCAGTCTGTTCTGTCTAGGTGGAGGGAGAAAAAGAGGATTAATAAGTGAATGTAATGGATTTAAGTGTAATTCGAACTCAATCCGATCCGCTATCCACTACATCGCCGTGCCTCTTATATATATATATATATATATATATATATATATATATATATATATATATATATATACATACATATTCCTTGATATTACTACAAGAGTATGCTTACATCATAAAATTTAAAAATCGTACAATACATAAGTTTAACGTTTTTCACTTCGCAAATAAAAAAAATAATAATTTTTAGATAAACACAACAAATAATATATATATTCTGTGATTGACATTTTCACACGGCTCGTTGCACAAGGGTTATTAGCACGTAAGTGAATGTAATGGATTCGACTGGAATTCGAACTCGGCTCCCCGATTCCTCAACCCGAGCCGATGTGTGTTGTACATTTTGTTAAAAGAAAACTTGTAGGAGGAATAACTGAAGGGCCTAGAAGAATACCTCCATCTAATAACCGGCGCGACGTTTGTACGAAGATTTGTTAGATAGTTGTAAATTTTCTCTTTATTTAACAAGCCAACGGTAGTATCAAGCCAGGTTTGCTTTTTGGGGGGTTTTTTTTTGGGGGGGGGTGATCTTTTACGAGTTTTATTATTTAACTAGAAAGACCCGTGAAAAATTTTACGGTTTTCCTATTTTAATTCTCTGATTAATCTTAATTCGTGTCTGCTCATTTCCGACCCTTTCTTCTTCAAGTCCTTGCTCATAAAAATCAGTAAGAAGTATATCAAGTTCCCTGTTGTTCGCTCTCTTCGGCCTTAACTTTCCAATGTCAGTAAGAAAAAAATTAAATTTATACAATGGTCAAACTACTATAACGTTATCACATCGACTAAAATGTCATTTCTCAGAAGACAATGCAATAAAAGCTCATATTAATCAGCATTGCATGCATGTTCCTACCAATATTCGGAAGATACTTGTGTAGTGGACTTTTTAATATTCTATCAGGAGTTACACAAGTGTTTCTAAGAATATGTTGAACTCAAGTTAAGTCTAACCAAACTTGTATGCAAGACCAAGTTAATGTACAAAATAAATTATAAAATTAACCGCGAAGCTACAATCATACATCTCCTAAACTTCATTCAATAAAATATATTTTCGTCCAGCGACTGTTAACATGTAACATCCCCCACCCCACGAGGGATGTATGTGGCACAAGGCCGAGTTTACAGTAGGTCTCCGAGCCCGTAGGCTCGGCCAAAAATATTCCCTTAGAACCCGCATAAACGGGTTCAGTGTCTGTCTACCTCCCCGGATGAAACTTTGCCCTTCGGCAAAGCCTCGTCCGGGTTCCTCTCTGCCTTTGGCAGAGAGTTCGACAGTTGAGCAGTCTGTATCACTGTTCCCTTCGTCCAGCGACTTGTATTATTTAATAGTAGTAAACATTATTTAACTATAAAAATCCGTTAAATCTTCACGGTTTTCCTAATTAAATTTTCTAATGAATCTTAATTCTTGAATAAGCTCATGGCGAGTTCTACAACAATAACTTATACGTAGAAATTCCCCTATTACATCGTTCAATATTTGAGTGTCTAACTTTGGTTCTTATTAACGTCGATTCTATGATACGTTAATGTCCAAGCAGTGGTACCATACATTAACAAGGCCTCTACGGTGGCCCGAAAGAATCTCCGCTTGAAATTGTCTGATAGGTGAGATTTCCAGATTGCATCCATTTTATTCAAGGCGGCCCAGGCTTCAGCTATGCGAATTTTCACATCCTTTTCAGTAGAATTTATTTCACTTCCTAGTTATATAAAACATTCGACATATATTTTGTTGATTCATCTGAGACAATTTGTATTGAGGTTCAATGTCGTTATACCTATAATTAATTGTATGTGTTTATTTGTTTATGAAAATATTGGCAAAGTTTAATTTTGGATCAGGTAAAAATAATTTTAAAAAAACTATATATTCCCTTGAGACCAATGTTAACATATACAGTGTAACCCGGATATAAGAGAGTTGTCGGGACCGGATAATAAGTCTCTTATATCCGGGTTTATCTTATATCCGGTTTGGGTCTATTTTGTTTAGGTAAGTATGGCTCTAATTTGGGACCAGAGAAAGTCTCTCTTATATCCGGTTTTGGTCCACAGTGTAACCCTGATATAAGAGAAACCCGGATATAAGAGAAACCCGGATATAAGAGAGATTTTATCTTATCCCAAATTAGAGCCTGTGTCAATGTATATATAATAGACCAAACCCGGATATAAGAGAAACCCGAATATAAGACACGTATTCTCCGGTCCCGGCAACTCTCTTATATCCGGGTTACACTGTATTTTGTTTAGGTAAGTATGGCTCTAATTTGGGACCAGAGAACATTTCTCTTATATCCGGGTTTCTCTTATATCCGGGTCTCACTGTATAGTGTCTTGTAACTTTAATTTTGCCAGAATACCTCTTTATGTAGACACAAGAAACAGTGAAAATAAAATGTTACTCTTTTTATTTTAAAATTCATACTTTAAAAAAAATGAAGCTGAAGAATTTTTGATACCATATCTCCCAGACACTATTTTTTTAAAATAAAATACCGTGGATTTTTTTCAACATAACGAAGCAAGATAGCAAGTCATAAAACATTACAAATAAAAACGAAGATTTAGACTGAATGTAGCAAGTATCCAGTCGGGGAAGAATATCTTAAAATTGGAAGAGGAATTCTGATATAAACGATCAGGGGCCTAATTTAGCTTTTAACCAATTCAAAAGCATTAAGGATATTTGGAATTATTTTACGCAACAAAAGTGTCTGCTTCAAATGAATTTTCTTTATTCGACAGTTAGATTTGAATTCACAATGTGTTTAATTCACCTTACATAAACGCTAAAGAGACAATATGGCAGATAGCAATGACACGTGATCTAACTCATTGCAGACGATTTCTAGTTTCTCTTCGTTTTTTGTTTTTTTTATCTTTTTTTTGTTGTTGTTGTTGCATTGGTTTCTATTAAGATCGAAGGGAGAAAGAGTTAAGTTCTTTTTTGTTATACGTTGATCATTTTTTTCTATTTCTTCTTTTTTAATTCCCATATATATATATATATATATATATACATACAGAAATCTAGTCTTAAAAATAGTGGTGGGGAGACAAAAATAAAGAAAAGTTAGAAGTAAAAAAGAAAAGAAAATGAAAAGAAAAGTCAAGATAGTAACAAATGAGAAAATTAAGAAAGAAGAAAAGAGACACTTAATCCTAAAGAAATAAAAAAATAAAAAAAATACATATAAAATTACATAAAAAATTACATCTATATCGTTAATATATGATTTGTGTTTGTAACCTTAACATAGCAAGTAAGGCACATCGTAGTTAGATTTTTGTTGGCGCAGTGCCATTAAAATACACTACATCAAACATTATTTAAAAACTATATCTAAAACGATGTGATTTCTGTTTGTTATTATAACACAGCAAGAATGGCACATCATAGAGTTTTTTTTAAAGCGCAATAACGGTAAAATACATTAACTTACATATATTGAAAATTATTTAAAAAAATTAAAATTTATATTCGTAGGATCCGATTTCTGTTTGTTACGTTAGCGCAGCAAGAACGGCACGTCATAAATTTATGTTAGCGCAATACCTTTAAATAATCTTAATTAAAGAATAAAGCAACTATAATCCAATTTGCAACTAAATAAGAGTCACGATGCAGCTTTTGTAGGTGTATGGGATTGTTACAAAAGCAAAAAAATATCGCCAACGAAAGAAAAAGTGAAAAGATTACCAATTATTATTTTGGAGGTCTTCATGAACTTTGGCTAGAGAGCCGAAACAGGAGTGCCGTGTAAAACATGATCACCGTAGTCTGAATGTAGAAATCCAACGTAGTAAGTAATTTGTTTTTCAGAAAATATATCATAATAAGTCCTGAATATTCATCCACAAAGTTTAATACATATGCATAAGTGCCTATACCCATTGGTGAAATTAGACCCGCTAAGTCGCAATAAACTCTGAACAAGATATCTGTTGATTTTGGGATTCGATCCCTATTTCTATACTTTGTCATTTTTCCTTTAATACATGTGTCACAACGTTGTAAGCCCTTTGAAGATGCAATTTTCATTCCAGTAACGTGTTCTTGTAATTTTTTAACATCCGAAATATTACAATGACGTAATATTTTATGCCAAGTCGCTAAGTCGTGGGTGGCTGTTTTCACAGATTTAATACTTTTCAAATAATATAAACGTCCATTTTGTTGCATATTAAATTCAGTTCCGTCTGGGTATATTAACTTTGAATTGTCTCGGTGAAAATTAACTTTATCACCAGTTTTAACAGCAGACTGTTATGGACACCCTGTATATATATATATATATATATATATATATATATATATATATATATATATATATATATATATATATGTATATATATATATATATATATATGTGTGTGTGTGTGTGTGTGTGTGTGTGTGTGTGTGCATGTATGTATGTCTGGGCAGGTACTTGTGTTTGCCCAGACACGCATACGCACATACATACATGCATATACACACACACACACACACATATATATATATATGTGTATGTGTGTGTGTATGCGTGTATGTGTGTGTGTATGCATGTATGTATGTGCGTATGCGTGTCTGGGCAGGCACTTGTGTTTGCGCGTGTAGCTGAGTATTTAGAAAGCAGTTTTAAAACCATAAAACTTGGCTTCGAATCTCACCATAGTTGATTTGTCAGGGGGCGGGGGTGACTGCTTGATGCTATCGGTTTGAGGAGTGATCCCAGCGGGCGGCACGTTTGGAAAGTACCTGAAAGCCACACTACCTGTTGATCCAAGACTTGTGATTGAAATTGGGTAGACTATCCATGGCTGTGCTAGCACGAAGTCACAAGTCATCATGACCGAGTCTTTGAGCAGTATAAAGCACATGTGGGCTCGGTCGGCAAACCCAAATGTGCCAGAGCAGGTGTTTGCGACAGGGACTGGCTAGCCACCCTAGCCCAGAAAATGTGTAGCCGGTATGATGCGTGTATATCAAACAATCCAGTAAGTTATATGTGACAAATGTGGCAGAATATGTTACCCCAATGCAGGCCTCATTAGCCAGAAGAAGAGCCATATAACTTAACATACGGTGTGTGTCAAAAGACTTACAGAAACCACTCCGGTCTATTCTTTTTCTTTATATGCCGTGTCCCCTTCAGGACGTAGACGATCATGGCTCTCCACAATTTCCTCTCTTTTGTAGCTCTTAATAAATTTTGTCTTTTCGTTATTTCTCCCTAACCCTGATCTACCATCCATTTACTCAAGCTCATCAAGTATGTTATACGCTGTTTTACCTTTGACCTTCTTGTCCTCAAACTGTCCTGTGAGGATCAGATTTGCCAAGCCCTCCTTCCTCATTATGTACCCCAGAAATTTCAACTGACTCTTCCTGGTGTTAAGTATAAGTTTCCTTTTTGATTCCGTTTTCTCTAAAACCTCGTCGTTGCTCACATGTTCGGCCCATGGTATCCTCAGCATCCTTCTGTAGAAATTTCAACTGTCTCTTCCTGATGTTACGTATAAGTTTCCTTTTTGTTTCCATTTTCTCTAAAACCTCGTCGTTGCTCACATGTTCGGTCCGTGGTATCCTCAGAATCCTTCTGTAGAAATTTCAACTGTCTATTCCTGATGTTAAGTATAAGTTTCCTTTTTGTTTACATTTTCTCTAAAACCTTGTCGTTGATTACATGTTCGGTCCGTGGTATCCTCAGAATCCTTCTGCAGAAATTTCAACTACTATTCCTGATGTTAAGTATAAGTTTCCTTTTTGTTTCCATTTTCTCTAAAACCTTCTCGTTGCTTACATGTTGGGTCCATGGTATCCTCAGCATCCTTCTGTAGAAATTTCAACTCTCTCTTCCTGGTGTTAAGTATAAGTTTCCTTTATTTCCATTTTCTCTAAAACATCGTCGTTGCTCACATGTTCAGTTCACGAGGCATTGTCGTTCTCCCGAGAATCAAAAATGGATCAAACTTCTCAGTAATGGTAATACTATTCGTTCAATGAGTCAACTGCCATCTATCTATCTATCTATCTATCTATCTATCTATATATATATATATATATATATATATATATATATATATATATATATATATATATATATTAATAAACACATATATACCTATAATTGGTATGCGACTCGAGTTTCGTCTATTGCCCAACTCGTCAGGCACGAGATCTCGTCAGGCACGAGATCTCGTGCTCGAAGAGTTGGGCAACCAACGAAACTTGAGTCGCACATCAGATGTTGGTATATGTATTTATTAATATATATTTCTTAGCTCTGTCTAATCACATTGAGCACTATTATGTCCACGCCTCTTGGCTAAATTTGGTAATTATTTATTTGCACGGTCGTTAATATCTAGTTATCTCATGTATCTAAACTTATACCTATCTATCTATCTATCTCTATCTCTCTTTCTCTCTCTCTCTCTCTCTCTCTCTATATATATATATATATATATATATATATATATATATATATATATGTAGTATTGAATGTTAAAGACAACATAGTCTTGCATATTTTCTTTTGAATTTTCTCATATTCTCTAATGAGACTTTTTATTTGAAAATGGTTTCGAAATATAAAAAAATATAAAAAGTCTCATTAGAGAATACGAGAAAATTCAAAAGAAAATATGCAAGACTATGTTGTCTTTAACATTCAATACTACATGTTTAAAAGAAAAGTTGCTGCCAAATTACACACACACACACACACACATATATATATATATATATATATATATATATATATATATATATATATATATATATAAGAATAAAAAACATCAGGAAAAACTATTGTCTGAGAGAGTTTCAAACGCAACGCGTCGGTTAAATATAGTTTTTCCTCTTGTTTTTTTTATTCATTTCCTTCCTTTACTGATACACTATATCTGTATATATATATATATATATATATATATATATATATAGAGAGAGAGAGAGAGAGAGAGAGAGAAAGAAAGAAAGAAAGAAAAGGAATAAAGAACTGGAAGAAAAGATGGAAATCGAAAAAATTCTAAAAGTTTGAATGTAAGCGTAGTGGTGAATCAAAACCTTAAATAAGATGTAAAATACGTAAAAGTAAGTTAAATAACCAAAGAAAATCAAAAAGAGAGACCAAGAAGAAAAAATTAGAAAAAAAGGAAAGAAAAAGGAAATAAAAAGCAAGGACGAATAAAACAACCTTCAAAAGTTAGTGAGGTCCAGTAAAAGTCAGGAAAAATGGAAAAAAGCAGACGAGATTAAAACACAATAAGCAGAGACAGGATAAAGTCGACAAGGAAAATGGTGTCGTAACTGATTGCAAAGCAAACCTATCGTTTCTATGTTTGTTGTGTAACTTTGCAGATGTAATAGCATATATAAAATTAAATAAAAACGCAACCGGTTAGAATCTCAAACAAGGGAAAGAATAAAAACTGCTGAGAGGTACATATTTTGATTTCAAGGAAAAAATAAACGTAGTTTTAAGGAAGGGATTCCTGTTCATAAGATTATAAATCATTTCGCATTTTGTCTCGAATCTTAAAATAAAAACTGAAACTTAGATCTTGAATTTTAGAAATCTGCTGGGCAAGGAACATTTTTTATAATGTCGTGCTCAGCCATTCGTATTCTATGAATAATTTAGACTAGTAACCTCATCCTTGTTGTTTTTATCACTATATGTTGACAGATGTGTTCTTTGGCCTTCTTTGATGTCTTAAATTCCGATATAGGTCATTGTTTAGCAGTCTACGAATAATTTAGACTAGGATCCACATTCTTGTTGTTTTTATCACTATATTTTGATAGATGTGGCTTTTGGCCTTCCTCACCAATAATTCATTGTTATTATCTCATATTATATATATATATATATATATATATATATATATATATATATATATATATATATAATTGTTTTTTAAAAAAATATATAATCATCGCAACATCGGAATTCCCCTGTTTTAAAACTGAAACTTCAATTCAAATTCAATCATAAAAATTAAATATAAAATACAAAGTTCCGTTCCATTATCAAGCGATGCTAAGAATAATTTTTTAGAAATTGATTTACTTAATTTATAAGTCCAGACAAATTTTATATTTTGAGGTGTCGGAGTTAAGGAAAATTCCATCTTTTTTGTTTTAGAGGTGTTAAGATTTAACTTATTTCGAAAACTCATGTATCTAACGTATTGTAGCTGTCAAGTCGGTAAAGTCGAGGTGGGGGCTGAGATATATGTCTATTGATATAAACTTCTTCTTTCATATATATATATATATATATATATATATATATATATATATTAATGGATAATGTAATTTTTGAAAGGTTTTACTTAAACATGCTTCGATTGCGAAATGTTCCAAATTGTCTGATATATATATATATATATATATATATATATATATATATATATATGTATATATGTGTGTGTGTGTGTGTGTGTGTGTGTGTATGTGTGTGTGTGTGTGTGTGTGTGTGTGTGTGTGTGTGTGTGTGTGTGTATTCATGTGAATATCCTCATCCTCATTTTGTTTTACTTATGTTTCTGAATATTTTACTCGACGACAGAACTCATTTTACTTTTCAATAGAATGGCTGATGCTAACCTTCAGGAGAGTGAGTCATTGCCTCTTCCCGGGCTAACGTTTTCTGCCGTGGAAAAATTATATAGAACCAATTGCTAGGTAACTTGTTAAGAAAGTTGGTTCCCTGTGTCGTGTTAGAGATTTTTTTTTCTTGACAGAATCTATTTTACATATTTATATGTCTGCCATTCGTTCTTACTTTGAATGCTGCTGCCACACCCAGTCTGGTGCTCCCGCTATATATTCAGAGATTCTTGATAAAATTCAAATATTACTGGTACTAACCTGGCATCTCGCCGTCAGGCTTTTTCCCACCGCCGTAATGTAGCTTTCCTCTGTTTTTTTATAAATACATTCATCGTAACTCTTCTGATGAACCTTATGTTACCTAGGCTTTATGAATTTAAGCGCAGTACTAGATTGGCGGCAAGGTCTCATCAACTGATACAGTTGGAATATCTAGATGTAACCGTAAGTTCTATGCTAAAATTTTCTTCTATCGCACTTCTCGGTTGTGGAACTCTCTTCCCGCGTCTTGCTTTCCAGATAAATTTGATCTTCAAAAATTTAAATGCATTGTCAATCGTTACCTTCCGTGTTCTTAATTCTTGTTCTTTCATTGTTCTCTCTCCTTTTCATATTTATTTAAACACTCAGTAACCCTTTGCGTCTTAATAACTTTATTGCCTTGCTTAAGGTGAAATGATTTTAAAAATCGTGAAGAAGATCAAAATACGAGTTGGTCGAAACGTTATAAAAAAAAACAAAAAACAAGGAAGATAGTGATATAAGTCCAAATAACTCGAGGAATTAATCAGAGAGGAAGCGGATTTTTATATTTAATTTTTATTCAGCATTAAACAAAATGCAATTTAATTTTTGATAATATTTTTATCTATTTATTTTTTGAATGGGAGAAATTGACATTGAATGTAGAAAGTGCATCACTACTGTTGTAGATTAAACTTTCCCGGCTATGCATTTAAATGCATGCACCCCACTCGACGCAGTAAGACATGTGCAGATCTAAATCAAGAGACGGGTAGGTTACTTTAATGTCACTGCACGATTTTTTTTTTTTTTTTCATCGATTTTTGACTGAACATTAAGATTCCAGATGTTGGCGTCTCAGGTATTTACAGTCTGGGGCTTAGGTTGGTTGGCCCAAGGCATTAGATATTAAGCATGGGGCGGTTCGTGAGGATCGGAAACTTTCCAGCAGTGATGGTCTGCAAGACTAACTTTTTTGTCACAGTTCTGTTGATAAAATTTAATCAAAGATTGAATTAAATGAGAAAAGAAAAAATAAAACGAAAAAGGGCGAATAATTTTTTTTTTAAGTCTGTTTTATTCTAAGGACTTCTTTCTCAGATAGATAGATAGATAGATAGATAGATAGATAGATAGATAGATAGATAGATAGATAGAAATGAACAGACTGATACATAGATAGATAGATAGATAGATAGATAGATAGATAGATAGATAGATAGATAGATAGATAGATAGATTTGAAGAGACTGATATATATATATATATATATATATATATATATATATATATATATATATATATATATATATGAGAGAGAGAGAGAGAGAGAGATAGAAATGAACAGACTGATAGGTAGATAGATAGATAGATAGATAGATAGATAGATAGATAGAAATGAACAGACTGATACAAGGATATATAGATAGATAGATAGATAGATAGATAGATAGATTAGAAGAGACTGATATATATATATATATATATATATATATATATATATATATATATAGATAGATAGATAGATAGATAGATAGATAGAAATGAACAGACTGATAGATAGATAGATAGATAGATAGATAGATAGATAGAAATGAACAGACTGATAGATAGATAGATAGATAGATAGATAGATAGAAATGAACAGACTGATAGATAGATAGATAGATAGATAGATAGATAGATAGATAGATAGATAGATAGAAATGAACAGACTGATAGATAGATAGATAGATAGATAGATAGATAGATAGATAGATAGATAGATAGATAGATAGATAGATAGAAATGAACAGACTGATACATAGATAGATAGATAGATAGATAGATAGATAGATAGATAGATAGATAGATAGAAATGAACAGACTGATAGATAGATAGATAGATAGATAGATAGATAGATAGATAGATAGATAGATAGATAGATAGGCAGAAATAGACTGAGATGTTCAGAGAAATATAGATTGAGAGTCAAAGATATAGAGGGAAAGAGTTTGATAGTTTGGGAAAGAGAGAGAAAGAGAGAAAGATAGAGAAAGAAATAGACTGGGAGATTAAGAATTATCAGCTAGACTTCAGACTTCAGTTATGTGCCATGCGTGATAAACGTTTTGGTGATCATGTATCTTTCCATACATGACTGACGAGGAAGATTTTTCCCCGCAGTATGTTGCTATTTCTTTCCGCAATAGACCAGTTGCCATCCAAGGCTATAGAACCCGGTCTGTCCTGCTATTTACCCATAGCTGGGGGGAGAAGAAGGGGATTCATGCCTTTTCTAAGGGTATTAGCACGTAAGTGAATGTAATGGATTCGACTGGAATACCCGAAACATATTTTAAAACTTTCATTTTAAATTTCAGCGGCCCGTCTCGTTCATGAGCATTTTAATGATATCAACGTAAACATCACTTTAACCCGATGAAGCCCGAAAGGACGAAACGCGCCAAATTGTTTCAACTTTTCTAAAATTGCTATTGATATATAAAAATGTGTATGTAGTTTTCCCATTAAGAGATATCAAAAATATAGTGAGATAGATATAAAAATCTATATATCGTTTTCCCATTAAGAAATACAGAAAGACATTGCCTGAGATAGATATAAAAAATTATATACCATTTTCCCTTCAGGAAATATAGAAAGACATTGCCTGAGATAGATATAAGAAATTATATATCGTTTTCCCATTAAGAAATATAGAAAGACATTGCCTGAGATAGATATAAGAAATTATATATCGTTTTCCCATTAAGAAATATAGAAGGACATTGCCTGAGATAGATATAAGAAATTATATATCGTTTTCCCATTAAGAAATATAAAAGGACATTAACTGAGATAGATATAAAAAATTATATATCATTTTCTCTTCAAGAAATATAGAAAGACATTGCCTGAGATAGATATAAAAAATTATATATCGTTTTCCCATTAAGAAATACAGAAAGACATTACCTAAGATAGATATAAAAAATTATATATCGTTTTCCCATTAAGAAATATAGAAAGACATTACCTGTGATAGATATAAAAAATTATATATCATTTTCCCTTCAAGAAATATAGAAAGACATTGGCTGAGATAGATATAAAAAAATTATATATCGTTTTCTCATTAAGAATTATAGAAAGATATTGCCTGAGACATATTTAGAAAAAGAGGCAAACACAGCACATATGCCATAAATGGCTGATACATAACGCTAAAGAAAATATTGTCATGCAGACAAAGATTGTCTAATCCATAAGAAATTCGAATCGATGCCAATGAACAGACTATCACAGATAAATAATCAGACACATATAAACATTTTATATAAGAACAGATTGAGATGAAGTCTTATTTTAATTTCATCAAAACATGGTTTAAAAAATATGAGTGGGTACTTGGAGACACTTGAATTTGCTGCCGTCGTCACTAAATTTAGTTTCTGGCCGACAACAGATGGCGTTTCGTGTACCAAGTAGACATTCTGGACTTAGAGCAAGATATTTTTTTTCTTTTAATAAAGCTTGTTGGGTTATTTTTCTGTCTTCTACTCATTACCTCTGGGAGAATTTCAGTTCGCGTTGGTGGAACCAAGTGCAAACACAATGCTCAATCTAGACAATTTTAAATCGTTGAAACCACAGGCCATAGTATTTGCGTCCCATACAATAAGAGCCGGCTCAAGGTACTGGCAACTCGGGCATTTGCCCGGGGCGCCATCAAGGCCGAGGGCGTCATCATGCGTCATGTCATGTGTTTCGGATTTTCTAAAATTAAAGCTTATAAAAACATGTTTGCAGTCTTATATGAATCAAGCCAGATTAAATTTTTAGACTATTTTGTCAATAGAAAATGATCTTGTAAAGAAGATAGGTGTAGAAAGTACCATAAAAATATTTGCAGATCTAAAAGAAAAATGTTTTAGGTAGAATAATGAATGTTTTCTTTAATTTGGTTTGGTTTTAGTTTAGTGGCATATCAACCTCAATGAGTTATTTAATACCGACAAGATTTTTTATTGCTGGTAATATTTTTATTGCTTGTAATATATTAGAGGACTGATGTTACGTAAGAGTTCAGTAGTCTTTTCTTTGTTTCTACAGTAGTCAGTTATCGGGATAGTGTAGTAAGAAGCGAAAGAAAATCGATGCTTCATTATTGACAACCGGTTTGGTTTGGTTTGTTTTATGGCATATCAACCTCAATGGGTTATTTAATACCGACAAGAATTTTATCGCTGGTAATATTTTTTTTTTCAAAAATGTATTGCTGGTAATATTTTTTCCTTCAGAAAATCATTTTCTGGTAATATTTTTTCTTTAAAAATATATTTCTAGTACTATTGTTCCTTCAAAAATGTATCGCTGGTAATATTTTATTTCAAAAAACGTATAGCTGGCAATATTTTTTTCAAAAATGTATAGCTGGTAATATTTTTTTTTTCAAAAATGTATAGCTGGTAATTTTTTTTTTCCAAATATGTATAGCTGGTAATATTTTTTTTCAAAAATGTATTACTGGTAATATTTTTTTTCCTTCAAAAAATCTATTTCTGGTAATATTTTTCGTTCAAAAATGTATAGCTGGTAATATTTTTTTTCAAAAATGTATAGCTGGTAATATTTTCTTTCAAAAATGTATTGCTGGTAATAATCTTTTACAAAGTATTTCTGGTATTAAAACCCATTTTTACACTTTCATAATGTTTTGACCCCAGTTTGCGGGTTTACTATTTGCCCATAGCTGGGACCCTAACAGGTGCTACCACCCTGGGTCAGGGTAGACATCGGAACAACAGCAATTAATAGGTGGATCCAAGCCCCTCTAAACCTTCTGATCAGAGGCCTTGCTGTTAGACGTAGTTTATCGTCTTACTCAGGACGCGGACGTAATTTATCGTCTTACCCAGGGCGCGGATGTAGTTTATCGTCTTACCCAAGACTCCGGATGTAGTTTATCGTCATACCCAGGACGGTATTTTCTTTAACTTGTATTAAGTTGTATATTATAATAAACTCGTTATTCTACATTTTCAGCTTTTCTCCTTGTGAAAATTTTTAAAAAATTATATTTGTAAAGGCGCCGAAATTCAGCCTACCCGGGGTTCCAGCAACTCTATAGCCGTCACTGCCTAATAAGTGAGAATGTCTTTTCCCTCCTTCCAAGTTTGTCCGACTCAAAAGATGCATTCCAAATAATATACCTGTATTATTGAAAATTTTCATTCTTTTACGTATTAGTACATATACATTTAAATTAACTATTTCTATAGAGGAGTTTTACAGATTTAGTCGCAAGAGAAAATGTTGATGAACTTTTAAACTTGAATACAAGTACAGTAATTTGTTTTAATTCATAACTAATTATTAAATAAACAAACTGAAGAATACGTCAATAAAGAAAAAAATCAGTTGACTGCCAGGGTATTGTAATTCAATAAATAAAATTCTATGAATGAAAACGAGAAAATATAAAAAATGTTCCCTCCTTCACCCGATATCAAGAAATCCACCGCCATTAGCTGAGAACTCCTGGCGTTCGACAGCTTCGTCGTCTTTATCTACAGTCGTCTTGATATCTTCTTCTGTTTTACACAGCTAGAGATAAATACACACTAACAAATGGTGTCAATGTGTGTTTGTTTATAATCTTAGTCTCAGTATTTCCGCAGCAGGCTTGTTGCATTTTTGGGTGAGCAAGACCGTCTGTTTGCTGTATTGTTTCAAAACGGGATGTAAAATTTATACTCTCATTTTTAATCAATATCAAATGCAACAACGTCAATATGCATTATAAAACGGAGGTGTATTGTCCAGAACTTTGTTGTCCAATGTTAGTGGGTGCATATTATATACGAACAATTAGGGTATATATATATATATATAGCTCATCAGTAAAATGAATGGAGCACTTTGGCTAATTGGCATTTGTTTACATTTGTAAAAACAATACGCTAGATTTAGTTGTGTAACTCTACCGAGTGAAGATAGCTCTGGCTGACAGAGTTGTTTCAATCCTGGCTTGAGGCATTCGGAAGTCTAGTCGCACTGAGGAGCTGTGATACAGCGAAACAGTACTGTCTGTGAATGATATATATATATATATATATTTATATATATATATATATATATATATATATATATATATATATATATATATATATATATATATAGTATTAATGCAAATATAAAATTTGTCACTTAGCTGATTGATGTTATATTCAATACCCCAACTCCAGAGTTTCGTTGACAAACCTCTTTGTAATCGTTCGGTTTACTCGCCAGGAGGTATCAGCAATAATTATATATACATATATACATATATGTGTGTGTGTGTGAATATATATATATATATATATATATATATATATATATATATATATATATATATATATATATGGTGGACTCTCCCGTTGTATTCGATGTATGAGGGTCAAGCAGCACAGTACCTAGGAACCGACGTCCAGACCCCAGCATATATGATTTCATTATAGTGGTGAAGGCTTTGTGCATAACCAACCGCACTTTTTGAAGGGCCGAATACAGAGATTTGCCACCAGATTCCCAAATAACTCAACGCAGGTTTTGAATTCATAGTTTTCCTTCTCCTAGACCAGTTGCCATCCAAGGCTATAGAACCCAGTCTGTCTTGCCTAGGTGGAGGGAGAAGAAAAGGATTATTAAGTGAATGTAATGGATTCAACTGGAATTCTAACTCAATCCGATCCGCTATCCACTACATCGCCATGCCTCTTATATATATATATATATATATATATATATATATATATATATATACATACATATTCCTTGATATTACTACAAGAGTATGCTTACATCATAAAATTTAAAAATCGTACAATACATAAGTTTAACGTTTTTCACTTCACAAAAAAAAAAAATTAATTTTTAGATAAACATATATAATATACAATATATATATTCTGTGATTGACATTTTCACACGGCTCGTTGCGCTGTGACATGTTGGTATTTGGTCCTCATCAGTAGGATAAACTGAGTGAAGTAATCCGATGTTAGATAATCCTGAAACTCCAGAGGATTCTAGGACAACATCGTTGATGCATTTCTAAACGATAGATTGATAGATATTAGGCAAAGAAACAATGGGAGTGAGGGAGACAGAACAGAAAAGGCAAAGAAAACAATGGGGGTGAGGAAGAGAGAAAAGATAAGGCAAAGAGCACAATGAGATTGAGGAAGAGAGAAAAGGTAAGGCAAAGAGCACAATGGGAATGAGAAAGAAAGAAAGATAAAGAAAAAATTAGGGAGTGAGGAAGAGAGAACAGATAAGGCAAAGAAAACAGTGGGAGTGAGGAAGAGAGAAAAGATAAGGCAAAGAATAAAGTGAGAGTGAGGAATTGAGAAAAGATAAGGCAAAGAGCACAATGAGATTGAGGAAGAGAGAAAAGATAAGGCAAAGAGCACAATGAGATTGAGGAAGAGGGAAAATATAAGGCAAAGAGCACAATGGGAATGAGGAAGAGAAAAAAGATAAAGCAAAGAAAACAATGGGAGAGAAGAAGAGAGAAAAAGGCAAAGAAAACAATGAGAGTGAGGAAGAGAGAAAAGATTAGGCAAAGAGCACAATGGGAATGAGGAGAGAAAAAAGATAAAGCAAAGAAAACAATGGGAGTGAGGAAGAGAGAAAAAAGGTAAAGAAAACAACGAGAGTGAGGAAGAGAGAAAAGATAAGGCTAAGAAAACAATGGGAGTGAGAAAGAAAAGATAAGGCTAAGAAAACAATGGAAGTAAGGAAGAGAGAAAAGATAAGGCTAAGAAAACAATGGGAGTGAGGAAGAAAGAAAAGATAAGGCTAAGAAAACAGTTGGAGTGAGGAAGAGAGACAACATTAGGCAAAGATGAGAATGGGTTGGAGAAGAGAGAAAAGTCAAGTCATAGAAAACAACGGGAGAGATAGAAAAAATACGGCGAACAAAATAATGGGAGTGAGGAAAAGAGAAAAGATAAGGCGAAGAGAACAATGAGAGTGAGGAAGAGGGGTAAGATAAGGAATGAGAACAATAGGAGTGGGGAAGTGTGAAAATATAAGGCAAAGAGAATAATGAGAGTAAGGCAAAGCTTTTAGAAAAAAGGGAAGAGAATAGAGTACCTATAAGGCAAATTGTTTTTTTAAGATGTAAACAAAGAAAAAAGGGGACAAATTTTTCAAAAAGACGACAATCAAAAAGACATAATAATCGTTTAAAAAGAAATGCAATGGTTGAAAGAAGAACACGAAAGATAAAGATTTTTTTAAAAAAATGAGTCGAACGGAGTAACGGTTAAGAAAAAAAAATTATGAAAGCAGAGTGGGGTAAAAAAAATCCAGTCGATTGAAAGTGAATAGATATTATCGCAAATTGCTGTAGAAACACTGAATGCTATAAAAATCAGATACGCAAATAACGGGGCTTATTGGAAAGATGGAAAGGAAAAGTGATCGATAGTTAGGTAGCTTTAAACAGGCCGAGATCGATAGGCAGAGATAGAAATAAAGAGATGAAAACTCGGATCGAACAAATTGAGAAGGATAGAGAGAAAGGCATGAACCAGAATGTTTTATTCAAATTTGAAGTCACCAGACCTAATACACGTTGGTGATACGCGTCGTCATAAAAAGAAAGAAGCCTTTTTTCCCACTTTTATTTCATTTTTATCTCGGATACCATTCTACATACATACAGACATTCACCCTCGTGCAAATTAAGTGAAACAACCGTTTTAGTTTCCTTCCTTTCACCATACGGTCAGTTTTAGACCTATCTGGAGTAACACGGTGTGATCGATTTCTATTTTGCCCTCAGTGCTATGCAGTAAAATGAATCTATTTTCGGGATGTATAAGGAAATTTGTTAGGCCTTGAAAATATTGTGTTATCCGTGATTGCATCAGATTTTTACCACGCCCAGACGCTATTGTCCAGGCACTATTGTCTCGACTGTCGATTAGTTGTCCTGTGGCCATTGTCTGCGATGGACGTTAGTCCAAGGAAGCGTACGAAAATTGTAACACTCCACGAACACACTGGCCAGCCTTACCAGCGAGCAAATTAAAGTACTATAGATTGGCCCGGAAACTCTCATGATTCAAATCCAATCGAGAATCTGTGGTCAATCTGCAAGGAACGACTTCGGGCAATGGACATACGAAGTACTAACAAGTGCATTGGGTCATGTTTCATTGGAAAAATACGAAAAAAAGTAAAAGATAACGGAATTATTCGTTTTGTTTCAATATATATATATATATATATATATATATAGTCGAGGGACCTAATTCAAATAATGAAACAAATAATATTAATATACAGCCAATGTGTCTGAAATTTTAAGTTTTTAGTGGTGGGATTCCAATTTTTAAGAACGAATCACCAGGGTTTTCTGAGGAAGGCACATATTTGAATTTTATTGATAATCAATGTTGAGAATCTAACTCTTCTAGAGCAACTTTGATGTTTTTTTAATCTATATTTGAGAAACTGGTTTTAGGTTTTTATGTTGCCGGCCCATAACCAAGAGCATCACAACAATAATTATATCTTTGATATAAACATTCGATAAAGGTTTCAAGATGTTCTTAATGATTTACACTGTTAAGTATAGTGATAACAACTCAAGTGAAGGCAAAGACTGTTCTTTTATGGGCGCTTAGCAAAAATTAAAGAGGCCATAGAATCCAGTAGTGGAATTCAAAATTTTAAGAACTGGTTCTCTCAACAACAGGTCTCAATAGCAACGGATTCCCTCATTTTTCCATGGTCTATACTTTACTATATAGATATAATTTAGGAATAATTTAAATTTTTTTAGCACTTAGTCAAAAATATCTCAATTAATCTGTATTACATTACACGTTATCATTTTGAAAGGAAAAATAATTAAAAATCTTTTATTCATGATCTTTCATTTTAAAAATTACCAAATAGCCAAATGATTGTCAGAGTCTTCAGCTTTTCTGCCCCACTCTGTTGTCATCAACACTTTGATTTTTTTTTTCTAAGCCACGTTTTAACGAAAGGAGTGGCATCCCATAAATCTAAAGGGAGACCAATAAGATTGATTGTCATCAAGTTTGCTGCATTTTCCACTGTAAGGCGGCTTCTTTTATCTGAGTAGATAATATTCATTCTTGAACAATCTCTTTCTGCCTCGGAAGAACTGATAGCAATCGTATTGATAATAGTTTTCGTTTTTTTTGTGCCCTTTGAAGAATTACAAGATCATGAAAGTTTTTCAGGACATTTTCCACATAGTCACGAAAATCATTAACGGGAATGTTGTGATGAAAAATATTACTGAAGCCGTTCAGCTTTTCTTCTTCAGCTTTCCATGGAATAACTATTCCTTGAATATTCTAAGTACCTGGCCCTAGCAAGTTCAGCAGTTCATAAAATTTTTATTAACCTTTAACCTGAAATTACTTCACTAACCGATTATGTGACTATAATTTGTAGACAATCTAAAATTAGCATGAGATGAGGTATTATGTGCACTATTTACATTATTCCAACTATTGTCCTCATCTTTGTTGCTATATTTATCACAACGTTTCGCTCCGGCCTTCTTCAAGTGGTTGGAATTTTATTTCGCTCGCTGGGGTAGACTGTTCTAGTTCCACGTGCCATGTCTAATGTATGTCAGTTATCTCCTGTTAATTCCCCTCTCCAAGTTTTCCACTATTTGGGTCCTGTCACTGGATCTAACTAACGCCTTTATCCACTGTGCCATGCGTCCTTGAGGACATCTGTGTATGAATTTCTGGATATTATAAACCTAATGTCTTCTGCAACCATTTTTACCAGTGCTCATATTGCAATTTTTGCTCTTATCATTGCATTTTTTTTTACCAGATCTCATATTGCAATTTTTGTTGTTATTATCGCTTTTCTCTGGCACGCCTTATTACTGGTTCCTATATTGTATTCATTTCTATGCTTGGTTGGCTCAGGTGATTTTTGTGGACTAGCATGTGTTAATCCTTAAATTTTCGAATTTTCCAATGATGTTCTTTGTCTATGATCTCAACCTGATCCCACAGAGGGTGGTGAACTCCCTTTTCTCCCCATATGTGGTCAGCTATGCCTGATTTTTCCACTTCCTCTCGTGTTACAGCTTTCTGGTGTTCTTGAAGACTTACCTTAAGGGGGCGGCCTGTCTCCGCTTTATATTTCTTTCTGCAGCTGCACAGGATGGCGTACACACAGTCTTTAGTCATGTTCTCCTCTGGCGGGGGGCTCTTACTCGGGAGAGATATCTGCGAAGTATCGTCCAGCTTTTGAAGGTTGTCCTGGTGTTATATGGACCGCAGATCCTTTGTATTTTCTCTGATAACCACTTCACCTAAGGCAGGCTGTTTTCTGTTTGTTGTTGTCCTCTTGTATCCGCCTGCTATTCACAAGTGGTCACCCATCTAAATACTGACCAAGCTCAACGTTGCTTGACTTCGATGATCGTACGAGAAAAGGTTTTTTAACGTTATAAAAACGAAAGCTCACTATGTCACCCGCACATCCAAGTGCCTTGTATTCCCAAGCGGTCACCCATCTAAGTACTGACCAGGTTCGACGTTGCTTAACTACGACGATCGTACGAGAGTCGGTGTTTTAATGTGATATGGCTGTAACCCTTACTATCAATGAAATAAGACAAATGACTCGTGTAGATATATTAGGGTTGGATCATATCCTACTTACCGCTTCTGTTGAAAGTTGATCTGTTGAAATCAAATCGTACATCAAAGCTTACCCGTTTTTTTCTCTTGCCAAATACTTATTCAAGAGTTTACCTTGTCTATTTCACTGACACCTCTTCCGGTGTGATCGCATTGCGAGATCAAAGCGCATGTCTCGGTAATATTGATCTGGATTCGCTAACGTTCGACGCAAGGCCTCAAGTTTTGATATTGTGAAGAAACAGAAAGTCGGTCAAATCGCAGACACGGCTGTTCCAGTGAACCAAGGGGCGTAGTTGAAAGACACTGAAAAACAAAATGCCAATACCTCGCCCGAGGACTGAAGAAGCTGTTAAATACAAAAGAAAAAGGAAAATATCGTTTTTTTTTGTTTTTTTTTCATAAACGGCGCACTTAGACTAATTTCCAAAACTACGAGACAGCGGGAAGAGTTCAGTTTTGCAGCAAGGATTAAGATTATCCAAGTTCTGGTAGGTCGACAGAATAATGAGGTGAGGTGATGTAAACGTGGGAGAATTTGCAGTTGTTCAAAAGCGATCGACAACGATCCGATATCTAGTGTGAATTTATTGATTAGCTGTTTACAGAACAAATATTTGGAAAGATGTTTTTTTACAACCAAGATGACCCGAGTCTTGCAACTGATCTCTGCTGACCTAGCTCTAACAGCTCAACAGGGGAAAAACCGGCTTGTAACTTTCAATACCTCAAAAACCAAACTAATACTGATTCATCGTCAATGAAACTCCACGTCTACTGAGTCTCAGGTTCATTCCAGACCTCGTGTAAAATTACTCAAGATGATAGGCTCATTCTACCGCTCTAGGAAGTACCTGACTCTATCTTTAGAAGAGTCAAATTAAACCAAAAATGGAGTATACTGCCGGGGGCATAATATTAACATGATATACGCGGACAGCCCTGTGTTATTAGCGGACTCAGAATGAAAACTCTTACAAATGGTTGTAAAGAAAAGAAAAATTTCCATAAAATTATTTATCCACTCTTTCACAAGACTTGTTTTTAATTCTGCTGTGTGTCTAGCCACTCTCATCACCAGAAAAGTCAAGCGGGGGAACCGATACACATTCTGTTTACCTTTCATTCTTTCTTTGCAATTCTTTGCACCGATAACCCCAATATGCGACAGATGGTACTGGGTTATATAGATTGCGGGCCGGTGTATGCGTTGAGAGATAAACACGCGTGTCTCCTGAAATGGCCGCAACAAACATGGCGGAATCGGGATGTGAGGCCACGTAAATAAATGAAAAGAAACGGCAAGAACGAATATATATGTACAAACAAATGATAATGCATTAAAAATAAAGGGTTACAAGTGACAAAGACTAAGGTGTGTTTGTGTGTGTGTGTGTGTGTGTGTGTGTGTGTGTGTGTGTGTGTGTGTGTGTGTGTGAAATGATTGTGAAAACCTAATGGTTCAAATTATGTGTAGTGAGTGAATGTGCGTACGTCCGTGTGTGTATGTATGTGTGTATTGTTCATGCGTTCCCTAAAGAGAACGCGTTCTCCGCGAGAGGTTACATATTCCGAATAAGCGCATAAAGTATGAAGGGAGTGATAAGAAAATTATCACAAGATATTCATAGTCCTGAGAGCGTCTCCTAGAAGCAGTTTCGAAAATTAGGAGGAGGTAACTCGACACATATTGCCAATAGCAATGCCTCCATTTTTTTTTATCTAATCTGATTCTTGTAAAGATAAAGCAAGGCAGAAGGAGGAAGAACCCTGGTTACGAGAGCGTGACTGTTAAACAATATGATACGTCAATGGCGAGATTTTTTATCACGATATCTGGAAACGGGTTAGAAAACAGGGAAAAGTAGAGTCATGCCTTCATGCTTTGTTATAGTGTTTATTTAATTTTTCCATTTGAGTTAATGACGAAAACTGGCGCGCAACCATGAAATGTAAAAAATAAATAAATAAAAAACAGAAAATAAAAAATAAAATTACAATAAGGCAGGAAAATGGCAGAAAAGAAGCCTAAAAAAAGAAATACGTGGTCGCATTAAGTCAAGTCCAATGGATGAAGGGCAAATGAGAAGATATATAATGACAACTGATGGGCAGGGAGACACACCCTTACATCAGCCCCACCCTCCCGTGATTGTCTATCGTTGTTCGTATAACGGTTGACAGGTCCCAGAAAACTACCGAATCAATTAATAGCGATGAAGCCCTCTTTATCACTTTTTCTTTCTTTATATGACTTCATAGCATTCCTTCTCCCTTCCACACTTATTCTCTTCTCTAGATGCCCCCTCTCTCTCTCTTCCTTCTTCCTTCCTCATCTTTATGTTCGTCTCCAGCCTCTCTCTCTCTCTTTCCCTCTCTCTTCCCCAATATTCAATATCTCCCTTTCACTTTCCTTCTCTTTTATTCATCTACATGCTCTTCTTCGTCCTTTCTCTCTCACGTTCTCTACCTCCTTACACTTCTTCTTATCTTTCCTTCTGTCGTGTAGATATTTTTAAAATGAACGTCTACCAGCCTAGATCAACAAAATATTTTTTAATATTTAGGTTCTAGGCCTACACACACACACACACACACACACACACACACACACACACACACATATATATATATATATATATATATATATATATATATATATATATATATATATAACCTAAAGACTATTCATAAGTATCTGTCACTCGCTTCATATCTTCCATGTCAATTCAGATACATTCTTCCCATTGATTTTCCTTTTTTCTTTTCTCCTTTTCCATCTAAATCTTTCTTCTTATAATGCATCTCTTCTCTCTCTCTCTCATTCTTCATACGCCTCTCTCTTTTTTTACTCTTTTCTCTTGATTTCTTCCTCATTCCTTCTGCCTTCTCCTTTTCTTTCTATCTTTCTTTCTTTCTTTTCCAATTCATTTTTTTCATTATTTCATTGCAATTCTACTATCTTCCTTCCTTCCTTCATTTAGTCATTCATTCATTTTTTCTTTCTTTCTTTTTTCTGTCTGTCTGTCTTTATAATTCTGTTTTTCTTTCATTTTTCTTTGTAATTCTGCTTTTCTTCCTTTCTTTCATCCTTTTTTCTAATTCTGTTTTTATTTCTTTCTTTTTAAATTCTTTCTTTCTTTCTAATACTGTTTCTCTTCCAATCTTTTTTCCAGTTCCGTTTTTCTTTCTTTCCTACTTTCTTTTAGTCTTTTCCCCTTTACTACTGTTGACTACCTTTAAAACCTTCCTCTACCAATCTTTATCTTACTCTCTCTCTCTTTCTTTTTTCTTTCTGTCTTTCTTTCTTTTCCCTTTACTATTACTGATCATCTTTACCCACTTCCTCTACCAGTCTTTACCGTACTCTCTCATTATCTCTTTCATTCTTTCTTTCTTTGTTTTCTTTCTTTCCAATTCTGCGTTTCCTTCTTTCCTTCTATCTTTACAATTCTGCTTTTCTTTCACTCTTTGCCCCTTTACTGTTACTGACCATCTTTACTCATTCCTCTACCAGTCTTTATCGTACTCTCTCATTATCTCTTTCTTTCTTTCTTTTTTCTTTTCCCTTTTACTACTACTGACCATCTTTACCCGTCCTCTACCAGTTTTTATCGCACTCTCACATTATCTCTTTCTTTCTTTCTTTCACTCTTTTCCCCTTTACTGTTACTGACCATCTTTACTCATTCCTCTACCAGTCTTTATCGTACTCTCTCATTATCTCTTTCTTTCTTTCTTTTTTCTTTTCCCTTTTACTACTACTGACCATCTTTACCCGTCCTCTACCAGTTTTTATCGCACTCTCACATTATCTCTTTCTTTCTTTCTTTCACTCTTTGCCCCTTTACTGTTACTGACCATCTTTACCCCTTCCTCTACCAGTCTTTATCGTACTCTCTCATTATCTCATTCTTTCTTTCTTTCTTTATTATTTATTTCGAATTCGGCTTTTCTTTCTTTCTTTCTTTCTCTATAGTTCTACTTTTCTTTCACTCTTTTCCCGTTTACTATTACTGACCATCTTTACCCCTTCCTCTACCAGTCTTTATCGTACTCCCTCATTATCTCATTCTTTCTTTCTTTTTAATTCTGCTTTTCTCTCTCTCCCTTTCTTTCTTTCTTTCTTTCTTTGCAATTCTGCTTTTCTTTCTTTCTTTTCCCCTTTACTACTACTGACCATCTTTACCCCTTCCTCTACCAGTCTTTATCGTACTCCCTCATTATCTCCTTCCTTCTCGTTCTTTTTAATTCTGCTTTTCTCTCTCTCCCTTTCTTTCTTTCTTTCTTTCTTTGCAATTCTGCTTTTCTTTCTTTCTTTTCCCCTTTACTACTACTGACCATCTTTACCCCTTCCTCTACCAGTCTTTATCGTACTCCCTCATTATCTCTTTCTTTCTTTCTTTTTAATTCTGCTTTTCTCTCTCTCCCTTTCTTTCTTTCTTTCTTTCTTTCCAATTCTGCTTTTCTTTCTTTCTTTTCCCCTTTACTACTACTGACCATCTTTACCCCTTCCTCTACCAGTCTTTATTGTACTCCCTCATTATCTCCTTCCTTCTCGTTCTTTCCTTCGTTCGTCTTTCTCCTATTGCTTTCTGTCAAATTCAACTCAACCATTCTTCTACCGTTCGTATCAGATCTTTCACAATTCCCTCACTTTATTTCTTTAATTCTTCTTCTTTTTCTTCTTCATTTTCATCCTTCAGCCACCAGCACTTTTTCTCTCCCACACCCTACATGTACCCCTGCTCAGAGCAATGAGCACTTGTGTGTCTTTTCCATTAGTAACCAAACCCATTCCCTATCCTCTCTTACCGCCCCAGCCACTAATCTCTGCCAGTGACTTCGCATTCGACGTTGCATCTTTTTAACATCTGCTGCCCTCTCATCTGTAGACGCCGGTCACCTGACCTGCCATGCTGTCAGATCACCAGTATCCAATAATCCCTTACACTCTTAACACCATTCCGAATTTTGGATCCCTATTTTGAAGCATTCGTTCGTTCTTTATTTATTTCTGTATAATCCACCTTGCCATTTATTTGTTTTTATTCTTGTTGTTATTTTTCTCTATTCTTGTCGTTTCTTGGACGAATATTTTCTTCTTAAAGAGCTAGCATGATATTATGCATTCTTAGCGGATATAGTTAAATATTTGAACTAGCGAGCTCCGAGCCGCGAGCTCCGAGCCGCGTGCTCCGAGCCGCGAGCTCCGAGCCGCGAGCTCCGAGCCGCGAGCTCCGAGCCGCGAGCTCCGAGCCGCTTGCTCCGAGCCGCGTGCTCCGAGCCGCGAGCCCCGAGCCGCGTACTCCGAGCCGC
>OZ038516.1:40664628-40677128 GCA_964036315.1 Acanthosepion esculentum
GAAAAAAAAAAAAAAAAAGAAAGAAACGAATAAAAAAAAGGAATATTCTTAACTTCCTGGTGGGGCGATTTCGGGAGATGTGCAAAGCATCCGGCGAGACACGGGAAACTCTGGTTAACTTGATAGATAAGCCGATCGATAAATCTGTTCAAATCCCCTGAACGTTTGTATAGCCGGTCCTGTGTGCGCATTTGCGCGGTTATATGTCCGGAAGCTGACGACATACAGATATATATATATATATATATATATATATATATATATATATATATATATATATATATATGTATGTATGTATGTATGTGTGTGTGTGTGTGTGTGTGTGTGAAAATATACAGGGTGCGATGCTTAAATTGTCGTCTAATTGACGCAAAAATGAAAATTACACTGATATCTCGTTTTAACAGATATCTTCACCAAACTTACAGAAAAATACCTTGAAATACTAAAGAGTAAATTTATTCAATAAAATCGCCATTGGTTTCAACCACGGACTCCAGAGGATATCGGAATCTCCTGCAACTCTTCTGGATGGTCTCCTTGTTTAAGTTGGTGAATGTTGCCGTAGTCCCTGCCTTCAGTTCACCTTAGGTGCTACAAGGAGTTTTGTTGGTCTCTCGCTCAACTTACGTTGACAGAAAGTGATTGGAGACAAGATGCAATAACATTGCAGATTCTTCTTTGGACTTTTTTTTCCAATAACCATTTCACTCCAAGCAAGGTGATAAAACCACTAAGATGGAAGGGGTTACCAAGAATGAAAGAAACTGAGAAAACTTTATCGACAAGAAAGGACAATAAAAGATTGTAGTTAATGAGAAAGCAAGAAGCTGGAAGAGTTCTACAGGCAAGAATAGATACTATTAGAATAGAACTTAGGGTTGCACTTAACAATTTCAACATTAAAATGATAAGACCTAGCTACCAATTGAATACTATGCTTAAATTCATGAAATGATAGTATCAAAGAGGAAAGCTCATCAGAACACATGTCATGAAAATGTTTATAGAAAAGGAAGCTATGCTATGGTAGAAAATGATTGAAACCAAGATGCAATAACATTCTTCTTTAGACTTTAAGAATCTTCAGATGCATAACAGAAGTACCAAACCAGATATGGCAATAATATTCAATACATGACTGAATGGTTGACTTATAAAATTGTAAGATAGATTCTGGTGAGAAAAATTGTCTAGCATAGCACAATGAACAAAATTTATTTCTTAGTTTTTAAATCAAGTGGAATTTTTTCTTTTTTTTTTTTTAAATTTTGATTGATGTATGTTTTACTATACTTGGGCAACTTAATTGAGATAGGGTTCTCGGCTTCCTAATTTTACTATCTTGTTTGATTCTGGGCTTGCTGTTTCTGATGATATTGCTAATCTTTGAGCTGCAATTTCCCTAGCTTATAGATTCTGTAACTGTCTCAGAGCTTCTTGTTATGATTTTGTTCTTATTTCATTGTGGCATGCAGAATGCTTCAAGTCACTCACTTTATAATTGATGTAATGGAATAACCTGTCACCCCCATGAGTGACTACACTATAAGTAATAACTATCTATAAGTATCTGTAAGTCAACAGACTATGGAGACTAGCTGGGATCTGTTGAGTACAACTCAGATTTATGCGAGAACTACTGACCTTCAAATAGTAGCACTCACTATTGGATTGACTTGCGACGACCTTGGGCATAACTGTTACCTTTATTCTTATTTAATTTTATTTGAAACCTTGAACTAGTAGAGTGAATGACCTTCAATTCTACAAGGGGGTGTTGTAAAGTTATTAAGCCCACTTCCAAAAATATAACCAGACCAGATTTTTTTTTAAATCTCCTTGGCTGCACTGAGAACTTTTCAGCACCTCCTCATACTTTGACTATAATGTAGTTTGTTTTGAGATGTTGCCATACAATGTTTTATTGTTTTATGACAATCAAACGGTGCTTATATTAAAATAGCGACCATTTTATTTAATTCCCTGAAATCTGTATCATGGTTGTTCTCTGATAATGTATAATAGATGAAACTTAGAAAGAAAACAAGTTTTAATGTAATTTTGATTTGATTACAGAAAGGTTCATATCTTCAGGCAACTCCTTACACTCGACCAGATGTGGCAGCAATATTCAATGCATGGACAAATGCTAGACTTATAAATGTGCATTGTGATGAGAATCATTGCCTAGCATGACACAATGAACCAACATTCTTAGCAACATTATGTCGTCAGCTTCCGGACAGAAATATAACCGCACACATGCGCACAGGCACACACAGAAACGGCTATACAAAAAGTTCAGGGGATTTGAACAGCGTTATCGATTGGCTTATCTATCAAGTCAACCAGAGTTTCCCGTGTCTCACCGGATGTTTTGCACATTTCTTGAAATCGACCCACTAGTAAATTAGAAATATTTCTTTTTTTTTTATCCGTTTCACATTTTCTTTTTTTTTTTTTTCTTTTTTTTTGTATTTGTGGAAGTCATTTTACGCACTCGGTTCCCAAATTTCTAATCTGAAAAAAAAGTATTATTGATTTTTTTTTTTTTTACATCAGTGGTGGTTAGTAGTGGAATATCAACGAGTCTGTGAAAGAATGGATAGTATAGAAAGTTTGGGAATTCCTATGTTAGGTAAAAACTTTTTCTATAAATATTTTCATGGAAATGGTTCTGGTAAGCTGTTCTCTTTAATGCCTCGACCGAATTAATTTAAACGTACTAGTAGATTGGTTTGGTCTGGTTTGTTTTACGGTATATCAACCTCAATGGGTTATTTAATGCCGGCATGATTTTTATTTCTGGTAATATTTTTTCAAAAATGTATTGCTGCTAAAAGTTATTTTCTTCAAAAATGTATTGCTGGCATTAAATCCTATTTTTACACGTTCATAGCGTTTGGACCCCAGTTTGTAACAAGGAAAAGTTTAGATGGATCCTTACCTTTCCCAAGGACATTAGTGCGAAATTGAACACAACAGACGAGGCGTGAATTTGAACTCTGTTCGCAAGTTTCATTTCTCGTATGGATTCTCGCAAATCTCCCTTTTTTAAGATTTATTCAGTTAAATATTAATTATTGATCCTACGGAGTGCTGAAAAGTTATCGGCACGACCCACTTACCAAAACCAATATTCTGATGTTTGGTCATTGCAATACGGTTTTTAGGATCAAGCCGATAACATTGCAATACACTGTCCACGTATTTAACATTTGTATTAAATACGTTGATATTGTAAATGTAATGGTGTTTAAACAGAGGACGGAAAATGTGATTTTGAAATCCGAAGGCACATTGGATTAGTGAAATATACCTTCCAAACGTTAAGCAAAGTATGAAGAAACAGGAAAATATCATTAAAAAACAAAAAAAAGTACTAGACTGTTAATAATATCGGTTCTAGTACATACCAGTGAAGGTTGGACAATCTCCTCACAGAGGAAGCAAAAAATTGAAGCAACACATATTTAAAGAAATTATAAAAGAAAAAAAGGACTCTTATATTTAGGATAACAAAGATACAGTTGTACTTTAAAAATCACTCAGAAATAGAAAAGAAAGTACATACTAGTCAAAATCTTAATAATGGCAGACAATCATTCAGCTAATGAAAAATGAAAGATGAAAGTAAATACTAGTCAACAATTAATAATAAGGGCTGACAATGATTAAACTAATGAAAAATGAAAGATGAAAGTAAATACTAGTCAATAATGAATAATAATGGATGACAATAATTCAGCTAAAGTAAAATGAAAGATGAAAATAAATACTAGTCAAAATCTTAATAATGGCTGATAATCATTCAGCTTATGAAAAATGGAAGATGAAAGTAAATACTAGTCAATAATGAATGATAATGGATGACAATGATTCAGCTAATGAAAATTGAATGATGAAAGTAAATACTAGTCAAAAATTAATAATAATGGCTAACAATGCTTCAGCCAATGAAAAATGAAAGATGAAAGTAAATACTAGTCAACAATTAATAATAATAGCTGATAATGCTTCAGTCCAAAATTAATAATAATGACTCTTAATTCTCAAAAATAGTAGTGATTGAGGAAGCGTCTTCAAGGCAGTCTGTTTCACAAATAAGTACTTCTTGGGAAGAAGCTGACTTAGTGGAACGTCTTTCTTACAAATGAAATATGAAGGGAATGGAGATGGTTGGTCCCATTGTTCGTGGCAAAAGGTTCTTAGCTGTGAACGTTAAAACGGGGCGGAACTAAGAAATGTAGCTCGTCAGACAATATGCCATGGAAATAGTGGCATAGTAGGAAAGAGGCTTGCGACATTTCGTCTGTGTCTGTTGGGTGGAAAATAGTTCATCACCCACAAGGCTGAGTCAAAGCTTTTGAATATCGAAACTGTGTATTTGACAGCTCCAGCCCAGATATGGCAGCAGTACTCCGTATTTGGTCTGATCTGGCGCTTGGAAAGATATAGCATAGCAGGGCATTGGTACTTACTGGAAGAGTACAAAGAACCGACCATTTTTCCAGCAAATTTAGCGATGGGGCGTATATGAGGAAATATATATTAGGAAAGGTATGAATCCGCTTCTTTCCCCCCCCCAGCTATGGCTAAATAGCAGGACAGACTGGGTTCTATAGCCTTGGCTGGCGACCGGTCTAGGAAAAGGAAACTCTGGATTGAAACCAACCTGGAGAGGGTTGTGCTCTGTCAGGCTATCTTATGACCAAGAAGCAGCACTTCTACTGCGGCTGCATAATTGTGGTGACACTAGGACCCTAATGGGTCACGGGATTCGCGATCGCTTGATCGATCGTATATGAGGTCTGGAGTGAACTTAGGTCCCAATAGGTGTTAAAGACAAAGGAGTCTTCTTGAGAGAATAACCGCAAATTATTATAGGCGAAAATAATACATTGAAGAAGGAAAGTACGTTAGATGATGTTATGACTAACAGATCTGTAAGTCCACTGTATCCCCTGTCACAGGCTTATATCCTGCCCTTTATCAAGCCTTTTAACCCGACATAGATTTCTTCATACCCATCTGTTTCAATTCCCCCCCTCTCTCTCTCTCTCTCTCTCTCTCTCTCTCTCTCTCTCTCTCTCTCTCTGCGTGTGTGTGTGTGGGTGTAAAGTGATTTGCTATCAATCTTATTAATTCTCATAATCTACCTCTTTCTGATCACGAATCCACCTCCCCTCATAGGAATCTACCTCAGCCACCCTGTATACTCCATCGAGACTATCTCTTTTCCGTGCCGCTGTGGCTCTATCTCGGACTATCCGCACCTCTCTGCGAGTCAATCACGAGCTGTCTGTACCCCTCTGCGAGCTCATCTGTGACTGTCTGTATCTCTCTGCGAGTCATTTTCGGACTATTCGTACCTTTCTGTCGGCCTATCTCATATTGTTCGTATCTCTCCACGATTCTCTCTCGTCCCGTCCGTAAATAATATTTATCCACTTTCGTCTTGTCCGCACCTCTACTCGAGACTGTTTCGGCCCGTCCACACCACGCAACAAACCTCTCTCGTCTCATCCATACCCGCAACGTTTGTCTCCCTTCGCTAGTCCGTTTCTCTTTGAGAGCCTGTATTTTCTCGTCAGTACGTCTCCGCAGCCCTCTGTCCAAACCTCACAGTGAACCTCTCGCTCATGGCTCTCCACGAGCCTCTCTCGATTCATCAGTACCTCTCCGCGATTCTCGCGTTTTGCCCGTATCTCGTCGAAAGCCTGCCTGTATTTCTTTGTAATATTTTCTCGACCCGTCATTACCACTGCGATTCTCTCTTGTGCTATCCCAACCTCTTTGGGAACCTTTCTTGTCCTATCTGTATCACATTGCGAGCCTTACTTGACCTGCGAGAGGCTCGCAAAGAGGTACTCTTTACAAGCCTCTCTCGACCAGCCAGTACCTCTCCGCGATCTTCTCTCGTCCTGTCCGTACTTCTTTGTGAAATTCGCTCGTCTTGTCCGTACCTCTTTGCGAGCCTCCCCCAACTCGTCAGTACCTCTCCGCGATCCTTCTCTCATTCCGGCCGTACATCTTTGTGTGCCTCTCTCGTCCTGTCCGTACCTCTTTGCGAGTCACTCCCTGTCCGCTAGTATATCTCTGCAGGACTTTCTCGTCCTGACCCTACCTCTTTGCGGGTCTCTCTCGTCCTGTTCCTACTTCTTCTCGAGTCTCTCTCAGTCCGTTAGTACCTCTCTCGTCGTGTCTCTCCATGCGTCTTTCAAGTCACAACTTCCGATTCCAATCTCCCGATCCCGATTCCACTCTCCTTTTGTCAGTACCTCTTCGAGATCCTCTCTTGATCCGGCCGTACATCTTTGTGTCCCTCTCTCGTTTCATTCGGGCCTCTCCGTGAGCCTATCTCAGCCCATCCTTAGTTCTCTTTTGAATCTATGTCGGCATTAATGGAAAAGGTTCCTTTGTCATTTGCAAATCTCCTTCTCTTCTCCTCATTATTTCTTTTTCTTTCTTCGCCTCATTAGTCAGATTCTTTCTTTTCCCTCTCTCTCTCTCTCTCTCTCTCTAACTTTCCTTCTTTTTCTTTATCCCTCCGTTATTCTGATACTTTCAATTTTTCTTCTCCCTTTTCTTCATTTCGTTTCTTCTTAACTTTCTCTTTCTTTATACAATTTCCTTTCTTCTTTTCTCCGTTATCTCCACTCTTTTCTATTCTCTTTCCTTTCTTTTTTTCTTCTCCTACTTCTCTTTTTATCCCCTAGTCTCTCTTGTTCAGACCTTCTAAGATGGCGCCGTTGAAAAGGGATGTAAAGACGCTCAACAGCGATGTAATGAATATACTGCTGACAAAGCAGACGTGATTCGCTCGGCTGTCGACATTAATACGAAATGAGAACAAATTGCTACTAATTCCTGTAATCTCATCAACAAATGCAGCAGCAGCAGCAGCAGCAGATCTACCGTCATCATCATCGTCGTTGTCATTAATATCATCATCACAACCGGAAGCATTTTTTCTCTCGAGCCGACTACATAATTACAGTCCGTCATAACGTTGTTGTAATTAAAAACAACAAAAAAAACTTATCGAAGACGAGAGAGGCGGAAGACTGTAATACGCCAGCCTTCGAAATCCTTGTTTTTATTTTTTTTTTTTTTTGGGCGGGGGGGGGGGGTTGTTTTTGTTTGGGGTCGGACGAGAGGGGGAGATGCGTAAAAATTTCGGACACGAGGCATATCGAAATTACTATTACGCTCTCATAATTATCGATATCTCAATAATTATAAACAAAGTCCGGTATTTATTTGTTTATTTATTGATTTATTTATTTTGGCTTTTTTTTTTTTTTTTGTCGTAGTTATCACCCTCATCAAAATTACCATGACGTCATTGTTATCGATCATTAAACTTAAATTGCGATTATTATCGTCAATATTTCGACAACAATACACCTTGGGTGTTGTCACTGGAGATCAAGCGACAGCAAAACTCTGCAAATCCGCGCGGTGAATTTAGTAATGCTGCCACCGCCCAAATCGTTTCCATTCCCCGTCAGATTTCCAACTAACTTTAGAGCTTTCTCGTGGCTATCGCTGGTGAACAAGTGACAGCAAGTCTCCTCAAAACTACAGCACTCTCCGCAGTATTCTTGTTGATTTAAGTAATACTATCGACTGGTTAGTTTTTGTTGTCGTTGTTGTTCTTCTTCTTGTTCTTCTTTTTCTTCTTCTAATAGTAATAATAATAATACTCTTGGTTTGTTGTTACCACGTTCTCTACACGCTGACAGTCGACATTTTCCTTATGTACAATGTCCGTTCCTTTTGATTCGGATAAAGTTATATGTTTCAATTCTATATTCCTCAAAAAAAATATTCATTTTTTTCACACTCTAAAATTGATTTGTGTATACTTCATTGATTTGCATGGTCTTTTGCGCAGTTCCTATTGGACCACATTTCCTACCCAGTCATGTCATATACCTCTTAAGTTCTCGTTTCTTTTCATCTTCTCTTTATCTTAAAATCAACCTGGGAGAAGGAAATCCAATTCCAAATAATTGCGTAATATTGATCGACGACAGATGGTTGTCTTTTTTCGTTTAGGAGAAGAGAAGAGGACGAATGAATAAATGAAGGAGAAAATAATAAAAAGCAAAACAGAAGAGGTTTTTTAAAAAAAGCGCGAAAACGAAGAAAGAATAAAACGAAAGAATTACGCAAGAAAGAACCAAATTGAAAAAGGAAAAAAAGGAAGGAATGAATAAAGGAATGGAATGCGGAAAAAAGAAAAAAAAGAGTGTGAACGAAAGGAACGAAGAAAATATAAAAAAGAAAGAAAAGGAAAAGTGTAGAAGAATGAAACGAAGAAAGTGTGAAAGGAAGAAAAAAGAAAGTACAGAACAGAACGAAGGAAATACGCAGGGAAGAAAGAAAGAAAGAAAGAAAGAAAGAAAGAAAGAAAGAAAGAAAGAAAGAAAGAAAGAAAGAAAGAAAAAAAGAAATGTGCAAAAAGTACGAAATAGAATGGAAGGAACGAAAAGAATATGCAAAAAAAAGGAAATAAAGAGTGTAGAAGAATAGAACGAATAATTTACAAAAGGAAGTGCAAAAGAAAGAAAGAAAGAAAGAAAGAAAGAAAGAAAGAAAGAAAGAACAGACCAACACGAAGGAGATACGCAAGAAAGAACCAAATTGAAAACGGAAGGAAGGAAGGAAGGAAGGAAGGAAGGAAGGAAGGAAGGAAGGAAGGAAGGAAGGAAGGAAGGAACTGCGCAAAAAAGAAGAAAGAGTGTGAAAGAAAATAACGAAGAAAATATGCAACAATGAAAGAATGAAAGAAAGAGCGTAGAAGAATGGCAGGAAGAAATTGCAAAAGAAAATGCAAAAAGACAAAAGAAAGAAAGAAAAAACAATTAAATAAAAGGAAGAATATTTCTTCAGAATCGAAAGACATATGAATGAAAGGATAAAAGAGAAAAATAACTAAATAAGAAAAATATTATTTAGTCATTTTTTTCGTTCTCTTTTTATTCCTTCATTTCGTTTATTCCTTCATTCCTTTATTCCTTCATTCATATATTCCTTCATTCATTTGTCATTCGGTTTAAACAATAAAACAACATTACTAAGCTGAATCGGTGGAAAGAGAATTAAATCCTCGAAAATTTATAAACAAAGACGATCACCTAAAAGAGAAAAAGAAAAGTATTAAATGAAAAAAAGAAGGAAAATTCATTTAAAAAAAAAAAAAGTGCGAAAATAAATGACTTTGAACTTTCCTCGAGGCTGAGAAAATTCTGTGCATTTCTATCATTGACAGAGATCGATGTTCGAGCCCTGGTAAAAGATTGAGAAAATCGAAGGCTGATTTTCAACGCAAATCTTGTCCTTCCAGCCGATGAGAATTGTGTTGCTTCTTTTTAATTAACCTTGTGTCTTACTTGGCTGAGATCGATTATTAAAAGAAAAAAAAACGTCACCAAAAACGTAAAGGAGGACGACGAAGAAAAACATGAGAGGAGGGCAGAATGAAAACGAAAGAAAAAGAAAGAAAAAGAAAGAAAAAGAAAGAAAAAGAAAGAAAACGAAAGAAAAAGAAAGAAAAAGAAAGAAAACGAAAGAAAAAGAAAAAGAAAGTAAAAATAATGTTTCCTTTCCCCTGCTTTGGGAATTGCGTCCGCGCTAATGGTGGTCATATTAAAATGAGTGTGAGCTCAGCGCTGACTCGATCCAAAACGTCGCCATCCGTAACCCCCGTCACTTTCCGCTTGCCCCCCCCCCAGTCGTCTCTTTCATTCGCTCTCCTCCCCGTTAAAGCCTTTACTCTCTCAGTATTTTGTTAACTCCCTCATTCGTTAATTATTAAAATAAATTAAAATTAAAATTAAAAGACACCATATATTTGAATGTTTTTAGATATTTCCATGCCTTCCAGCCAACTTTAATCTGCAAAATTTTAAATGCAATATCAATCCCTATTTACTGTCTTCCCGAATTCTCTTTCCTCTATTACATTGTAACCCGGATATAAGAGACCCGGATATAAGAGAAACCCGGATATAAGAGAGATTTTCTCTGGTCCCAAATTAGAGCCTGTGTTAATAAAACAAAGTAGACCAAAACCGGATATAAGAGACTTCTCCAGTCCCGACAGCTCTCTTATATCCGGGTTACACTGTATTTTATTTTCTATAAATACAGTGTAACCCGAATATAAGGGAGCTGTCGGGGCCGGAGAAGAAGTGTCTTATATCCGGGTTTATCTTATACCCGGGTCTCTCTTATATCCGAGTTTGGTCTATTTTGTTTTATTAACACAGGCTCTAATTTGGGACCAGAGAAAATCTCTCTTATATCCGGGTTTATCTTATATCCGGGTCTCTTATATCCGGGTTACACTGTACTTTCATGGTAATTGTCCTGATTAGCTCTTCGCTTGACTGGCGTCGAGATCTCATCAGTTCACAGCTGAGCTGGCTAGATGTTGCCGTAAGTTCTATGCTAAGAGTTTCTTTTCTCTCACGTCTCGCCTTTCTAGCCAACTTTAATCTCCAAAAGATTAAATGCAATGTCAATCGCTATCTACTGCCCTCCTTTTTACTCTTTTCTCTTCCCGCTCATTAGTAATATTTCTGTTCCTAATGCTTCCACGCCGAGTAACCACTTATGCCTTAGTGGCTTTACTGCCTTGCTTGGGCTGAAATCGATTTTTTAAAAAAAACAGTATGTTTACGTGATGTAATTATTGGTCCCGATCTGGCAGCTCAGTCTCAATCACATGTCCACCGCCGTAAGGTTGCCTCCCTGTGTCTTTTCTATAAATACTTTCATGGTAATTGTGTGGATGAACTCTTAGCTATGAGTGCGTGTCTGTGAGTGATTGGGATGAATGAATGTTTTATATTATTATAGTCCCGCATTAATTTCGTCCAGTTAACTGATGTTTCTGCTACATTTAGTGATGGGGGGAGTGTTTATTACTAACATTATTTTGTTTGGTTTCTTGTAAAATAGTTTTGTTTACTCATTGGTGCTAGTTTTAAAATTGTTATTTTATTCACCCCCCCCCCCACACACACACACAATGAATTGTACATATGGGGACTAGTTAAGACTTTCATAGAGACAATGAGGTATTATGGTGAATGCAGTAAGAATGCGTTGTTTTGGTGTAAGGAATATTGTTGTATGTTTGGGTCAGTGATTGTGGTTAGCTAAGTTTAAATTTAAGACAGATGAAGAACGTCCTTTTCCCCATTCCCCATTTCGGCCTGGTGCCACATTTTGTAAATATTACAAATAAATATCGCTTAACTATGGTACCTCGACTTTTTAAAAATTTAAACTGGCGTCGAGATCTTATCAATTTACAATTGAGCTGGCTAGATGTAGCCGTAAGTTCTATGCTAACAGTTTTTTTTCTCGCTCTTCTCGCTTGTAGAACTCCTTTCTGGCTCCATGTTTTCCATCCAACTTTAAACTGCAAAGAATTAAATGCAATCTCAATCGTTGTTTACTGTCTTCATGGTTACTCTATTCTTTTTCCGCCCATTAGTAATGTTTCTCCTAATTCTTCCACACCCTCTAACCCCTTTATGTCTTAGTTGATTTATCGCCTTGCTTGGGGGGAAATCGATTAAAAAAAGATGTCTTGCTCCGTCACCCAGTAACTTACATGTTTTTATAACATGTAGCATCCATCGCGGTAGTATTGGGAGGTCTTTTCTGGTTACACATGGTTGATATACATACTGGCCTCTCTTAGTGGTGCCTGAGTTCTCGTTCGATCACCGAATGTAAGCAGGGGCGAACCCGTTCAGTACTTAAATGGGGTCACCCCCTTGAGAAAGCCGGGTGCTGTAAGAGACCCCCTACAACCCGAAATATGTTTCAGCTTTAAATAAGCCGCAAAAAGTTGATAAACCGTAAAAAACAAAGCTAGTCAATCATCTCGGAACCTCTGAAAAGTGGATATGCTACTTTAGTCCATTTCGCTTACATCCATGCCAATTTACTCTTAATGGTAAAATTTGGATCTGTTTGGGGCAGTTAATACTGTTACTACGGTGGAGTAATGGATAGCGACTCGGATTGAGGAATTGGTGAGCCGAGTTCGAATTCCATTCGAATCCATTATGTTCACTTACGTTCTGATACCCTTGGGAAGCGTATGAATCCTCTTCTTTTCCCCCGCCCCAGATAAATAGCAGGACAGACCGGGTTCTATAGCCTTGGATAGCAATTGGTCTACCGTAGAAAGAAATGGCAACCTACTGCGAGAAAAAATCTGCCTCGTCAGTCATGTATCGAAAGACGCATGATCGCCTAAGCGTATATCACGCATGGCACATAACTGAACTGAACTCGCTAATCAGTTAAAAAAAAAAGAAAATATGAAGAGACCTGAAATGCAGCGTAACGCAGTTAGTAAATCATAATGATGTCTCTTGATGGTTTGATTTTGTCGTCATCCATTTTTAGGGTTCCTTTCATTTCTGAGGTGTGTTTCTTGGCAGTGTTTTTCTTTTGTACTTTAT
>OZ038516.1:40679628-40737128 GCA_964036315.1 Acanthosepion esculentum
TATTTTTAAAAAAAAGAAAAAAGGTTCCTTTTTTTTTACTGCAGAAATACCAGGAGAACAACTAGCACAACCAAAAATGCAAATTCCTTACTACGATTAAGTCGGCGAACCGGACAAAAATCCCTTGCGGACCGGATGTGGCCCAACCCCTGGCCTATTTCATGTGTTTACAGTTTCAAATATATTTCTGGTCAGACATCGTGGTGTAATTGGTAGCTGAAACACATATGACTATTCATGAGAACTAAAATTGAACGAATGAAAAGACCGGTGCTTGCCCAGGTGGACATGTGGGGGGAGAATTCGTGCGGAAAAAGTGCAGGTTATTTAAAGCCAGAAAATGGTTTTAGGTTCTAAGACATTTTTTAGAGGTAATAATGATTTAGTGTTACAAATCTTACTAATTAACCCATACGGAGGAAGGGTTGATTCCTACTTTTCCCAAGGGTATTTGCGCGTAAGTGAAAATAACGAACCCAACTGGAATTGGAACCCGGCTCTCTGATTAATAATTCCGAGCTATTACCCATTACACTACCTGAAACATCTAAGCTTACAGTATTCCCAAGCGGTCACCCATCTAGGTTCTCAACGTTGCTTAACTTCGGTGATCATACTGGAATTGGTTTTTCAACGTGATATGAAATAGCAATTCAGCATTTTTTTTCTCTTTTTTGTTTCGAACGAAATTTTCATAATTCTTTACTTAGTTTCCAGAAGGCATCTTTTGCTATTCCTATGCGCTTTCGGTTTTCGTTGTCATATTTTCCGTCATCTGTTCCAACACTAGCCAGATACTTAAATTTCTCTATTTTCTAGAATTTTAACGTCCCCCAAGTACGTACCTCCCACTTTGTACTGTCCCCCAAGTACGTACCTCCCACTTTGTACTGTCCCCCAAGTACGTACCTCCCACTTTGTACTGTCCCCCAAGTACGTACCCCCACTTTGTACTGTCCCCCAAGTACGTACCTCCCACTTTGTACTGTCCCCCAAGTACGTACCCCCCACTTTGTACTGTCCTCCAAGTACGTACCTCCCACTTTGTACTGTCCCCCAAGTACGTACCTCCCACTTTGTACTGTCCCCAAGTACGTACCCCCCACTTTGTACTGTCCCCCAAGTACGTACCTCCCACTTTGTACTGTCCCCCAAGTACGTACCCCCCACTTTGTACTGTCCCCCAAGTACGTACCTCCCACTTTGTACTGTCCCCCAAGTACGTACCCCCCACTTTGTACTGTCCCCCAAGTACGTACCTCCCACTTTGTACTGTCCCCCAAGTACGTACCACCCACTTTGTACTGCCCCCCAAGTACGTACCCCCCACTTTGTACTGTCCCCCAAGTACGTACCCCCCACTTTGTACTGTCCCCCAAGTACGTACCTCCCACTTTGTACTGTCCCCCAAGTACGTACCCCCCACTTTGTACTGTCCCCCAAGTACGTACCTCCCACTTTGTACTGTCCCCCAAGTACGTACCACCCACTTTGTACTGTCCCCCAAGTACGTACCCCCCACTTTGTACTGTCCCCCAAGTACGTACCTCCCACTTTGTACTGTCCCCCAAGTACGTACCCCCCACTTTGTACTGTCCCCCAAGTACGTACCTCCCACTTTGTACTGTCCCCCAAGTACGTACCTCCCACTTTGTACTGTCCCCCAAGTACGTACCCCCCACTTTGTACTGTCCCCCAAGTACGTACCTCCCACTTTGTACTGTCCCCCAAGTACGTACCCCCCACTTTGTACTGTCCCCAAGTACGTACCCCCCACTTTGTACTGTCCCCCAAGTACGTACCTCCCACTTTGTACTGTCCCCCAAGTACGTACCCCCCACTTTGTACTGTCCCCCAAGTACGTACCTCCCCCTTTGTACTGTCCCCCAAGTACGTACCCCCCACTTTGTACTGTCCCCCAAGTACGTACCCCCCACTTTGTACTGTCCCCCAAGTACGTACCTCCCACTTTGTACTGTCCCCCAAGTACGTACCCCCCACTTTGTACTGTCCCCCAAGTACGTACCTCCCACTTTGTACTGTCCCCCAAGTACGTACCCCCCACTTTGTACTGTCCCCTTTTGCTAACGACCATACTTTCTTTCTACAATTAATTGTTATTTTTTCTTTTCGGCTTAACATTGTTTGATTTCAACTTTTTATTTTAATGCGTGACAGATAATTTAGAGCTATTTATGCTAATATATACCATTTATAGTGGATCTTTAAATTTAAGTGAATTACATTATCAATGGACAAACAATGTTGTAACTGGGTTATCAAAAATAACAGTAGAAAACCGGAATTGGTTTAACAACAAATTTATTACCTTTTGGTACAGGGGAACATAATGTAGAATAGTAACTAACTAAGAGTATGTTTAGCCGTGAATGACTGTTTTCGGCAAAAGCTACTGCGGCAACTGCTCCTGCTGCTACAGGAATATTTTTATGTCTTTCGTCTGATGGCCGAGTCCAAACTTGTAGGGAAATATCCTCCCTCACAACACAAACCGAGTTCTAATTTCAGTTGGGTTCCTTAGATTTCGTGATGTCATTTGCGGCTTCGTGCCATTGGAAATTGTTTGGCGTGCCACGTGTGGCACTCATGCCGTAGGTTACCGACTCCTGATCTAGAACATAACAACATACTTTTTTATGACGTCTTAACACAATTAGAACTAAAACACACACACACACACACACACACACACACACACATAGATAATATAAATATAATACATCAAATGAAAATAATACATATAATGAAATTAAATCGTTTTAAACTGCTTGTATATCTATTGCCAGTGTTGTCATTGATTCTCGGTAGATAAGATCACGAAATCCGTTTATTATCAGGATTTGTTTCAGTAAATGATTATTATGAGGTATGAATTCACCAAGCAACGCCGAACTATGTGTTTAATTAGTAAGACTTGTATTAGTAAATCATTATACCCCCCAAAAAGATTCTAAAAGTCTAAAAATATTTCTGGCTTTAAATAACCTGGAAAAAGGTTGATAAGCCGTAAAAAAACAATCAATCTATTGTAACTGAGTTGCCAAAAACAAAATAGAAAACCGGAAATGGTTTAACAATAAATTTATTACATTTTAGTACAGGGGAACATAATGTAGAGTAGAAACTAGGGAAGAGAATCTTTAGCCGTGAATGACTGTTTTCAGCAAAGGCTACTGCTGCTACTGCTACTCCTCTTGATGTAGGAATATTTTTATGTCTTTCGTCTGACGGCCGAGTCCAAACGTGTAGGGCAATATTCTCCCTCACAACACATAGATGTGAATAGAATTAGATAGATATAGAGATAGATATAATTAGAATGAGATAGATAGATATGATTAGAATGAGATAGATAGATATGATTAGAATGAGCGAGATAGATATGATTAGAATGAGATAGATAGCTAGATAGATAGATAGATAGACAGATAGAAATTAATTAGTTAACATAGCGTTGTAACTGAGTTATCAAAAACAACCGTAGAAAGCCGCAATTAGTTTAACAAGTTTATTAACTTTTGGTACAGGGAAACATAATGTAGAATAGAAACTTGGGAAGAGAATGTTTAGCTGTGAATGTCTGTTTTCAGCAAAAGCTACTGCGGCAACTGCTCCTCCTGCTACTCCTCTTGATGTAGGAACATTTTTATGTCTTTCATCCGACGGCCGAGTCCAAACTTATCGAGAAATATTTTCCCTCACAACAAGCAATCAGACAGTGACTTTTTATTATTTTTTTTTCATTAGTAACATAAGTTAGTGTAACTTAAAAGTAACCCACGAAATTTGCAAGTAGATCAAATTTACAAGCACTGGACTTTCAAAAGTAGGCCAATTCGATCATTTCACTCAGAGTTGGCACTGGTCGAAGGTTTAAAAAATGATAATAATATCGACTTTCGGATGGGCGGGTACATTCTTCTATGCACATTGCACTTTAAAAGGCAGGGTCAGGATCAATTCTTGATGTCTATGGCGCCCGAAAGATAAAGGATCTGAATAGGTTTTGGCTCTACCCCAATGGGCGCCTGTCAGTGCGAGAGTGGGTCTTATTTTTATGTGATACGCGAACCTATCCTCACTTCGTGCCACCTTCTCTTACATTAATATCACAAAACTTATTCAATGACCCTCTACCTTGATCGGCTCTCGACTCTTTTATTGCAGGAGCTTCAGTAAAAGAAAAAAAAACATGAGTAATATGCCACCTTCATAAGATGAGAAAATACAGTTTTATAGTAATGTCCATTTTCACTAGTAATTAATTTCATCTTAATTTTTTAAATTTTTAAAATTCCATCAATCAATATCAAAGTTTTTGTTTACATTGTAAGGGTCGATTTGAGTGTGCTAGTTACGGTGTAAAGTGGAAGCGGTGATAACAGTTCAAATTGGGCCCATGACTTTTTTTTAATAATATTCAAGGCCTAAGAGCCACTCAAGATAGATTATTACTATGTTGTGTTGTATGAGCATAAGAAAACGCAAGGAGTTAATTTCATGGGGTTATGCAAGACAGATAACGGTTAAGGGGTCAAGAGTGTAGTGACTACAATGCAGTGATTGGTAAAGCATCCTGTCAGGAGTCTGTTCCCCAAAGCAGCAGTTCTTGAGAAGAAGCTGTCCGAATGCGAAGACAGTGGGTATGATCCACACTTGTGTGCATGGAAAGGTGTGTTCCATGTTGTGAAGGGCTGGGGTGTGGAACTAAAGAAAGTCAGCTCGTCAGAGCACATGTCGTGGAAATGGCGATAGAACACCGAGAGGCTCGCGCTGTTTTTGTCTATTGGAAAAAAAAGGCTGCACGGTGGAAAATAATTCATCACTCACAAGGCCGCGGAAACGCTTTTGAGCTCTATCAAGACAACCAAGTGTGGATTGGGCAGCAATACTCTATTTTGGGTTGGATCACTTTCGCAATAATTCCTTTCGGAAAGGCATGAAACCATCTTTTCCCTCGCCATCTATGTGTAAAAAAAAAAACATGAATCCATCTCTTCCCTCGCCAGCTATGTGTAAAAAAGGCATGAATCCATCTCTTCCCCCGCCAGCTATATGTAAAAAAGGCATGAATCCATCTCTTCCCCCGCCAGCTATGTGTAAAAAAAGGCATGAATCTATCTCTTCCCCCGTCGGTTATATGCAAAATAACACCAATTGTATCTCTCTCCCTGTTTCACCCCTCTCTCTCTCTTCACACACACACACACACATATATATATATGATGAAAATGTGGAAAAGACAAACCAAAATCCGAATATGTGAGTTTACTGTTTTTATTTTGCTTTTGTTTTTTTTCTGACGTCGACAGAAAAACAAAACAAAAAACAAAAACAAAACAAAATAAAAAACAGTAAACTCACATATTCGGATTTTGGTTTGTCTTTTCCACATTTTCATCATACCGTCGGATCTACATCCACATATTTGCTTACATATATATATATATTATAATATTTTTATTATAATAGATTATAATAAAACATTTTTCATCGCTATTATTTTTATTGTAATCTATTTTAATAAAAATATGATAATATTTTGTTTTACTTTGTATTGAGCATTATTTTAAAAAAGTAAATGCTAAGAACTGTGGAGTTTTACGCCATCTGCTTTGTCACTTATTTGCATATATATATATATATATATATATATGTGTCAAATTCTCGCTTGACAAGGAAGCGGGTCCAGACACCTTAACTCTTCATAACTTAAAAAATTATGTTAGGGGTCTCGGCTCTCGCTTTTGAAACATGAGAACTCTTATGTAGCGGAGGAATCATATTTTTAAAAACTAAAAATATTATTATATTATATATATAGGCGGTCTATCTGAAAAGTAACGGAGGACTGGGTGTGATGTGTGAGCTGTGGTCGAAAGACGGATAATGTAATGTAAGGTCCTCGGCCGCACCCACATCCACGAATATGACCAAATGACCAAACATCTGAATTTTGGTCAGGGTGTGGCACTGACTAATGATGATGATGAAGAAGAAGAAGAAGAAGAAGAAGAAGAAGAAGAAGAAGAAGAAGAAGAAGAAGAAGAAGAAGAAGAAGAAGAAGAGTAGTAGTAGTAGTAGTAGTAGTAGTAGTAAATAAATAAATAAATAAATAAATGGTTCTGATAGATTCATTGAAGGGATCCGTGTTAGCTGATGCCTTAAAGAAATACAACAAATTGTTCTAACAAGTACAGCTCACGCATTACGAAAGGCTTTCTTTATCTATGTAAAATGTGTACGATCTTTTTTCCGTTTTTTTTTTTTCAAAAAAATGCTAAGTGAAGAATGCCATGATGCCATTTCTGACCTTAGGTCTTTGGTTGGGACCCGGAAAGAAATTACACAGCAGAAATCAAAGGCAGTAGTAGTAGTAGTAGTAGTAGCAGTAGTAGTAGTAGTAGTAGTAATAATAATAATATTAATAATAATAATAATAATAATAATAATATTAATAATAATAATGATAATAATAATATTGATAATAATAATGATAATAATAATAATATTAATAATAATAATATTAATAATAATAATAATATTAATAATAATAATAATATTAATAATAATAATAATGATAATAATAATAATATTAATAATAATAATATTAATAATAATAATAATGATAATAATAATAATAATAATAATAATGATAATAATGATGACGATGATGATGATGATAATAATAATAATGATAATAATAATTTCAGAATCACCATGAAAGTATTGTGCATGGAATAACTGCAAAACACAAACTCGAGGAAAAAATGTAAGAAGTCTGATTCTCTCTCTCTCTCTCTCACACACACACACACACACACGCGCGCATTTATATCGAACGCCTTTGCGTACTAGTGAATAGTACTTGAAGCAAGCTATTATGACTCTGTTCTCTGCATTTGTGGCCTTGTGCCAGAATAATCTAAACTTTGAAACCAAAGAATACTGGATTTGTTTCAAAACTATCCAATATTAATGTCTATATTAAGATAGATAGATAGATAGATAGATAGATAGATAGATAGATAGATAGATAGATAGATAGATAGATAGATAGATATGAACAGACGTAGACATTCGTTTACATCTGTATTTCAATGAGTCGGTTTCAATCTGAAAATTTCTATCACAAACAAATTAGTGCGTAAATCGCAAAAACAACAATAATAAAAAAGAAGTGGAGTCGTGCCACTCGTTATCGGAGCACAAGGAAAGAAGAGGAAATAAATATTAATCGAAGAGATGTAATCAGCCAGGTTTCATCGGGCATCCCATTCTTCTGGCCTTGTGCCAGATTTTGCGATGTTTAGTAAAGACGGACACACAGACACACGATGAGAAGAGAGAGTGGTGACCTTTCGAAAATTGATCCAGTGAGTAGAAGAGAATTAAGAAGCCTTATAGGTTGTGCTGCGTCAGCATTGACACTTAAATAATGTCGACGGAACCTCCAGCCAGAAACCAACTCATTGGTGATGGTTAACGAGTCAAAAACGCTAGCCGTTAATATAGAACCATTGCATAAAAGTTTTCATGCATAGATAGATGTGAATAGAATGTTGTATAGATAGATAATGAACAGACTGAGATAGATAGATAGATAGATAGATAGATAGATAATGATTAAACTGAGATAGATAGATAGATAGATAGATAGATAGATAGATAGATAGATAGATAGATAGATAATGATTAAACTGAGATAGATAGATAGATAGATAGATAGATAGATAGATAGATAGATAGATAGATAATGATTAAACTGAGATAGATAGATAGATAGATAGATAGATAGATAATGATTAAACTGAGATAGATAGATAGATAGATAGATAGATAGATAATGATTAAACTTAGATAGATAGATAGATAGATAGATAGATAGATAGATAGATAGATAATGATTAAACTGAGATAGATAGATAGATAGATAATGATTAAACTTAGATAGATAGATAGATAGATAGATACATAGATACATAGATACATACATAGATAGATAATGAACAGACTTAGATAGATAGATAGATAGATAGATAGATAGATAGATAGATAGATAGATAATGAACAGATTTAAATAGATAGATAGATAGATAGATAGATAGATAGATAATGAACACACTTAGATAGATAGATAGATAGATAGATAGATAGATAGATAGATAGATAGATAATGAACAGATTTAAATAGATAGATAGATAATGAACAGACTTAGATAGATAGATAGATAGATAGATAGATAGATAGATAGATAGATAATGATAAAACTGAGATAGATAGATAGATAGATAGATAGATAGATAGATAGATAGATAGATAGATAGATAGATAGATAGATAATGATCAAACTGAGATAGATAGATAGATAGATAGATAGATAGATAGATAGATAGATAGATAGATAGATAGATATTTTAGATAGATAGATAGATAGATAGATAGATAGATAGATAGATAGATAGATAGATAGATAGATTGAAATATTTGACGAACTAGAACTCTGTATTTCATTGAGATTCTTTCAATACGAAAACTCCTGTTACAAATTTAATCCCTTTACGATGTTGACTGCAGCATCAATGATTTTCCTTCGTACACGAGTTGTCTGATTTTTGCGCAAGAATTCGTTCTCAAGTTTCTGAAATTGTTGCCTATTTTTTTTTTTTTTTACGTTCGGGTCTAATAATTAGAAAAGGAAGAACTTTGAATAATAGTAATACTAAACCAGTAGCATTGATAGAATTCTTGAATAGAGTATAAAATAACGTATTTAGTAAAACTTTTTGTTTATTTTTACCTCCTTGCTTTTTTTTGTTTGTTTGTTTCTTTAAGTCACACTGACGTAAATAGTCGAGTGACTGAAAGTCAAATTTGTTTACAGTTGCTTATGAAGTTTCTTATTTTTTTTAAAAAAAAAAAAAAAAGCTATCATGTCACTTTGGAACAGACGCCGCGACCAATGTTAACCTCTGCAAGTCTACTAATATCTATTTATTTACATATCATTATAATTTGTACCTCTCTCTCTTTCACTACACCCTTACAAAAAAAAAATATATATATATTGTTCGGTAATATATTACCTTAGGTGACTATTCGCCTTTGTACCGGTTGAACAATATTAAAAAAAAAAAAAAAAAAGAAAAAAAAAGGGAAATGTAGTTCCACTTATTAACAGAACACTGGAAATTGCCTCGGAGCCTTAGAAAGTGACTGGAGGAAGTAAAAAAAAATAAGGGCAGAGATGTACCCCCCCCCCCACCAAAGCTGACTGCATTATTGAAAACAGCTAGCGGTCTAAGAAGGTGATTGTTGGAGTGTTTTTAAGGCAACTCGCTGTCAATTAATCCCCAAGGTGAGCCACTAGTTTCTACTTAGTATAAACAATTGGTATCTGAAGAAGGAATTAGAAGACTGAAGAAACACTGTATTTTTTTTTTGTTTTTTAACGAAACCAAAATCTGTACACTCAAAAAACTATATCAATGCAGCGTCAATGTGGGGCACCTCTGCGTGGTATAATGTTTAGCAAGCTCGTCTCGCTAGACCAGTTACGACTGAAAAGTGAGTTTGATTCTCACTAGGTGCTCCATACTTTCGGCCTTGTGCCACATCTGTTACGCTTGGAAAATCACTATGGGCACCTCTGCGTGGTATAATGGTTAGCAAGCTTGTCTCGCTAGACCAGTTACGACTGAAAAGTGAGTTCGATCCTCACTAGGTGCTCCATGCTTTCGGCCTTGTGCCACATCTAAGTTACGCTTGGAAAATAACTACGGGCACCTCTGCGTGGTATAATGGTTAGCAAGCTTATCTCGCTAGACCAGTTACGACTGAAAAGTGAGTTTAATCCTCTCACTAGCTGCCCCCATATCTTCGGCCTTGTGCCACATCTAAGCTACGCTTGGAAAATAACTACGGGCACCTCGACGTGGTGTAATGTTTAGAAAGCTTGTCTCGCTAGATCAGTTACGACTGAAAAGTGAGTTCGATCCTCACTAGGTGCTCCATACTTTCGGCCTTGTGCCACATCTAAGCTACGATTAGAAAATAACCAACAGGGTTAAAAAATATATATATATAACGTTATAAATATAAACGAAAAATACATATTTTTGTTTTTCTTTAATTTAAACTACAAACACAGGACGTTGTCACCCCCCCCCCCCAAAAAAAAAGAAATTCTTAATTTTTGTGTTGGTTTGTAGTCTTTATCGTTTTAAAAGCGAACACGCCTACAGGCACACAGACACGCGTACAAGCAAACCGAAAAGACAGTTTTATAGATTCTCCGAAGCGCTGGTGATAAACAAACGGATACACGAACACAGAGCACACACGCACGCGACTTATTTGCCTCTTTTTCTGCCACTGAACTCCTACTCTTAATGCTACTCCTACTCCTCTTGTTCCGTCTCCTCCTCCTCCACGTCATCCTCCTCCTCCTCCTACTCCTGCCTTTTCCCAACCGCGCGCGCACTTCCCACCGTCAGACCCACAAGTCGATTGAGCACAAAACCTTTTGGTTTAAGCTAGCTCGCTTCAGTTTGTAGAGAGGCCGCCGGAGTGTAGGGACATACTTTTTTTTTTGCCTCGCTATTTCTACTATTCTGTACACGCTATTTTTGTTACCGTCTTTTTCTCTTTCTTCTTCTTTTTTTTTTTTACTTCACCCATCTCTCTTTCTATCACCCTCTCAAGACCCCTTTCTTCTAAGTAGAAGTAATAATAATATTATTATTACTATTAGACGACGGAGTATTATTTGTTGGTTTTATTTTTCTCAACAGACGCACTTACACACTCGGTTGCAAATACACACGCACCGAAATACACACACACATATATATATTTATATATATATATAGAAACACACACATACCTCCACAAACGCGCACAACACACCACAGTACCGGTGTGACTTCTTCAGTAGCGTACTTTTTGTGATCGTTTTTACTGTCTTTCTTTGCTAGTTTGGAAGATCCCTTTAGCAAGAATGACAGTCACACTCCTGAATTTGTATACTAAATCATTTTTTTAAACTGGTTCCCTACCTGTATTTAAGGAGAGAAAAAAATAGCAACACAGTACTTAGAACACCAATGTCAGCTACAAAATAACGCGAACCTCCCTCATCTGAGCTATCATCGCAAACGCAAAGTATTATTTTTTTTTATTAGTTCCAAACAGAAACTGCTGTATTTACAGTGTACACAGTACATCACAACAGGACTTGTCGACTTCATTCACTCAACTAAACTAAAACAAATCGGGCTGTTATTGTCGATAAAACTGCATGTCAATAATAATCATTTTCTTTTAAAAATAAGACATCGCTATCTGGATACTTTACCCGACTACCAAGTTTATATACAAGCACATCCAAACGTGCTTTCCGTCATAAGCGAGTTATTTCGATTCAGCCCTCGTCAGCATATATAACGCCCCTGTTTATTTTGTATTATTACCATTTAATTTTGGTCTCAGTTACGAAGTTAAAAACAAACACACACATACACTCAAAGGAAGATTAATTCTTTTGTTCTTCAAAAATAAAAATAAAATAGAATTATTTTTAGACGACAATTGTTTCGTTTGCTCTCTTCCTTATAGAAAGCATTTTCGCATCTATATCTGATTACCTCTGTACAATTGCATATCAACACACGACCGCATCTCTGGACGCGACACCGTTTCTACCACTGAGTCTCATGTTATTTTTTACGTAAAAACGGATATATACATGCTTCGGTCTGGATGGCTTACACTTGGTATATTACATGGCTTGTTGGGTCCTTACGGATTTTCCTTATAATTCAAGGTAAATAATATTATTATATATATATATATATATATATAACTATTTTTTTTCTTTTTCTTAAAAAGCTTTTTATATGTTTGCCTTCTTGTTTGCTGGCTGTTTTGTTTTTTTGTTTGTTTGTTTGTTTTTTTTATCTCTTTAATTGATGACTACTTGTTGTGTGGTACCCCCGTCTCGCAAGAAATACGAACGTTGAAGGCATTTCTCTTTCTCTCCACCCCCCCCCCGCTTCACTTGTGCGTTAACTAATTTAGCAGTTCTCCCCCTCCACTCTTCTCTGACTCTCGAAGATGAAAAATTCCTAGATTTATTTTTATTCTGTGAGTTTTAATTCCTAATTTGCAAAAATCATTTTTAAGGGCAAAGCGCATATCAAAGACCTTGATTTTTTTTTTTTTTTCTTAATCGTAATTTATTTTTTTAAATTTTTTCTTTTATTGAATTTCACTTTCAAACTGAGTTAGGATTTGCGATGGCTATTAATTCTCACTGTCAGAGTTATCGACGTGTTAAAGTGGAGTTGGCGAGCCGAGTTCGAATTCCGGTTGAGCCCCACTGAGTTCACTTTCGCATTGGTATCCTTGGAAAAGGCGTGATTTTTTTTTTTCCTTCCTTACTCCAGGAATAGCTGGAATATGAAAGAAAGATTTAATATTTGAGTAGATTGTGTTCTGTGGCCTTGGGAGACAACCAATCTATGAGAAAGAAAACTCCGAATTCCAAACTGTGAAAAAGGAAACAGAAAACCACTCCATCCCAATAAATAAGATTTTGAAGAGTCATGATTGTCCACGTCCCGAAAGGACATAGTATGGGAAAAAACAAGAAAAAAAATGATCATCAAACGCCTCGTTCACTCAGTAATAATAGCGAGTTTGGTTAGTTGCTCAATTTCTAGCTAGTAGTAGCCTTATGCCAAACTTAGGTTACTATATAACACCTCTTAAAGTACCTGATACTTGAGTCTTCGAAATGGTTATTAGAGTTTTTAAAAAATAATTTTTTCTCTCGCTTTTTTAATGAAGAAGAAAAAGAAACGATACGGTCGTTGCTCATCCGGTAAAGACGACGTATTTTTCTTTTCTTTTTTAAGAATTATCTCATCTCGTTTCGCAAAACTGTGCATCTAGTTATTTAGTGCGATCAATGGAGCACTGGTGGGATTCGTAGCACACACGGCTTGCTTTCGTTAACATCCTTGACTCTGGAAAACCTTCGTGAAAAAAAAAAAAAAAAATGAAAGAATTTTTTTTAAAAAATGCCCCTGGATACGGAACAGGTCGAAATCCTTAAAATGGCTGCAAAAACGAAGAAGGAATTTTATAACAATGTAAAAATATTTTTAAAAAATAGTTCCAGTTTCGAATTTAGGTAATAAAACATCCATCTGTGATCCGAGATCATTTTGTTTCGCTTACCTAATCAAATTCTCTCTCGGCATCCGTTAACGAAACCTCATTTTTGCGAAATGTTTCTCTTCGACCGCTTTTTACAGAAACGGTAATATTCGGCCGGTTACAAACGACAGCACCATGCACTTCCTTAACAAACAAATCTACGTATTTTTTTTTTTTAATTTAATGCTGACTATTTTAAAGAATTATTCTTTTTACTCATTAACATAAAGTTGATTAATAATCGATTCGATCTAAAAACAATAGATTTTCTTTAAGTTTAAAAATTAAGAAGACCTATTCTTTTGTTGCGCGAGTCTTACAATTTTAAACCCAGATCTGTTATTTGCAGAAAGCCAGTCCAATGAGAAATAAATCGGCTATTGATTGACTTGATTTGTAGTTACTATGCCAATTACTGAGAAAATATTTCTTTGATTAAAAATGAAGCGGAATTGTTTTAATTTCATTTATAAAAGACAACATAAATTGATTTGTTTTTTTGTTTTTTTAAAGAATAAGTTAACGACTTTGGGAACTCTGGGATCGTCACGAATTTTTTGTTTTTAAAAAAAATCCATAAATATATTTTTTTTTTTTTCAAACATCGCCTTTTCTAACAAAAAGAAAACTCTTTTTTCGTGAAAATTTTTAAGAGAATTTTTTTATTTTTATTATAACGGAATAAGAGAAAGTAAGAATCGATGTTCTAATGGGCTGAAGTATTACAAGAGAGGAATCGATTGGTTTATGACTTTATTGGAAATCACATTAAATAACATGATCGATTTTTTTTGTCTTTTAAGTTAAACAACAACAACAACAGATAGACTAACTGTTGAGATACCGTGTGTCTCTGTACGTCAATTCTCAGTTCGTTGTTTTGGGATTTTTGCGCAAACCGTCTTCGAATTATTCGTTCTTAAAAAAGAATAAGGAGAAATAATGAATTTCTGGATTTATATTGTAAGTTTTGAAAAAGAAAAACAACACGACTTCAATATTGTATTAACCATTGTCTTTTTATTAAAGTTACAATAAAGATAAGGAACGAATTTCATGTTTTTTACCTCGTCCGAAAACAATTTCCTTTGAAACCAACGGGAAGATTCTACGAGACCACGCGTTTCTCTACCAAGAGTAAATGTTGTTACTACTAAAACAGTCATTGTCGTCAATAATAATAATCTTGTAAAGATGTCTTACGGACTCTTAAAAGACTCGCACCTTTGTCAGTGGGTTGAGGAAAATCGCGGTAAAAGGAATGGACGTGAGGAAAACTTATTTTTTAATCTTGAAATTCTTTTATTTGCTTGTAAAAAAGACAGTAAATGACAGCTGGAACCGGATTACTTCTTCTTTGTTTAAAAACTATGTTCCTTCAGAACGTAGGCGATCATGGTTCTCCACACATTCCTTTTTTTATTATTTGTGGTTTTCAGTGAATTTTGGGGAGAGATAATAAAGTGGTTTCCTGTTACCTTTTTTTAACGGTTTTAAATTCAGAGTAACCGTTTTCTGGATAACGGAGGCGATTATGACTCGCTAAAAAGATTTAATTCCTCTGTGGATTGCCGTGACATTTTAAGACTGTGGAGACTGGAGTGGTTTCCAATAGCCCTTCTTCATGGTTTTGAATTTATTTTTTTTCTTCTCCGAGACTGATTGCTACCATAGTTCAGTCTACCCGAATTTAAAATTTGCTTCGTAAAAGGCATTTTTTTCCTTTTTATATATATAAAAAAAGCTCTAGATGTTCCTTAAAAGTCTGCATTATTTATTCTTACGGTTTTACATATATATATATATATATATATATATATATATATATATATATAGGTACGCGTGTTTGAAAACCGTTCTTCAAACTTCTTAGAAAATTGATATACCCAAACGGCAGGTTAAATAAATAAAAATTATTCTGATTATCGTTCTACGTCCATCTTTCCTTCCAACACGTTTCAAGGTTTCAGTTCCCGTCGATACGTTTCCGACTGTAGAGATTTTAACAGCACATCAAAACTTATATACAAATGCGTATTGTTTGCAAAAAGAACGTTTGATTTTGCAAAATTAATCTTACACAGCGATATACACATTCCTTTATATAGTGTGAAAAAAAAAGGGAAAACTAACATATACACTCTACATGAGCCACAGATGTCTTTAAGCGGATCCTTTTAGTTTAAAAAACTGAAGCCGATTTTTTTAATGGTGAAGTTCTTGCGGACTTCAATCAATCCACAACAAAGAAAAAGTTGTTTAAATATAAAAATATAAGATATTTTTATTTTTGTGCTTTTTCACAACTAAATTTTTCTCAGCGTCTATGAGTGTTTGTTAAAATTCTTACAGTCATTGTTTGTAGCTGCTTGCTAAAATGATAAGAAATTTGATTTCTCCTAATAATAAATCAACCACCTCAGCTGCCACTTTTTTTTCTTTTCTTTTTTTAATCCGTTATGGAGTTTTTCGTCGGTAATATTGAAAAATTCGTTTCTGTTCTCGCTTTTGTAATAACAAAATATATCACTTTTTCAAATTACATTTTTTTGTTTGTTTGTTTTGTTTTGTTTTTTTCCAATCGGTATCACCCTGCGCAAGGCAGTAAAGCCACCAAGACACAAGGGGTTACACAGGGTGTGGAAGAATTAGGAACAGAAACATTACTAATAAACGGAAAGAGAAAAGAGTAATAATCACGAAGACAGTAGACAGCGACTGCATTCAAATTTTTGTAGATTCAAGTTGGCTGGAAAGCATGAATTGGAGCGGGAAGGAAGTTCCACAAGAGAGAAGTGCGAGAAAAGAAACTGTCAGAATAGAACTTACGGCTACATCTAGCCAGCTCAATTGTAAAGTGATGAGAGTTTATATAAGTTAAGTATATAGTTTGGTAAGTAGATTTTTAGTTTATGGTAAAAATGAAAACATCAATTTGAAAAGCAATACTTTTTTTGTCTATATTGTAACCAATTTGCTTAAAAGTTTTTACCTTTTTGGTATCAGATGAAAACTTGGAAATTTATCAACGCATTTCAGGGAAATTATCACTTTCTATAAGAGTTTCTTTTTAGAAATATAGAAAAAAGGAAGCATTTGTTTAAAAAAAAAAAAAAAAAAAAAAAACTATGCCTTTTTAGTTTTATTGTGATTCTTACTTAAAGTTCTTATCTTGATTTCACGTTGAAAACACCGATTCGCGTACGATCGTCGAAGTTAAGCAACGTCGAGTACTTACGGGTGACCGCTTGGAAGTACCAGGTACAGTAAACTTAGATGTACGGGTGGCGTAATGGATAATGGCTAGGAATTGTTATTCGGAGAGCGGAGTTCCAATTCCGGTTGGGTTTCATTTTTTATATTCACTTATGCGCAAATACCGTTGGGAAAAGTATGAATCCACTTTTTCTCCGCCCAGCTATGTCTTACATTAAATTATTAAGGACTTTTTAAACCATTATCTCAACAAAAAAATATTCTTACAATCTAAAACTTTTTTCTGGCTTTAAACTACCTGCCAAGTGTTGATGAGCAGTAACAAATGAACCAAACCAATTCTTGATTTTAGATGGAAACTTGGAAATTTATAGAACATATTCCATTGAAATTTAGCACTTTCCCTAAATATATTGTTTACATATCCTTTTCAAAATTGCTTGCAACATCCCTTCTGAAAATTCGATTCCACGTACCCCCATATCGTGCTCCCTCATTTTATATATTAAATATCTATTTTTTTGCTAAGTATTTGACCCCAAATTGACTGATATGTGATTGAAAAGTAGTGAGAGCATATCATCTCAAGCTATTTATTAGGGCCCTAATAAATAGCTTGAGATGATATAATAAGTTAGGGGCACATGTATTATAAAGGATAATAATAATAGTTGCTTACTTAATCGTTTTACCACGGGATCCTTTCCAATTTCGTATAATAAAGTAGGTCCAAACAAAGCTTGTTTCATGTGTTATGTGTTCATATACGTACCCAGTAACTATGTTGTCTTAAAGAGGAGATTTATGATGCAAACATAGTGGCCTTTTTTTTTATTAAGTCCTCGAGAGAAAAAATAAGATGAATTGAATTTCAAAATATGCTATCTTACCCATTTTACCCCGGTAGACCGTATAATAGTTTAACTAAAGTTTAGGAATTAGCTTAGAAATATAGCAAAAACGGGGGCATCTGTTTCTTTAAAAAAAAGTACTAATTTTTAGTTTTTAAACTTTTTATGATAGCAAATTGGTCGCAATATATAGATAAGTTTTATTACGACCAATTTGCTTAAAAGTTCTTATTTTCTTCATTTCTGGTGGAAACTTGGAAATTTTCCAACATATTTCAGTGAAATGTTCACTTTCTCAAATGATATTTTATAATTACAACTTATAGCTTCTAGAAAAGGAACAAAATAAAAGAAGACATCCGTTCTTTAAAAACCGTCGCCTTTTTATCTATATATTCCGACCAATTTGCTTTCATGCTTTCAGGTGAAAACTTGGATATTTTCCAATATATTTCAATGAAATTTTCACTTCCCAAAATTATAGTTTATAAATTATAGTTTTTTGGTGGGGTAGGTGGAAATATCAGTTTTAAAAACTGATGCCATGAGGATATAGGTTATAGAGGAGAAAAAAATAAAGCAAAACTATCTCGCATAGAATCTAAAAAGGCGTTTGCAGATTACACACTCAGCTCTCGCCGTCAGGAAAAATGGAGCTCGGTAGATGATGATGCAGAGTCAGTTTTTTATATTTTTATCATTACATCTCTTTTCATATCAAAATATCTTCTTCTGAGATATATATATATATATATATATATATATATATATATATATATATATATATATCCTCCGCACGCTGTGTACGAAAGAAATTTTATTGGGTGGGGGGTAGAAATCAAGTTAAGAAAACAGCAAAAACGCACGCAAGCGATGCATCAGTATGTCTATCAGTCTATCTGTTTTGCAGCCCGTAACTTCTCATCAGTCAATGTCGCTGGCTTGCTATTCTGAGACCTTTTTTTTTTCCACACTTGCCTGTATCAGAATAATTAAACACACACACACACACACACACACACACACACACACACACACACACACACACACAACAGGGTCTTCATTTTTTAAATAGCTACATCAGTATATCTATCGATATATCTGTTGAGTGTTGATTGTTGAAGACGGCGCTCTTGCTTTTACTCTCTCTCTCGATCCGAATCTACCTATCGTGCACACGCAGTCAGCAATTGCAAACATCAGTATATCAGTCGATTTATTCTTTCTATACATTTTAAAAATACCATGCACTTCTACGTGCAGTTACGCATAAAAAGCACATCAATGTAGAGAAATGGAGAAAGAAAAAAAAGCATTTTCTTTCCAACTCATCGCTACATATACTACAAAGCACATCAACAAAAAACTCATTAAGGTTGATCTTAAATCCTTTCTGTCTATCGGTCTGTCGCTCTATCCATCCATCCACTTATCAGCCTGTCGCTCTATCCATCGATACACCTATCGGTCTATCTATCTATCTATCTATCTATCTATCTATCTATCTATCCTCGCCTCTTCATTATCTATCTATCTATCTATCCTCGTCTCTTCATTATCTATCTATCTATCCTCGTCTCTTCATTATCTATCTATCTATCCTCGTCTCTTCATTATCTATCTATCTATCGATCCCAGTCTGTTCATATCTATCTACCCCAGTCTGTTAATATCTATCTATCTATCCCAGTCTGTTAATATCTATCTATCCCAGTCTGTTAATATCTATCTATCCCAGTCTGTTAATATCTATCTATCTATCTATCTATCCCAGTCTGTTAATATCTATCTATCTATCTATCTATCCCAGTCTGTTAATATCTATCTATCTATCTATCTATCTATCCATCCCAGTCTGTTCATCTATCTATCTATCTATCCATCCCAGTCTGTTCATCTATCTATCTATCTATCTATCTATCTATCTATCTATCTATCTATCTATCCATCCATCCCAGTCTGTTCATCTATCTATCTATCTATCCATCCATCCCAGTCTGTTCATCTATCTATCTATCTATCTATCTATCCATTCAGTCTGTTAATATCTATCTATCTATCTATCTATCCATCCCAGTCTGTTCATCTATCTATCTATCTATCCATCCCAGTCTGTTCATCTATCTATCTATCTATCTATCTATCTATCTATCTATCTATCTATCTATCTATCTATCTATCTATCTATCATCTCTGTTCATGTCTATCTTTTTATCTATTTATTTTTAACTAGCTTTCTATTTATCTATTTATTTATATCTATTTTTAACTGTCTATCTATATATCAATCAATTATCCCTCTATTTAGTCGTCTATGTCCAGCACTCCATTTTTATTCATATGTCACACTCTCATCACAACTGTGTGATTCAGTCTGTTTATATATCTAGCTTTCAATTGATCTACCAGTTTCAGTCAGTTCTTCTTTATCTACTCGACTGTTTATTCAACGATCTCTTATACACAATGTTCATATCTATTTATTTAACTAGGCCGCATTATATCCGTATCTATCACACTGTTCAGATTTTTACTGCTGTTCTTATCTATAAATCTCTTCATGGAATTTGTTTATCTATCTATCTATCTATCTATCTATCTATCTATCTATCTATCTATCTATCTCAGTCAGTTAATAATCTATCTGATCAATTATGTCTGTTAATATCTAAAATTCTATCTATTTGTCTATCTGTATTTCTATCTATCTATTCATCTAAGTTCATATGTGTCAAATGTCAATCTATCTATTATCAGTTCATGTCTATCAATCTCAGCTGAGTACAAATCTCTACCTATCTACCTATACCTATCTATCTACCTATATGTGTCAATTCATGTCTATCTATCTATCTATCTATCTATCTGTCTCAATTCATGATTATCTATCTATCTGTCTGTCTCAATTCATGATTATCTATCTATCTGTCTGTCTCAATTCATGATTATCTATCTATCTGTCTGTCTCAATTCATATCTATCTATCTATCTATCTATCTCAATTCATCTATCTATCTATCTATCTCAATTCATCTATCTATCTATCTATCTCAATTCATCTATCTATCTATCTCAATTCATCTATCTATCTATCTATCTATCTATCTATCTATCTATCGGTCGATCGCTGTTCATATCTGTATCTATTTCAGTTCATATCTATTATTCTGTTTTCCTCTGCTTCAATTTAAATATTCTGTTCGCAGTTTCCATCTCTCAGTCTGTCCTTCCTTCTAACTACTACTGTTGTATCGTCTCTGTTTCGCATTATCTTTGAAATTCTTTATCTATCTACCTATCTACCTATCTATCTATCTATCTATCTATCTATCTATCTATCTATGTTCTTTCCTCACCTGGCTTTTTTTTATATCCCTTTCTACAAATGATAATTATAATATTTCCGATCACCCCCAACTCACCCACGCACACGCAACCAGCAATTGGAAACATCAGTATATCTGTCGATATATCTTTCTATCCATTTTAAAAAAAAAATGTCATGTCTTCCCACATGCATGTACGCATAAAAGCACATAATGGGAAAGAAATGGAAAAAGAAAAAAAAAGCGTTTTATTTCCACCTACACTACAAAGCACATCAAAACTCATTAAGGTCTACCTTGCTCTCCCCCCAAGACACTAAACACGATTTTAAAAAAATCTCTTCTTTACGTATTTTGTTCAACGTTCTCGACTTTTAAAGCCCATTTACGCATGCAATCACCGCTCAGTTACTCGACAACGTTTCATTTGGACGTCCGAAGCGATTTCAACGGGTGATACCGATTTTGTGGGCTTGTTTTTTTTGGGGTTTTTGGTTTTTTGTTTTTTTTTACTGTCAATAAACAGCTGAGTAAATGTTGTAAATGAATTACCTACAGATACCAATGCTTTCATGCAAGCATACTAACGAATGCTTACCATACGGCAATAAATTAGCCTTTTTCCTGATCGGTGTTATACTGTAGTGCAGTAATACCTACCAATCTTTCTGGGCGTTTAAGTTAACGAGCTTTTTTTTCCCTCGGATCCATCTTGGTCTGTCTGTAATTAACAGTCCTCTTAGTCTTAACCAATACATAGTCTATCCCAGTAAGCTCATATATGTCTATATTGGAATCCATAACTAGTCTTTTCATATCTATCTCTAAATGCCATGTTTTGTTTCTTACCTGTCGTATTCGGCACTTTGTTTACCCATCCCTCCATCGGTTTGTATCTGTTTTTACCCACCCGGCTGTCCATTGATACTTCTATCCATCCATCGCTCTGTCTATCCATCCATCCATCGCTCTGTTATATCCCTCCATCCATGCATCGGTCTGTCTATCCCTCCATGCATCCATCCATCGGTCTGTCTATCCCTCCATCCATCCATCGGTCTGTCTATTGTCTATCCATCCATCCATCCATCGGTCTGTCTATCCATCCATCGGTCTGTCTATTGTCTATCCATCCATCCATCCATCGGTCTGTCTATCCATCCATCCATCGGTCTGTCTATCCCTCCATCCATCCATCGGTCTGTCTATTGTCTGTCCATCCATCCATCCATCGCTCTGTCTATCCATCCATCCATCGGTCTGTCTATCCCTCCATCCATCCATCGGTCTGTCTATCCATCCATCGGTCTGTCTATTGTCTATCCATCCATCGGTCTGTCTATTGTCTATCCATCCATCGGTCTGTCTATTGTCTATCCATCCATCCATCCATCGGTCTGTCTATCCATCCATCCATCAATCCATCCATCCATCCATCCATCGGTCTGTCTATCCATCCATCTGTCTGTCTATCCATCCATCCATCCATCCATCCATCCATCTATCCATCTGTCTGTCTATCCATCCATCCATCCATCAATCCATCCATCCATCGGTCTGTCTGTCTGTCTATCCATCCATCCATCCATCCATCGGTCTGTCTGTCTGTCTATCCATCCATCCATCCATCAATCCATCCATCCATCGGTCTGTCTGTCTGTCTATCCATCCATCCATCCATCCATCGGTCTGTCTATCCATCCATCCATGCATCCATCCATCGGTCTGTCTATCCTTTACCTCCATCTGTCTACCCATCCGTCCATCTATCGGTCTGTCCATTCATCCATCTATTCATTTCTCAGTCTATCCCTCCATCCATAAGTGTCTATCCATCGGTCTGTCTATCCATCTATCCCTCCATCGGCCTTTTTATGCATCCATCTGTCGGTCTATCTATCAATCCATCGGTTTGTATCTATCTATCTATCTATCTATCTATCTATCTATCTATCTATCTATCTATCTATCTATCTATCTATCTATGTTCATGCCTATATCTAATAATCTCAGCCTGTTAATATAATTTTCACATCAGCGTTAATTTTTTTCTGATCCCAATTCTCGATGAAATGATTGAATGATCTTCCCTACACCGACGTCAGGCTATCCATCTGTCTGCTTTTTCGCTTTTAGTCAAGCTTTTAGTTATTGCTATTATATCTGTGATCCCTTACAGGGCAAAAAGTGAACCTTCCAAAAACCCGCAAGCATTCACACGCCCGCACGTACGCACAAGGCCAAGAGGATACACACGGCTATCAGCATCGCTATCTATTCGATATATTAATAATAAGATTAAACTTCGAACACTGATTGGTAGATTGATCTGTGCAGACACGCGTTCACTTTTTAGTTCCATGCTCACACAAAGTAGCCCACTGCAAAAAGAAAGCGACTTTTGCTGACCGACAGGCGCGCGCACACAAACACAGGCTCATTGGCGGGGGCGGCAAGGCTGCAAATTTTGCCGATCTGTTCCAAGTAATCCCCCCGTACCCCTACCATCCACTATTCATAATGAGATGGGGATGGTTGTGAACATTATAACAGTCGTATATGAATAAGTTCCATTGTGTCAGATATTTAATTCTCTTTATGAGTTTACAATCGCTTATTCACATCGCGAATTAAAACTTTCATCTCGTTTTTTCACTGCTAAAGTTAAAACGGTATTTAATCAATTTTGAATAGTCTATCTTTCATATCATCTCATTAATAATGATCTATCTATCTATCTATCTCAGTCTGTTCATTTTATATCTATCTATCTATCTATAATATATATATATATAATATATATATATATATATATATATATATATATATATATATCACATTCTGTTCATTATCTATCTATCTATCTATCTATCTATCTCAGACCGTTCATTATCTATCTATCTATCGATGTAATTACATATCTATCTCATTACATATCTATCTTTCTATCAGTTCATATCTATTTAATTTATCTATCTCAGTTCATACATCTCAGGTCACATCTCTATATATCTATCTATCTCAGTTCATATCTATCTATTGATCGATCGTTGTTCATATCTGTATCTACGGTAATTCATATCTACCTCTGTATCTATCTCAGTTCATATCTGTCATTCTGTTTTTGCTTCTGTTTCAAATGTTTATTTAATAATATTCTGTTCGCAGTTTCAGTCTCTCAGTCTGTCCTTCCTTCTAACTACTCCTGTTGTAACGTCTCTTTTTTCGCATTATCTTTGAAAGTACCTTATCAAAATTTATTTCGAAACTTTTCATTGTTTTCCTTGGCATGGCTACTAATTTCAACAAAAATCCTCACCCTTAGTGCAACAGGCTGAGAACGAACTCGCTAAAAATGGGTTTAACCCGGCCAGTACGCTAACCGTGACGCTGGTAATGCGCTTATTCTGTTCTTGTCTGCCTATCTATCTATCTATCTATCTATCTAGCTATCTATCGCTGTCTATTCATATCTATCTATCTATCTATCTATCTCTGTCTATTCATATCTATCTATCTATCTATCTCTGTCTATTCATATCTATCTATCTATCTATCGCTGTCTATTCATATCTATCTATCTATCGCTGTCTATTCATATCTATCTATCGCTGTCTATTCATATCTATCTATCTATCTATCTCTGTCTATTCATATCTATCTATCTATCTATCTCTGTCTATTCATATCTATCTATCTATCTATCTCTGTCTATTCATATTTATCTATCTATCTCTGTCTATTCATATCTATCTATCTCTGTCTATTCATATCTATCTATCTATCTATCTCTGTCTATTCATATCTATCTATCTATCTATTCATATCTATCTATCTATCTATCTATTCATATCTATCTATCTATCTATCTATTCATATCTATCTATCTATCTATCGCTGTCTATTCATATCTATCTATCGCTGTCTATTCATATCTATCTATCGCTGTCTATTCATATCTATCTATCGCTGTCTATTCATATCTATCTATCTATCATCTATATATATATATATATATTATATTCACATCTATCTATGTAATATCTATCTATTCACATCTATCTATAATATCTATATATCTCTATCTATTCACATTTGTCATTGTCTATCTATTCATATCTTTCTATTTGTATATATTTTATCTTTATCTAGCTATCTTTATTTATACCTGTTTATCTATTCATATCTATCTTTAATAAACGTAGATATGAATGATTCTTTAGAGAATCTATTCATCTGTCGCTCCATCTATCCCCGTTCATATTTTAAAATCACATCTATCCCCGACCTGGTTTCGTTTCATGGCTGTGAATAGTTGATTTTTTTTTTTTTATCCCATGTACTCATTCCGTAATAACAGCTAAGATTACCGTTTAGTCTTTTTAGTGATTCCTTTTAGTTTTACGAATTATTATAACTCTACTACCTCCTTCCGCTTTCAGTCCTGGATACGTTTTCGTACTTGTAAAATCTCTAAAAGCTCCATGACACGCATATGTCTCTGTACACACGCGTCTACATAACTAAATATTGTAATTTCGTTGTAAGCAATTTACTATGCCTGTTTCCTGATATATTGTTGACAGTCATGTGCTTGCATTTATTTATGGGTGCCTGCTGTAGGAAGTCCTAAGAGTTTTCGTATCTCATTCTATGTGTTTGTCTATCTAAACAGGTCGACCTTCTGTACAGTGTACACTGATGGTATATCGCCCAAAAAGCCTGTGCTGTAATAATGCAAACAAACACACGAACACGGTAAAAATACGAAAATCTCTTCTAAACTGTGTTGACGATCCGACCACGCTATTAGAATTGGCTCTTCCCAATCAATATATTGAACTATACGTGTAGCGTAGTAAACCTTTAAGCACTGACGAACGTCGTGCGCGTACGCTAAATTATTCCACGCAATTGTCGAACAGTCTGCTTTTAGAAAAGTATAAAATTACAAGAAGACTCACCTCGAGTTGCAAATTTAATTGTGTTTTTTTTTCTTCTTCTAGATCAGGCGTTTCAATAAATGTGAGATTTCGTAAAAAAAAATTTTTTTTTTTAAATGAGAGTAAAAAGATATACAAATATTTAAATTTTTATATAATTTTATTTACAATTAAATACAAATATAAAATTTGTAACTGAGTTGGTTGGTATTTTAGATTCAGCACATCTACTCCAGAGTTTCAAAGACGAAAAAAGGAGTCGACCGTAGTTGGGATCATTGAGTCAATGTGAATGATCCATCATTTCCTTAGCTGCATACTATGTGCTTCGCCAGGGCTACATTCAGAGATTTTTTTTCTTGCTACCCAAGGCTATAGAACCCAAGCTGTACTACTATTTACCCATAGCTGGGGGAGAAGAGATAGATCCATACCTTTCTCCCAAGGGTGTTATCACGTAAGTGAATGTAATACATATACATATATATATATATGTATATATATATATATATAACAGTAAGATATAAAATCCGGTGTTCTTATAGATATTTTTATCTCCAAAATTCGCTTGACGAGGAAATGGAACTAATGTCTTTAATTTGGTAACAAAATTGAATTCAAAGGCTTTGGCTTCCGTTTTCGAAATATGGTTATCACTGTGTAGCGATAAAACCATATTTTAAATCAATTAATATAATATATATATATATATATATATATATATATATATATATATATATATGTGTGTATATGTATGTCTGTGTGTTTTGAACAATAAAAATATTGAGAAATTAAAAAATTAAAATTTTTTAGACAGACTGGGTTGTATATTAATATTTTTTTGTTTTATTATTTCAATTAGATTCCTCGACTAGTTTCGACCAGCATGGCCATCATCAGGAGAAAAATAAGTTCTGCTTGTTAGTAAGAGTGAACTACAGGAATTAATGACTTTCGGAAGAAAATGAACTTTATCCGTAGTTTTCATTTGTTTTTATTGTTAATTTTGGCCAGCCCTTGTGTTGGTCAAACAAGCCTATTTTAATTTTTTTTTTTGTTTTTTTTTAAGATAGAGGCTGGATAGATTCATACTGCTCTGAATTCCCTTGGTCATTTTGACAGTTTTTTTGTTTCCTGAGAAGGGGATGTGTCCGTGTATGTTATCATTTAATATACACTACAACTCCCCAAATCCGAACATAGCATAATCTCTAGGCTATCTCGAATAGGACTTCCTCGAATTTGGACTCATCTTCAAATCTAAACTTTTGTATTGATATAAAAATATGAAGCCTTTTAGTGAAGACAGTATTCAAGATAGTGTTAATCGTGATACTTACAGTCATAGTGAGTCTATATTAGACGATCAAAGTGATGATGAAACAGTATCATCGTAATAAACAGAGAAGTCTATTGAAACATTCATTGAGCAAAGCCCTTGTTTCACACGCGCAATACAAAATGAAATTATTAAAAAGAAACTGCACAATCGTCGTGAAGTAAAAGAATGTCATACTCACGTCAAAGACATCTTAGAAACAACTGTCGTGAACGCAAATGAAGAACGCAGCGAAATTCAGGAAGATCTGACAATGGGCGAATGATAAATTTATAACTTTCAAACATTTTTAAACATTTCATAAAGTCTCTTAGTTTTTTACAAATTACAATATTGGTTTAACACAAATTTTTTCAATTACTGTTACTTGTCAATTATTTTTGGTACATTTATGTATTGAAACTAAAAGAAATAAAATAAATCAACGTTACAAATTAACTTTTGTATCCTAAACTCTAAAAGTTCAGCTTAATTTTAAGCTTGCCACAGCAGCCTTTCTTTGCCCAATTCTGAACAGTATCCTCAATACCGGACATCACGGATTTTCGCTTTGGAGGAATTGTTCTGAACATACACAGATTTAATAGTCCGGTTAATGAAATTTGAGGAATAAAAAGACAGAATAACAATACATATATGATTGATGATAGTAGGACTTATTATATCTTAGTAGGCCTTTTGACTAAAAATTGAAGCACGAAGTGAAAGATTTTAAACTCGGAATTTTTATTAATAATAATAATAATAATATATATATATATATATATATATATATACATGTATGCATATATGTAAGTGTGTGTATATGTATGTATGTATGTGCGTGTATGAAGAAATATATATATATATATGTATGTATGCATGTATGTATGTGTATATATATATATATATATATATATATATATATATATATAATATTGGTAATAAGACGGAGACTTTATCCATTTCATTTATAATTTTAATATCATGAACACCGTTTTTTTTTGCGGGGGGTTCGTTTTCATTTTCGTTCTGATGAGATGAACATTTCGAAATGGATAATTAAAGTCTACGCCTTCATATTATCATTATAATGCTCTGTAGTTTATATTGAGCTGTCCCAGGATTTATATCCCCCTCGAAATTATTATCCCTTCCAGTCACAAACTGGAAAAACGTATATAATGATAAAAAAAGGTGTAAAAGTTTTCGTGCTGACGCGTTTCGTCTTTTCGGACTTCATCGGGCTAAAAAAGCGCCCAAAAGATAAAAGGAACGATAAGAATTTAATTTTGTTTTTCTTTTTTACTTTTTTAGTCTGATGAAGACCTAAATGACGAAACGTGTCACAAGAAAACTTTTTCCACTTTGTCATAGATTTCCCTAAAATTGTTCTTGATATAATACTGTATATATCGTTTTCCACAAATGGCACAATTATTGTTTACTGGGTACCCTTAAGAACGCGGTAGCAATTTATGGCACAAAACAGTTGAATTAAATTTTCTGAGCACCAATGCCGATATCATGCTTGAATAAAAAGAAAATATATATATATATATATAAAAAAAAAAAAACCTTATGCCACCATAGGAAGTTTAATTCCAATTTTTCGTAAAAAAAAAAATTAAACGGACGATAAATTGCTACTACTTTCCTAAGCTTGCCCGGTAAACGGTAGTCGAGCCAAATGAAAAACTAAATACGATCTGTATTTTTATCGTTTCAATTAGTTGGCTATAAATTTCGAACCACTTGTAATTATCAACCAAACCAAACATCTTAGGTTGAATAATATTGATTTGTTGGCATTCTCTCGATCAATGCATATGAATTTAGTGAATGAACTCTCGCAGATAGATCGATAGACATGGAAAGAAATCTATCTTTATCTAAGTCTGTATATCCATCTATCTATCTATCAATCAATCTATCCATATATATATATATATATATATATATATATAGACATGGAAAAAAATCTATCTTTATCTAAGTCTGTATATCCATCTATCTATCTATCTATCTATCTATCTATCAATCAATCTATCCATATATATATATATATATATATATATATATATATATATGTATAGACATGGAAAAAATCTATCTTTATCTAAGTCTGTATATCCATCTATCTATCTATCAATCAATCTATCCATATATATATATATATATATATATATATATATATATATATATATATATATATGTATAGACATGGAAAAAATCTATCTTTATCTAAGTCTATCTATCTATCTATCTATCTATCTATCAATCAATCTATATATATATATATATATATATATATATATATATATATATATATATATGTATAGACATGGAAAAAAATCTATCTTTATCTAAGTCTGTATATCTATCTATCTATCTATCTATATATATATATATATATATATATATATATATATATATATATATATATGTATAGACATGGAAAAAAATCTATCTTTATCTAAGTCTGTATATCCATCTATCTATCTATCTATCTATCTATCTATAATATAAGCCCATTTATCTATTTGTCTATCTATGCCCGTTTATCTCTCTATATCTATCTAAGTCTGTTTATCTCTCTCTCTCTCTATCTGTCTGTCTAAGCCTGTTTATCTCTCTCTTTCTCCCTCTCTATCTAAGCCAGTTTATCTATCTATCTATCTATCCGTCTGTTTATCTCACAAAGTGCTACATGCGACTCTCCTATGCCGTCTTATTACTCATCCATCTGTTCATTCTAAGTCTTTCTTTACGTTTGTCTCGTATTATTTGAAATATTATTACTTGCCCATTCTGATACATTTACTCCATGCACTTCTTAAGTTTTTAAAACTTTCCAAACGCCAACTTATTTTTAATATCTGTCGTTTTTTCTTTTCTTTTCCTATCCAGTCACGATATCATAACATATTTACACCGTGTATGAATGCGTAAATCCCTGTTTATCTATCGTAGAGAGATGCTTATACAAACTCGCGACCCATTCACCTCTGGAATCGAGTTATCTATTTGTAATGTCTATCACTATCCTCAGACTACTAAACTAGCACGTTCTCCAAGCTACCTTCTACTTTGTTGTTTTTAGCGTCACATTCTGGAGGAAATGTTCGGCTTTTCTAGGGTAAATCCACCGGTTTTTATGAAATCGATAAGGTCTCTGAGAGAGGGGAAAAACGGATACAAAAAACACATAGGCTGAAGAAACGTCTTGAAAAGAGCTCGATTGTAAGAGGTCATAGGACTATTGGCTAAAAGGGAGAAAAAGTCACAGGCCCCTTTGGCAAAAGAGAGAAAAAAGGCACAGGCCCATTGGCAAAAGAGAGAAAAATTACAGGAGTATTGGCTAAAAAAACAAAATCACAGGACTACTGGTAAAAGAAAGAAAAAGTCACAGGACTATTGGTAAAAGAAAGAAAAAGTCACAGGACTATTGGTAAAAGAAAGAAAAAGTCACAGAACTATTGGTAAAAGAAAGAAAAAGTCACAGGACTATTGGTAAAAGAAAGAAAAAGTCACAGGACTATTGGTAAAAGAAAGAAAAAGTCACAGGACTATTGGTAAAAGAAAGAAAAAGTCACAGGACTATTGGTAAAAGAAAGAAAAAGTCACAGGACTATTGGCAAAAGAAAGAAAAAGTCACAGGACTATTGGTAAAAGAAAGAAAAAGTCACAGGACTATTGGTAAAATAGCAAAAGAGAGTATAGAGATTCAACCAATAAATGCGCTTTTGACATTTTTAAAGTAAATTAAAATAAAAACGAACGCAAGCATTTAGGATTTTTATATGAATTTCTGGGATGAAGAGTTATCAGCATTTATACGCAATGTCGGATTTACCTATAGGCTTAGAAGGCTGAAGCCTAGGGCCTCAAAACTTATGGGGTCTCCAAGGTGTATATTTTTGACACTATCATAGGCCTTTCTTACACGTGCTGTCACAACGTATTGCAGACTCTAAATAAACATTTCCAGTCAAATCCATTACATTCACTTAGGTGCTAATACTCTTTCCCTCCAGCTATGGGTAAATAGCAGGGCAGACTGGGTTCTATAGCCTTGGGTGGCAATCGGTTTAGGAGAAGGAAAAACCCTGAATTCAAAACCGGTCTGAAGAGGGTTGGGCTCCGTCAGGCTATCTTGACTGCAGTAGTGCATGGTGCCCCTACAACCCTGATAGGTCACGGGATAAAAAAACAAACACTCGTCATCATTTTCGGCTTTACTCGTATTGTTTAATTTAAAACTCTCATACTTTCTACTCGTGACATAAAATGGCATAAAATATCCATGACGTGTATCTTAATACAAATTAGAGACTTCTCATAGATCATTCCATCTTAAATCAGCAAAGTTTTGTGGCAATTTTTTAACATCAGCTTCAGATTTTTGTTAAAAACTTTGATCATTTTAACACATTCAAACTTATGGATAAAAATAGTGGATTTTTAGAAAGTGTTTCTTTCGAGATTTAGCATGAGCAAAATAAATTCACGCATTTGGACGAAAAAAAAAAAAAAACAAACCCACAGGATGGCGTCAAAATTTACGAACATTTTTCACCCCTTAATAATAATTTGTGCTTGGGATTAATTTGTAACGTATATAAATGTAGGTAGAAAAAAAGCAAATGTTGGTATGACAGCGACTGTCACAAAGCACTGCCCGGGTCCCCAATTTCGCTGTCCCTAGATATCACTAAACATTGGAACGAAAACCCCGTAGATTAAATAAAGGGTACAGTTTGAAATTTCCTGTACGTTAGACAGATCGATATACACTAGGTGAGAACAACGACCGAAACGTAGTGATAACAACAACAAAGATGAGGAAAACAGTCCACAGGCAAACAGGGCCGGATTTAGATGAAGAGGGATCCTAGTAGAATCCCTGTGAATATGAAGTATTGTGGTATGTTAGATTGGATGATTATGCACGAGTTCTTGTAGTGACGAAGTAAATTGTAATGAATGAATGGGTTGCATACCAGATTCGCTAGGTGTAGGTTAGTCAGTATTGACCAGCCTCATCCAATTTCACCTTCGGCCAAAATTCTAATTATCTTACGATAAATAGTAATTGTATTTATTTTCAGTTTTTCTAGTTGAATTGTTCACCTATGTTGCATATGATCCATTATTGTACATAATTAGGTTACAATACAATTTGTATATTAGATGAATACTACCTTATGAAAATTGATGTAGTAGAGGGTTTATACATTCAGCCGAGGCCCACGACACAGGCAGCTATGTGTGGGTCTGTCTTTTAAAGGTCTTTTCATCTCACTTAGTATCTACTTTTCCCATTTTTTTTATCCATTTTTTTACTCTTTAATTTTTATTTATTATTTTTTTCCTTTGTACGCTTCGTGTTGGTTTTTCCTTTAACAAATACTTTGGTCTGTTACATATATATATACCGGTTCCCCTACGATCACCGAAGTTAAGCAACGTCAAATCTGGTCAGTACCTTGATTGGGACCGATCGAGAATATTTATTATTATTTTCCTTTGTAGGCTTCGTGTTGGTTTTTCTTTTTACAAATACTTTGGTCTGTTACATACATACATACATATACATATATATATATACCGGTTCCCCTACGATCACCGAAGTTAAGCAACGTCGAATCTGGTCAGTACCTAGATGGGGACCGATCGGGAATACGTTTCAGTGTGCGGGTGGTGTGATGGATAAGGACACGGAGTGAGAAGTCGGAAAGCCGAGTTCGAATTTCACTCGGGTTCGTTTTTTTTTGTTCTCTTTTTCACTCTGCAAGAGCTGTATCAGTAAAAAAAAAAAAAAAAAAAATCTCCAAAAAAAATTATTAAAATCTAAGAATATTTTCTGGCTTTAAATAACCCGCAAAAGGTTGATAAGCCGTAAAAACCAAATTAATCAATCAATTTAGAACATTTTCTGATTGTTTCATTATGTTCCAGAAATGTCTACCTTCTGTTTCTTTTTTGGTTTATTTTTGTATCATTGACGTTTTTTGTTCTTTTTTTTTTTTTTTCATTAAAACTTTCTCGAAGTTTACATTCTCTGTCTATGGTATTCTCAGCATCCTTCTGTAGAACGTCATCTCTGTTACAATCAAATCTCTTCGTCTGTGGGCAAAGCATTCACTGCTATATAGGAGGACTGAGATTACATAGCCGTTCAGAACGATTTTCTTTGTTTCTAACAATGTTTTTTCTCTTCCGTTTCTAATTATTTTATTAATATTTAATTAAATGTGACTCTTTTCTCCACTCACGCTATGATTTCATTACTTTCCTTCGCGGCAGTTACTAATAAATAGCTGTACCGCAACGAACAATAGAAAATGGTTTATCACCGAACTTGAATCAATCATGCTATTGGTTTTTCTAGCTCGATAAATAAATAAAGAAAACCGATTCTGTTTAGTACCTGCGCTGAAGTAACGCATCGTCCTGATGTAAATCACCTGTCAAGTACCTTTATTAGCCAAATGATTCAACTTATGATAGTCTTACGGCCATATCGCGTTGAAACACCGGTTCTCGTATGATCACCGGAGTACTAACCAACGTCGAGCCTTTTCAGTCCTTAGATGGGTAAATAGATACTATGTGATGCTGGTGCAATTTACAACGGCCCGGAATTGAAAATCGAAGAGCCGAGTTCGAATTCTGGTCAGGTTCGTAATATTCACTTACGCGCAAATACCCTTTGGCAAAGATACGGGTCCAACTCGTTCCCTTCCAGCAGTGGGTTAATCAGTAGAATTATTATTACAGTGTAACCCGGATATAAGAGACCCTGATATAAGAGACACCCGGAGATAAGAGAGATTTCCTTGGTCCCAAATTAGAGCCTGTGTTAATAAAACAAAATAGACCAAACCCGGATATAAGAGAAACCCGGGTATAAGAGACCTCGTCTCCGGTCCCGACAACTCTCTTATATCCGAGTTACACTGTATCTAATTAAAAAAAAAATTCTTAAAATTTAAAAATAATTTCTGGCTTTAAATAACCTGCAAAGGGCTGATAAACCATAAAAATCAAATGTTATTTAACGCTAATATTTATTTTCTCGTACGAGTTAATCAACGTCACCACAATTGCTGTATTATGTACGCAATAAATCTCGAGTTAAGCAGCATCGAGCTTTTCAGTACCTAGATGGGTGACCTTCTTGGGAATACTAGGTGTTGTAAAGCTTGTACGTACTGCTGGTGCAATTTACAACGGCTCAGAATTGAAAATCGGAGAGTCGAGTTCTAGTTCCAGTCGGGTTCGGTGTATTTACCTACACGCAAATTGCCTTCATTTACTTCCAGCTATGGGTTAATCAGTAAATTATTATCTCAAAAAAAAATCTTAAAATTTAAAAATAATTTCTGTCTTTAAATAACCTGCAAAGGGTTGATAAACCGTAAAAAGCAAATAATGTTATTTATAAGTTTGAAAGTGCAGAAAGATCATTGATATTGAGACGATGGGGTTTTTTTTAATTTACTGAATTTTTTTAACCATTTTGTAAACTTTTTCTTAACTTAACTTTTTTTTTTTGCATGAGAATTTTTTTTCGTTAGCACATATACAATATTTTGAGGTCAATAATTATTTATCTTAAATGAACAATAAATAATACATATTTTTTTATTAACTTATATACATTTTTGTTTAATTATCCATTTGTTCTTTATTTTAAAAAAACATTTTTTGTAAGCTATCACCAAAAAAATCTATTTTCGTACGCAAAGGCAAGTCTAATAGCTCTGTAAAATTCAGTGATCGATTTTAGACCATATCGATATTATTGACCCTCCCTACCCCGTCACCATTCTAAATCGATAAAAATCAGTATTTTTCTATTCCGAAAACTAAAAGTGTCGCAGGTTTAAAAAGAATGCTAATGTCCAAAAATCACTTTAAAATATCCCATTTTTTTACGAATGGACCCGTCTATTGAAGTTCTCATCCTATCTGCAAACAAGTTAAAAGGGCTTTCAGTTGGATCATAGACGGCGTATTTTTGTACATTCCTTGTCGGCTGTCTTTGAGGACATTAATTTAAATAAGAATTCAGTGCGTTAAGTTGCTTGTGACTAACTTTTGATAATATTTTAATAATATATTCCGTGCCTTTTCCCATTTTAGACATTCTTCTGACGAAAAGTACCCCTTCAATGATTTGAAATCATCGCAATGCACGCAATTTTCAAATTAAAGGCCGATAGAAAAAAAAAAAACTTCTCAGAACAAATTTTTTTAAACAACGTCCGAACTCATAAATGCAAAGGGTAAATATTTTATGTGTAACATATATTTTTTTATTGTGCCTTTAAATTATATGTAAATTCATAATAAAAATAATAATTATATTTTTTTTTATTATTCCTTGGGGAACATAGGATCGAAATATATCGTTCCGATTTCTGTAACAAACCAGTTTTTTTTTTAAAGTTTTTTTTTATATAAGTGAGTAGGTTGGTTGTTAGCCTACTACACAACCGTGGATGATCGGTTTTGAATTCAGAGTTGTCTTTCTCCTAGACCAGTTGCCACCCAATCCGTCCTGCTATTTACCCATAGTTGGGGTATTAGCACGTATAGATTCGACTGGAATTCGAACTCGGCTCTCCGATAACTCAATCCGAGCGCTATCCATTATTCCAGTGTACCTCCCCATGTATAACATAGCTAAGCTATTTAAATATTCAATAATTTTGTTTTCAGGAATTTCCGAAATTTTTATTGAATATTTACGTGTAAGCTAATAAATATTTAATAAAAATTTCGGGAAAAAAAAAACATTTTTTTTAATTAAAAAAAAAAAAAAAAAAAAACTTGAAAAAGTTATTTAGTCTTGCTGGATGAATTCCATTTTTTTTCTTCTCACTCTCAGTTTAGTTCCATCAATGTTACCTTGCTCATGAAAGTTACCCAACTTGACGAGATCAGTGCACGTACCCTATCGCATCATCATATATTCTTACGTGAAGTATTTAGTGTCCTCCCCACGAGGGACAGATGTGGCACAAGGCCGGGTTTAAAGTGGGGTACCCGAGCCCGTAGGCTCGGCCAAAAAATAGCCCGTAGATTCCGCATAAACGGGATCGGGCCGGTCATCCTCCCCGAACGAGGCTCTGCCCTTCGGCGGAGCCTCGTCCGAGTTCCTCTCTGCCCAGAGACAGAGAGTTCCCCTCTGTCTCAGAGGCAGAGAGTTTGACCGTCAAGCCGAGTCGTCCATAAAGGACTGAGCTCTGAACTTTTATTCTTACGTGAAAATATTTAGTTTCTACCTTAATAGTTAAACAGAAAAAAGAGTTCATGAGAGATTACGGGCAAACTAATTTCCTAAAGAGTTAAACATTAAATAACGCAACACGTGTTGAGAGGTCGTCAAATCAGTCAATTTAAGTCTCGCAACTACAGCGCCAGCGTTAACAACAAATCAGTAAAAAGTTGGTAAAAACAGTCAACCGAGACGGTGGCCAGCTTAGAATGACTAAGAAACAAACACACGAGATTGCGTGCATAAGTTTATAAGTCAGATAAAATAATAATGGCGGGCTATTCCTTTCCGAACACACACGTCTGCTAGGACAGTTAGGCATATACCTGTTACCTATATATATATATATATATATATAGTTCAGATATGTAGAAAAATAGGAAAGAACACTTTATGTAAATAATCCGAAGTTCTTTTTGTTTTTATTTCTTTAAAAACAGTGCTCCATACAGAAGTAGAGCTTAAATTATAATTATCTAAAAAAAAATATGATTCCTTCGCTACATAAGAGTTCTCATGTTTCAAAAACAAGAGCCGAAAACCTCAGTATAATTATTGAAATTAAATTGAATTTAAGTAATAATTATATTGAGGTTTTCAGCTCTTGTTTTTGAAACATGAGAACTCTTATGTAGTGAAGGAATCATATTTTTTTTTTAAATAATTATATATATCTGCAAGTATAGGATTGGTGTATACTAAATAAATTTCAGTAACCAACAAATACTATTCTTAAAAGAGTGCTCAATACAGATTAGAGCATTTATTCGAAAATTATAACATAAAAATCTTATAAAATCACTATAAAATAGCCATTTTGTTTCAACACTTCTGGTGTCTTCTCAAGAAACAAAATGGCTATTTTTTATAGTGATTTTATAACATTTTTATGTTATAATTTTCGAATAATTGATTATATATATATATCAGGATATTACACCGAAAACATGTCAAAATCAGTACACGATTGCAGTCGTGTTTCGATGCGTATCAAATGTATCTCATATCTTACCTGTGTGTGTATATATATATATATATATATATATATATATATATATATATGCGCGGTACTTATTGGAAAGCGCTCAGTATCAGTGATAGAGCTGACTTATTCAGTTGTATGGATATGAATTTGTTACAAACTCATATCCATATGACTGAATATATATATATATATATATATATATATATATATATATATATATAGTGTACATTGTGTATTTGGGCAGCAATCCCTCTTTTATACAGGTTTCATTAAAGTAAAGAAAGACGATTGACAAGGTACAGCGATTGAGCTTTTTAATAAATTTTTCTTGTGTTCGTACAAGTGTTTTCTTTTCTGAGCATGAAGTTCTGTTTCGGCTATTCATTATCAAGGATGTCAGTTCCTTATTTTTAACTGAAATAGCCTCGTCTATATGTCAAAAGGAAAAAAAAAAAGCTAAAAGTAATGGAAGTATTAATAATAAAAAAATAAAAAACAATTATCCAACACCTATGGACACGGCCACAATGTGCTGACAGTATTTGGAAAATAAAAAAAAATCCCATCGTTATATATATAAAAAAACAAACATTCTTGATAATGGCTAACAGAATAGCCGAAAGCGCTCACCTATATAGAACATTTGGACAGTTTTTAATATTTTAAGTCCAGAAAAGGAAACAGTCATATGGACACAGAAAAAATTGAATAAAAACCTTAGGCACAGTACTTTGGCAGATGTCTTTAATGAAACACACACACACACACACACACACACACACACACACACACACACACATATACACACACACACCCGGAGAGCAAATTTTTTTTCTTTAATAAGATTTCCCAGACAATTAATTCAAGACGGTAGACGAAAATAAATAAATATACTGCTTAATAAATAGACGGCGCGTCTACTCAAATACGAGTATCTACAAAAAATATCGTTTAAAGTGACTGATAAATACACATACACATACATACATACATACATACATATATATATATATATATATATATATATATATATATATTATTTATTTGTTTATTATGCAGTGTTACGTTAGAACATGCATATACCCACTAATATGTACGTATGTATATTATATATATATACATGTATGTATATATAACATACATGTATATATATAACATACATGTATGTATATATATAACATACATGTATGTATACATATAACATACATGTATGTATACATATAACATACATGTATGTATACATATAACATACATGTATGTATACATATAACATACATGTATGTATACATATAACATGCATGTATGTATATATAACATACATATATGTATATATAATATATATATATATATATATATATATATATATATATTGCAAACAAGATTAATCGTTAAAATTAAGAAATACTAATGTTTATTGACTTATGAAGAAGATTAACAATTCAAGTTCAATTTTAATTGAAATTAAATGCATGTTTATCAATATACAAGCTGACGTCGAAGTCAAAAAGTCTATACCCCATCTATCTCTATCTCTCTATCTCTATCTCTCTCTCTATATATATATGTGTGTGCGTGTGTGTGCGTGCGTTCGTGTACTGGTCAAATGCACATGTGCTGCAATTGCAAGTCATATTTTAGTTTATGGAGAAGTGTTGTATATTCGCTGTTGGACTCGGTAGAGATTTAAAGAAATTCTGCACTTTGTTCAGATTCTGAGCCGAGAACTTTTCAGCACACACATCATAGCAAATGCATGCAAATCTACTTGATTTTTTTCCTCCTTACCTACTTGTTGTTCCTTCCTCATCTTAGCTTGTTACAAGGGGCCGCAGGTACCGAAGGTGTGGGGATCGAATCACTACTACTGACCATAGGACAAAAACAAACGCCCACTTTACACTTACAGGTTTATTCACACGTATCGTAATATTTTTAAATCTCCCCAGTTCTTTTTTTTTTTTTTTTTAGGCGGGGAGCGGTCGGATTTTATTGATCGTCACCGAAATCTATTTATAAATCGATCTTTCAAAAGTTTTATAGATCGATTACAATACACGCGTACACACGCACACACATAATACCAGTTTTATTTTATGGATTTATTTGGAGCCTCTCAAGGTTGACTAGGCGAGTGACAGTTATGTAGTACTTCAATGATCGGATTCTAGTATTTTAGAGACGGCTTTTCTTTTTTTTATGCCATGTCCCTTCAAGATATAGGCAGGTTATTACTCACCACAGCTTCCTTTTCTTGATTATATGTGAATTGCCATGTATTCTTGGGAAAATATAATTGTTGCTACGCGTTGCTTTCTTCGGGGTTTGTAAATTCAGAGTTTTTTTTTTCTCCTTCTGATTGGCACCGAAAGCGAGAGAGACCATTCTAGCCTGCTGTTTATTTAACCCATACCACCGAAGAGATGAATCAACGTCTTTCCCAAGTACATTTGTGCGAAAGTGATCGCAACAGACGAGCCTGGTATTTGAACTCGGCTCGCCGATTTTCACCTTCGATGCAGATATCCGTTAAACACATCCGTCGTTTATAATACTGTTCTTTTCTATCCAGTTACGAATCACCTCACTCTATTCTTTCTCGCTCCATCTCTTCTCTCTCTCTCTCTCCATCTCTCTTTCTCTCTCTCTCTCTCTCTCCATCTCTCTTTCTCTCTCTCTCTCTCTCCATCTCTCTTTCTCTCTCTCTCTCTCTCCATCATTTTCTCTCGAACTCTATCTCTTTCTCTCTCTCGCCGTCTCTTTTTTCTGTCCTTCTCTGCATCTCTTTTTTTTTCTTTCTCTCTCTCCATCAATTTTCTCTCTCTCCCTTCATTTTTATTTCTTTCTCTTTCGATCTCTTTTATTTCTCTCGATCCATCCCTTTTCTCTCGCTCACTCTCTCTTCATATCTCTTTTTTCTCTTTTCTCTCTCTCTCTCTTTATATTTTTTTCTCTTTTCTGTCTCTCTCTTCATATCTCTTTTTCTCTTTTCTCTCTCCATCTCTCTTTTCTCTCTCTATCCCCATCTCTCTTTTCTCTCTCTATCCCCATCTCTCTTTTCTCTCTCTATCCCCATCTCTCTTTTCTCTCTCTATCTCCATCTCTCTTTTCTCTCGCTCTCTTCATGTCTCTCTTTTTTATCTCTCTCTCTCTTCATGTCTCTCTTTTTTATCCCTCTCTCTTCATCTCTATCTCTCTCTTCATCTCTCTCTTCATCTCTCTCTCTCTTCATCTCTCTCTCTCTCTCTCTCTCTCTCTCTCTCTGAATATAAGGATGAAAGGAATTAAAGGATCGGTTCCAGGAACCGTCGCAGACCCCTTTAAGCCCATCACTGCTACTATTGCCTGGACTGGTATGGCACGGAGAGAATGCCTTCTCGAAGTGCCTAGTTGTACATACTCACCCCCAACCCAGCTCTCTTTGTCTGTCAGCCATCGCGTCATATTAACTAAACAGTTTTTGGCAAGACAATAACAGAACGCGGGAAGAAGCAGACACAGGACTCAAGGCTCCTCGGCCGGAGTTCGAACCTGCTTCCCCATCTGATAAACTATTATATACCATCCCAAAAGAACACACATGCACACACATACACTTACACACACACACACACACACGGGCGGCTTGAGAACGCGTCTCCATGTACAACAGGCACCCCTTTTACAGCGGTTTCAGTTTTCTTAGCGGATATTCGTCAAGTGAAAACCAGCTTTTTGTCGTTTTAGAAATTTGGAGTCGTTATTTCATGAGAAAAAAGATTTCATGCTTGATTTTTTTTCTTTTTTTATTGCCGATGTAAGGGTTTCGTGGGCTCCCACGGAATCTATGATATGGGGACCCCCAGTGCATCTCAATTTTCATTAGGTAGAATGCATACAAAATACATTAATATTATTATTGTAAGCTAATTATGTACAATAATGGATCGTATGCAATATAGTTGAACAATTCAACTAGAAAAATTGAAAATAAATACAATGTATCTAAATGAAGGCGACTCAGTTTCGCATTGCCTTAAAATAAATACATGTTCATAAAAGTTCATTCCATCTTAAAAAAATCAATGTTTTGCGATAATATTTAACATCAACTTGAGATTTTTCTTGTTCAAAAGTTGGATAATTTTAACAAACTCAACATTATGGATTAAAAAATATAGTGAATTTTATAGCGTTTTTTTTTTTTCGAGACTTAGCATAAGCGTAACAAATTTATGGATTTAGACCAAGAAAAAAAGATCCCAGAATGACGTCAAAATCCGGTAAAACTTTTCATTCTTTAAAATAGTCAGTTGTACTTTGTTTAATTTGTAACGTATATAAATGTAGGTAGAAAAAAAGCAAATATTGATAAAACAGCGATGTTCACAAAGCACTGCCCGGGGCCCCCAATCGGGCTTGCCGCCCCCTGGTCGGAGGGTTCGTGGGTATCGTACATTGAGTGCAGGTGTTAACAAAACAGTGCTTGGTGTATAGCAACGGTGCTAAAGTTCATACTAATAATGAATATAGATTTTGTCCCTCACCGGTGACACAAGTTTTAATCAGCACCTCATGCATGAAACTCGGGGGCGGGGGTACTGCCGGAGAGAAAAGAAAATGTATGTTTATTTTTCTTGTATATAAATGTGTGTGTATGATATATATTTCTAAAAATTAAGGGATTTTTTTAAATTTTATTTTTTATCCGGCATATTTTTATTATTGCAAACATTATTTTAGTAGATACTTGTATTTAAGTAGACGCCCTGTTTTATTTTACACGGTATGTTATGAATAATCAAGAGTGGTCTCCCTTTGTTTTGTTACTCTCCTCTTTGAGATAGCTATTTCTGTTTACTGGGACTATAAAAGGACACTATACGCGAATCTTGCGTTCTCAGTCGAATAAAACTTTCTTAAAGTCTACACCTGCGTAATTTTGTCATTACACGGTATTTATTTCGTTTGTCCTGCATACCCGAGAAAACTTTTTAAATGTACCCGAGGGCGCATTTTCTTTAACGATAAACGAATCCAGCTACTGTTTTTTTTTTTTTTTTTTGGTAAACAAGTCTTACTAATTTATATCTAAATTTTCCAATTGATGATTTATAATTATTTGCAGTTCCACTAGACTAATACCCTCATCTTTGCTATGTTTCGGGCGTTGTGACCTTCGACTTTTTCAGGTGTCTTTTGATCTGGTGTAACCCGACATATTTTACAGTCTACCCTAGTAAAATGGAATAACGGTTAGGCTTCGGTTTGAAGTACCTTGAAGGGTTTACCTGGATCGTCAGACGCCTGAAGAATGCCGGGGAACATAACCATCGAAAAGTAAATTAATGGCATATAAACCGCCACTCCCTTTTCCATCTCACACACACACACACACACACACACACACACACACACACACACACACACACACACACACACAAATAAATAAATAAATAAAAAAAAGATTTAAAAAATAACAGAATTCTATATATTTATAAAAAGTGCAAAAAAAAAAAAAAAGAAATTTGTTTTGAAAATTCCAGCAATATACACCATCCCAAAAAGTCTTTTTATTAAGATGCTCAGCTGTTACTGAAGTGGCGGGGGGGGGGTACTATTATGCCATCAAATGTGACATTTCCTGAGACGTTTTTGTTATTGGACTAATTTTTCTTTCATTTGATTTTCGTTGCAGTTTTCTTTTATTTTTATCGCAGCACTTAGGCCATGTTTACAATCTGCGACCATTAAGTTAGTAGCCTAATTAGCATATACAAACTAGTGGACTCCGACAAGAATACGATACAGGATGGGACAAACTCAAAGGATACTAATTTCTTTCCGATGCTATCTACCTATTTAATTCTCGTCGTAGAATATAAAACGATTCGAGAAAAACAAAAATGAACAAAAATATATACATATATACATACATCAGATCAGGTCCAAGATGGAGTACTGTTGCCATATTTGGGCGGGAACTGCCCAGACCACACTTTCCAGTCTTGATAAAGTTCAAAAGTATCTCAGAGTCCTTGTTGGAGAAGAATTATTTTTCCTCTCTCTCTCTCTCTCTCTCTCTCTCTCTCTCTCTCTCTCTCTCTCTCTCTCTCTGGCGGGACGTGGCGAGTCTCTCACTGCTCTATCGCTACTAACATGGAAAGTGCTCAGACGAACTACATACCTTGGTTCCGCCATGTCTAACCTTTACGGTAGGACCCGCTATGCCACCTAAATTGTAGTAAACCACCCACATTCCCTCTGTCTCCCATTGGCAAGTAGTAAGTCCCACTCAAACAGCTTCTTGCCACAAACCACTGACCTGTGGAACCGACTCCCAAGAGGATGTTTCCCCGATCGCTACAATCTTAACCTGTTCAAGTCTAGAGTTAACCGTTATCTTCCCCTCCTGTCTATATAAACTACCCCTTAACGTGATCTCTACCTCCAGTGCCACCCCCACCACCCGTCGGGCCTTGTGCATGGTGTGAAGCTTAATGTAAAAATGAAAAGAAAAGAAAAATTCACCCTTTTATGTATTTTTCTCTTTCGATTTTAACGATTTTATTTACGACTTCAATAAATGGCTGTAAAGTGAGTTCGTCAGAATTTCAATGACATATCTTAATTTTATTATTAATTTCAATGACATATCTTAATTTTATTATTAATTTCAATGACATATCTTAATTTTATTATTAATTTCAATGACATATCTTAATTTTATTATTAATTTCAATGACATATCTTAATTTTATTATTAATTTCAATGACATATCTTAATTTTATTATTAATTTCAATGACATATCTTAATTTTATTATTAATTTCAATGACATATCTTAATTTTATTATTAATTTCAATGACATATCTTAATTTTATTATTAATTTCAATGACATATCTTAATTTTATTATTAATTTCAATGACATATCTTAATTTTATTTTTTCGATCTAAATAACAAGATTTTATTGTTCTAAATTTAGATCTATATCATTCAATGTAGAAAGCATTTTATTCCCTCAGTCTGTCACCTATCTCACTCTGTTCGTTATCCATCGATCTTTCTCAGTGTGTTCATCATTTGTCTACTCTTTCATTCGTCTATCGCTCTGTCGGATTGTCTATCGACCTGCCTATCAACCTGAGTATATCGGCCCGTCTTACGTTACGTCTATCTGTTTATCGGCCCGTCTAACGTCCCGTCGGCCTCTCTCTCGGCCGTTTTATCCGTGAATCAGCCGTTCTATCCGTGAATCGGCCCGTGTATCGGCCTTTCTATCCGTGAATCGGCCAGTGTATCGGCCTTTCTATCCGTGAATCGGCCAGTGTATCGGCCTTTCTATCCGTGAATCGGCCAGTGTATCGGCCTTTCTATCCGTGAATCGGCCCGTGTATCGGCCTTTCTATCCGTGAATCGGCCCGTGTATCGGCCTTTCTATCCGTGAATCGGCCCGTGTATCGGCCTTTCTATCCGTGAATCGGCCCGTGTATCGGCCTTTCTATCCGTGAATCGGCCCGTGTATCGGCCTTTCTATCCGTGAATCGGCCCGTGTATCGGCCTTTCTATCCGTGAATCGGCCAGTGTATCGGCCTTTCTATCCGTGAATCGGCCCGTGTATCGGCCTTTCTATCCGTGAATCGGCCCGTGTATCGGCCTTTCTATCCGTGAATCGGCCCGTGTATCGGCCTTTCTATCCGTGAATCGGCCAGTGTATCGGCCTTTCTATCCGTGAATCGGCCCGTGTATCGGCTTTTCTATCCGTGAATCGGCCCGTGTATCGGCCTTTCTATCCGTGAATCGGCCCGTGTATCGGCCTTTCTATCCGTGAATCGGCCCGTGTATCGGCCTTTCTATCCGTGAATCGGCCCGTGTATCGGCCTTTCTATCCGTGAATCGGCCAGTGTATCGGCCTTTCTATCCGTGAATCGGCCCGTGTATCGGCCTTTCTATCCGTGAATCGGCCCGTGTATCGGCCTTTCTATCCGTGAATCGGCCAGTGTATCGGCCTTTCTATCCGTGAATCGGCCAGTGTATCGGCCTTTCTATCCGTGAATCGGCCCGTGTATCGGCCTTTCTATCCGTGAATCGGCCAGTGTATCGGCCTTTCTATCCGTGAATCGGCCAGTGTATCGGCCTTTCTATTCGTGAATCGGCCAGTGTATCGGCCTTTCTATCCGTGAATCGGCCAGTGTATCGGCCTTTCTATTCGTGAATCGGCCAGTGTATCGGCCTTTCTATCCGTGAATCGGCCAGTGTATCGGCCTTTCTATTCGTGAATCGGCCAGTGTATCGGCCTTTCTATCCGTGAATCGGCCCGTGTATCGGCCTTTCTATCCGTGAGTCGGCCCGTTTATCTTTCTAATCACTTTATGCATGTTACAATGAAATGCAATACATATTTTTAACTATTATCACATTGATACCTTGTTACAAATTGACATCAACTGATCTCGCTTTATTGTGTGTGTGTGTGTGGCGGGGGGAGAGATAAAGAATGTGAGAAAGCGATAACTTCTTACACAAATGTAATTTTGAACCAAAAATGGAGCCAAAATAACGAGAAACTGAATATCAAATAAACAGACGCCTGTAATCTTAGAATCTAAGAAAACTGTCGGCTAAGTTTGTTATATATATATATATATATATATATATATATATATATATATATATATATATATATATAACTTCTGTGAAATTTCTCTGTTTTTTTTTTCAAGTGAGTTTCATGACGAGTGACATTGAACTGTCACTGATATTATCTGTTTGATAGGTACTCAAGCTACCCCCCTCTCCGAAAAAAAAACTTGAGCCTTTGCCCTGTAACCGTGCGGATAAGTGATTCGTCCACCCTGACTATTATTAACTGCTTCAATGTTTATTAATGCTTAGGAAATTGAGAGCCGAGTTCGAATTCCAGTTGAGTTCATTACATTCACTTACGTACTAATACCCTTGGGAAAGGTATGAATCCAACTCTTCTCCCACCTATGTGTAAAATCGCAGGGCAGGCTGGGTCCTTGGTTGGCGACTAGTGTAAGAGAAGGAAAATTCAAACCAGCCTGGCTATCTTGACCAGGAATCACCACTGCTACTGCGGTTGGAGGGCACGTGCTGTCCCCTCGACCCTAATGGCTTTGGAGACTCTTGATCGTCAACTGTGAAAAGCAATATTGAAAGGTTTTATTTTTTTTCCACAACTTAGTCGACCAACTGACTTTGAAGAAAAAAAATGGTTAAAAACATCAGTCAATTTTTTTTTTATATATATATTTTGTGTTACTTCGAGACGCGGGCGCTTGCGGCTCTCTACTACTTCCTGTCCTTTGTAGCTTTAAACCAGTGTTTCATAAACTTTTTTTTTTTTACTTCAGGTGCGCACTTGTAGAATAACTAACTGGGACTGACTTTAAATTTAAATAAGAAAAAATTAATCATGAAATTTGAAAATAGGAAAATAATAAATAAATCTCCAGAAATAAACATTTATTTTTAAGACATTGTATATTTAAGCATGCTTGTGTGAAACATGTTTGGGTAATTGTTGAAGGCATATGTGATAAACATACTCTCATTTCCTTATCGATGCATTCAATATTTGAAAATTGCAATACAATATCCAATGCTTTACTAGCTATTAAAGTATGTTATTATTCAATGGAAATCCCACGTGATCAATGGACACTGCTTTATGATCGATTTGTAAGACACGATCAGCAGATATATTAAACAGCTCCTCTTCCGTTAACGATAAGCCAACGTCATCAGTTGAAATGTCAATCGACTGAGACATGGAAGCTATGTGCTTGGTGTCGCTAACTTTTTTAAAAATAATGATTTTTTTTTTTCAATATAAAAATAATTAACTTAAAAGCTAACGGCATTTTTTCGCGTCCGTTAAGATGAGTTTTCCTTTTGTCGTTATTCATACTGTCTTTTTGCATATCTGTTTTTACTTATATCTGAATCTGTGTTCAGACTTTAGTAGCACATTGTACGTTACTACCGTTTCAACTGAGTTCAAATGCCCACTGGGCAGGGATTAAGCTCACAGTTAATGTCACCGAATTCGTTAACCATCACTTTAATCCACCAGGGCAGTGTTTGCAAAAAACGGTGGAGTAATGGATAGCTGCTTGGATTGAAGAATCTGAGAGCCGAATTCGAATTCCAGTCGAATCTAATACCCTTGGGAAAGGTATGAATCCTCTTGTTCTCTCCCCCAAGCTATGGGTAAATAGCAGGACAAACCGGGTCTACCACAGAAAGAAATGGCAACCTATTGCAGGAAAACAAAATCTGCCTCGTCATTCATGTATCGAAACATACATGATCGCCTACGCTGTATCACGCATTGGCATATAAGTTTTCAGATTATAAAAGTGACATCGAGTACCAAAGATATTTATTATTACATAACTGATATACAAGATATACACTTAGCGGACATATTTTGGAGGAAAGATGCATGAAAAAGTTCTTCAATGACACATGGCCCAGCGGATAAAATCGTTGGTTGGATTCAGGGACTTGACCCAATACCTGGTGAACAAAAACTTGGAGAGTGGAATTAAAGGAACATAACTGACATAACGAGGCATGACACGTGGAACTAGAACAATCTACCGCGGTGGACGAAATAAAGGTTTCAGTTTGAAATTCTAATCACCTGAAGAAGGCCGAAACGTCGTGAATATGTTAATAAAGATGAGGACAAAAGTCTGAACAATTTAAATAATTACAATAGTATACTTAACATCAGGAAGAGACAGTTGAAATTTCTACAGAAGGATGCTGAGGATACCATGGACCGAGCATGTGATCAACGACGAGGATTTAGAGAAAATGGACACAAAAAGGAAACTTATACTTAACATCCGGAAGAGACAGTTGAAATTTCTAGGGCACCTAATGAGGAAAGAGTGCCTGGAAAACCTGATACTCACATGACAGATTGAAGTCAAGAGGAACAGAGAAGAACAACGTATAACCTATTTAGGAAACTTGAATAAATGGATGGTTGAGGAGGTTATTGGATGAAATAACAAAAAGTCAAAACCTATTAAGAACTACAAGGAACATGAAGATGTGATGGGCCATGATCGCCTACATCCTGCAAGGACACGGCACATAAAAAACCTATTTAGGCAGCATATTTTCATTCAAGAATGTTTGGTTGAATAATGTAGACATATTATGTCTATCTATTTTTATTTTAAAGATGATCTTCGATGGGATTGAATAAAAGGAATGAGAAAAAAACTACGGCGTCTTTCTTAATCAGTTTAATAATAACACTAAGAAATTGATCCGTGAATTTAAAAGGATTAAAATTAAAATAAATAGACATTTAGATGTTGTCATGATCGCCTACGTCCTGCAAGGACACGGCACATAACAGAAAAAGAATGCTGAGAAATGAGAGAGAAGTAAAAAGAACCAAATAAAACATTAGCAAATTCTCTGGCAAATTACCAATTACTAATCTGCAGACGTTTTAAAAACAAAAAAAGGAAAGTTTTATCCATTTCAATTTGCTGTGTCGGGTTAGATGTGGCCGGTGGGCAGTGGTTTCCTGGTGACCATATAACGAAAGAATTTGCGTGCGCCTCGCAGGATAATTTTCTTTCTTACCTATTTCCTACTGAAGTACAACCGAATGCTTCTTTTTTCTAAGTTTTATTCCCTCTATTATTCTTTAAAATTATTAGTCTAAAATAAATTATCCATTGTAAGCATGTCAATTATTTTCTTAATGTATTTTCCTTAATGTATTTTTCCTTGATTATCTGTGAATTGTTATGCATTCTTGGGAAAAGATCGTGGAACAGTTTCTCGTTGCTTCCTTGGAATTCGGTTTTCCTTCTCTTAGATGAGTTGCTACGTAAGAGTTCAGTCTACCCTACTATTTAACCCTTTTCCAAAAAGCATTTGTATGAAAGTGAACGCAACAGACATGCTCTGGATTTGAACTCAGCTCGCTGATTCCACTTCTACACCACCCGCTCACCCTAATAGGTATACCCAAGTAAATTATGTCTGTTTCCAAGTCAGGTCACCTTTATTATCGCTCTCTTTCTTTCTCTCTCTCTCTCTCGCATTCTCTTTCTTTCTCTCCTTTTCTTTCTTTCTTTTTTACTTTCTCCTGCTCTATTTCTCTGTTTTTTTCTCTCTATCTTTCTTTCCCCCCTCTCTCTCCTCCCCTTCCTACCTCCCTCCCTCTCCCTCCCTCCCTCCCTCTCCCTCCCTCCCTCCCTCTCCCTCTCTCTCTCTCTCTCTCTCTCTCTCTCTCTCTCTCTCTCAATGTACAAGTATGATAGATAAATACAAGAAATATAGAGAGATACAAGATAGGCAAAATAGATACATACAGGATAGATAGATAGATTTAGGTATATATTTTTTTCTCGATTGACATTTACGTTTACTTAGGAAACTTTCTGTAGACACAAAAATGATTGCGGAAGCAAAAACTCGACTTTTTATTCCATTTATGAGTTCATTTTATTCCTCACAAGTACAAGAAATTCTAAAATAGGAGCGAAAAAAAAAGAGGCACTTTCGAGAAGCAGTCGGCTTTTTGCTTATCTTCCATACATAAGAACAGCAATCATTGTGTGTGTGTGAGAGAGAGAGGGGGGAGAGAGAGAGAATGAGAGAGAGAGAATGGATCTTAGCTTTGCTCGCGCCAAACGTGGCACACACACGCATGCCTCGTAGACAGGGAGCGCACACACAGACACACGGCCAAAAAGCTGCAACGTGTTTCCCAGGCTGAGCAACGTTGGGGGAAACGAGCAAAAATAAATAAACTGCCCTTTCGATCGTTTCTTTCTTTTTTTTCCCCCCACCTGAATCTCTCGATATCTACCCCTCTCTATCAGTATTGATGTTTGTCTGCCTCACTCTCTCTTTTTCTATTCTTGTTTATGTCTCTCTCTCTCTCTTTTTCTAGTTTTGTTTATGTCTCTCTCTCTTTTTCTATTCGTGTTGATGTCTTTCTCTCTTTTCCTGTGTTGATTTATCTCTCTGTCTCTCTCTCTTTCTATCCATGTTGATGTCTCTGTATCACACACTTTCTCTCACTCACTCTTTTCACTACAGGTCTCTCTCACTCCTTTTCTTTCTTTCTTATTCTCCTCTAACTCCTTCTTTTTCTCTCTCTCTCCCACTCCCCTTCTTTCTCTCTCCCACTCCCCTTCTTTCTCTCTCCCACTCCCCTTCTTTCTCTCTCCCACTCCCCCTTCTTTCTCTCTCCCACTCCCCCTTCTTTCTCTCTCCCACTCCCCCTTCTTTCTCCCTCCCACGCCCCTTCTTTCTCTCTCCCACGCCCCTTCTTTCTCTCTCCCACGCCCCCTTCTTTCTCTCTCTCACCCTCCTCTTTCAGTCTTTTACCCCTCCTCTTTCTGTCTTTCACACCTCCTCTTTTTCTGTCTCTCTCACCTCCTCTTTTTCTCTCTCTTACTCCTCCTCTTTTTTTCTCTCTCTCTCTCTCTCTTTCTCCTCTTCTTTTTCTCTCTCCTCTTCTTTTTCTCTCTCCTCTTCTTTTTCTCTCTCCTCTTCTTTTTCTCTCTCCTCTTCTTTTCCTCTCCCTCTTCTTTTTCCCTCTCCTTTTCTTTTTCCCTCTCCTCTTCTTCTTCTCTCTCCCACTCCTCTTCTTTTTCTATCTCCCACTCCTCTTCTTTTTCTATCAACCACTCCTTCACGTTTATTTAAAGTAGTGAGAGTGAAATGGACAGATGGACTGATTTCAAAACTCCAGCTAATAGATAATTAATACCATTTCTGTCCCATAATAGTTGATACATTTGCATACACATTTTATACGCCAAATGTAACATCTTTTATGGGACAGGGCGAGTAATTATCACTAACTGAAACATGAAGCCACCTTTGTCGTTTTACTCGGACGATTGCAACTAAGCATCACGTCATTATGTGCCCCATTACATTGTTCAATTATTAATCACCTATCGATTATCTGCACATAATTGATTTCCGAGTCCAGTTCTTGATAAGAACTGATTCATGTTCAGCGTCCTGATATCCACATTTCTCTTTCACTTAACATCTTATTTGCCATCCTACGGAGAGCCCTTCCCCATGAGTATCCAAATCTTACATTGGAATTACCCCCACCTTGTATGTCAAGGGATTCCTCTAAGCATCAACTAAGTAGTATAAAAGGAAAGGGTATAAACTCTCTCTCTCTCCCTCTCTCCCTCCCACCCCCGACTGCGGGTCCTGACCGCGACCCTGACACCACTTTTCTGTGAATTACCATGACCTCTTGGGGACGATAGTGGAGTGGTTTCCCGTTGTCTTCAACATAGTTTTGAATTCAGAGGAGTCCTCTGAAACTATATTATCGATATGTTGCTTTTTATGTGCCGTGTCCTTTCAGGACGTAGGCGATTATGACTCTCAACTTCCCCCCATCCCTTGTAGCTCTCAATAAGTTTCTTCCTCCGTCTCTCCCAGTTAACTTCAGGTGACTGGAATTTCGGATCGAACCCTTCATCTCGCCCACCGGGGAAATAACTGAGACATATGGAAGAGGCATAGCATGTGGAACTAGAACAGTCTACCCCGGTGAATGAAATGAAAGGTTTCAGTTCGAAATTCCAATCACCTGAAGAAGGCTGGAGCGTACAACAGTCGAAACGTTGTGAATATGGCAATAAAGATGAGGATAACAGCCCGAAAAATGTAAATAGTACAATAGGACATTTTTAAGTTCGGTAGTTCATTACAAATGTACCCGTACCAATTGTTTGTGCTCAAGGTTTTTTCAGGTTTATGGTTGTAACATAGCTTTTCGCATTGAAAACCTCACTTCACGCCAGTAGCGTGCAGAAGTGGGGCATCGGTGTAACGGACCAGGACATACATATCTGGAGTTCAAATCAAAGTGTGAAATAAAAATTTAGTTTTTATCTAATTTGAATAAAGTATTTATTTCATGTTGCATCTGTTTTTACATATTTAAAATTTCTTCCTTTCTCGCATATTTCAGTACTAGGCCATATACTTGAGTCTTAGAGGCATACAGTCAAGCAGTTGGCGCTTTTTAATTAAGCTTTTCACCCCAGGCAAGGCTGGAAGCCACTAGCACGCAAGGGGTGTTAGAGGAAAGGATGTGGAGAAGGATAGAGGATAGATCAAGGCAACTGGAGATGTCGATTGACGTTACACTTGAATAGTTGGAGATCATAGTCATCAGGGAAACAGGAATGAGGAAGGGAGTTCCACAGGCGTGAGGCGCGATATATGAAGCTATTGGAGTAAAAGAGACGTCTACATTTAACATTTTCAACAGTGAAAGGGTGGGAACGGGATGCCAGCCTCGTAGGACGCTTGATCATGTCTTCAATGTTTATACTCTTTCTGAGCTGAACTGGGACACTCTCTAATTTTAGCTTTCATTATCATCATCATCATTATTATTATTATTATTATTATTATTATTATTATTATTATTATTAGTGTACCCGGCAATTGTTAGAAAGTTTTAATAGTAAGATGAAATGAAACAAAAATTTTGAAACAATGTACTGAGATTCAATAAAGTGGAGATAAAGAATTCACCACTAAAATAGAGGCCAAGAACCGTTTAATTAATTTATTCCCTATATATGTTTAGACATTCAGTGCTATCTATGATTCATTGATTACTCCTTTATTTTTTGCGCAATATCTTTTCATGTTAAAAACTGTATGTGTTTAATATAACAGTGAAATAGAAATATCTCTCTGAAGAAAAAGATTAGCAACATAATGATAAAGATGACGACACAGCCTTTTTCAGAACCACGTTGAAGCAAGACGATCATTTAATATCCAAAAGATAAGCTGAGTGCCTAATATGAACAAATAAGACGCCTGAACAAATAAGACTGCAATCTAAAAAACATTAATTAAACGCGGTTCATTTTGCTCTGGGACTAATTTTGTGTAAATGCAGATACATATTTTATTTGTATAGATTATTAAAAGGACTAAGGGAAGTAATTACCCATAATTTACTAACTTAAGTTGATTTACCTCCTTTCCCACTACAGATGGGACAGGAAATATATAAATACACATTGATAATTATTATATTGTTTTATTATTATTATTATTATTATTATTATTATTATTATTATCTAATCAATGAGACGTACTGTTCATATCAGTGGTTTTTGCTGGAGTTTAAGTGGCTACATATTTCTTCAATATTCCAAGACTCCCCAGTCTCAATTCTCCCTCGAAACCCTTTCCAGCCTTGACAGAGTTCAAAAGCGTTTGCGTGGCCTTGTTGGTGAAGAATTCTTTCTCACTAGACAATTCCTTTCCCACAGACGAAACGATACTCTACCGCTATTTTCATGGCGGATGGGACAGGAAATATATAAATAAATACACATTGATAATTCTTATATGGTTTTATTATTATTATTATTCTCGTCCTGTCTTTTTTTTTTTTTTGCACTTTGTTCGTTTTCAACCACAGATCGTACACTATATGAGATCTCAATCAAGTCGTACAACCTCAGACAAAGAGTACCTTTCGCTAATATTTGCTAAGCCAAGCAACGAGGACTTCTGAAGCGATTGAAGTTTTATTCTCATTTTCTCAGTGTAGCAATTTATGTTCGGTAGTATAGACCCCCAACGACCCAATTCGAAATATTTAAAAAATGAAACAGACATAGAAAGTAAAAAAGAAAGAAAGCAGAAGATTCCATTCTCGCCCCCCATTATAGCTAGGTGGGATGGCGAGAGATTCAACTTACACCCTCTTATATTTAGCCTTGAAAAGCCCGAGTAAAACACAAGATTGTCAGAATCTTATCATCATTAGTAATGGTCTGTAGGACTCGCTTACGAACCGCTACTCCACGGTTGGACTTGTTCTGTTAGATTTGGTAGGGGGAGAGATAGTATTTCTTTTCCTGTTAAAGCGTTTGGTGATACCGGAAATTCCGACTCGGTCAAGTGTGTGTGTATGTGTGTGTACGCGCGAACACGCGTAGGAGATGACGGTTTTTGTGTTTATATAAAGGTATTAATAACAGGAGCGCACGAAAAGTCCATATTTGATTGTCTCCCCAGGTTTCTCCATCTCCCTGTCTCTACTCTACCTCTCTCTCTCTCTCTCTCTCTCTACCCTCTCTCTCTATCTCTCTTTCTCCCCCCTCTCACTCTCTACCCTCTCTCTCTATCTCTCTTTACTCTCTATCTCTCTTTCTCTCCTCTCTCACTCTCAACCCTCCCTCTCTCTCTACGTGCGTCTTTCTTTCATGATTTCTTCTTTAAATCTTCTTACCACCTCGTTCTCTTTCCTGTTGTCCTCCCTTATGATTTCTCATCATTTCTAAATCTGAACTTACTCCCTATTTCTTTTCCTCTCTCCCATTTTCTTACTCTCTATCTTTATCTCTCTCTCTCTCTCTCTCTCTCTCATTTCTAATTATTTACATCCGTCTCTATCGTCCTCTCATCTCTCCCGCTTATTTTTCATTATATCCAACTCCCTCTTCCTCCCATCTCTCTCGCTCATTCCTATTTCCAACTCTCTTGCTTCCATCTCTCTCACTTCCATCTCCCTCCCTCTCTCTCATTGCTGTTATTTTTTAACTCTCTCTCTCTCTCTCTCTTTGTCACCTTTATCTCTCTTTCCTTTTCCTCTCTCTCTCTCATTCCTATTATTTCCAACTTTCGTTTCCTTCCACGTCACTGTCTTATTATTTCCAACTATTCTTCCTCTTCTTCTTCTTTTTCTTCTTCTTATTATTATCAAAGATTCGGTAAAAGATGCCCTCTCTCTGAGATTTTACGACTTGCTGGAGAACATTCATATTGCAAAAGAAATAATAATAATAATAATAATAATAACGGCAATAATAATAACAATAACAACAATAACGGCAAAAATAATAACAATAACAGCGCACAAATAATAATGGTAATAATAATAACAACAACAGCAATAATAACAACAACAGCAAAAAGCAACGGCAAAAATAATAATAATAATAATTACAATAACAGCGCTAAATTAATAACAGCGCAAAATAATAATAATGACAATAATAATAGCAAAAATAATAATAATGATAATAATAATAACAGCAATAATAATAATAATAACAGCAAAAATAAAAAAAGTATTAATAATAATAACATCAAAAATAATATTAATAACAACGGCGCAATAATAACAACAACAACAACAAAAATAATAATAATAGTGATAACAGAAACGGCAATAATAATGGTAATAATAATAACCGCAAAAATAATAATATCAACAACAACAGCAATAATAATAATAGTAATGCATCAACAACAACAGCAAAACAATTGGCGTTATCGTCTTGCTTGCGGTGAACTAATTACACAAAATATTATGTCTGAAGAACAGAATTTCCCCGGAGTACGTCAATGTGCGACACTAATATAATAATAGTAATACTATTACTACTACTAATAATAATAATATATTAGGGTATTTTCATTTTTCAAAGATCCGAAAGCTTTTTTCAAGTACACAAATAAAGACCGATTTACGGCCACAGCACGTTGAAACATACCGGTTAAGTAACGCCGAGTCTGGTCAGTACCTAGATAGGTGACCGCTTGGGAAGACCAGGTGCTGTAATCTTGGTGTCATTCATTATGGCTCAGAGTTAATCGGATGGCAAAGTTCTAATTCCAGTTGGGTTCGTTATATTCACTTACGCACAAATGCACTTGGGAAAGGTAGGAATCCACTTCTCCTCCCCCAGTTCATGGTTAATTAGTAAGACTTGTATCTCTAAATAATTATTATCTTAAAATAAAAATTCTTACAATCTATAAAAATATTTTCTGCCTTTAAATAACCCGCAAAATTGTTTTTCTTGGCACCGACTTTTCTTGACACAGTTTTACATTTTAATTATTGACGATCCTCACTTGTCCGATGCTACTAAGAATTGCTTTGTTTTTTTTTTGTTTTACGGTATATCAACCTCAATGGGTTATTTAATGCCGACAAGATTTTTATTGTTGGTATTATTTTTTTTTAATGTATTTCTGGTAATTTTTTTCAAGAATGTATGGCTTGTATTTTTACTTTAAAAACTTACTTTTACACTTTCATATTATTTTGACCCCAGTTTAAGGGTTCTCTATTTGCCCATAGCTGGAGCCCTAACAGATGCTACCACCCCGGGTCAGGATGGATCTAAGAACAAACTCATTCATTCTGCTTTCTTACAATTAATATTTGGTCTTTTTTGTTTTTCATTTTTAACTTAGATTGATTGGCTGATTTTGTTTAGTGGCATATCAACACCTCTATGGGTTATTTAATGCTGAAATCTAAATATTTTGTATGTAATTTTATGCTTTCAACTGCAGACATTTTGGACATAATTTTATACTTTCAGAGTAAAGGTATATTTTTTGCGATATATATTTTGTAGATTAGAAAATGTATTGTTGGTAATTTTACTACAAAAACGTACTGTTGATTTTTTTTTGGGGGGGTCACTATTTGCCCATAGCTGGGACCCTAACAGGTGCTACCACCCCGGGTCAGGATGAACCTGTGAACAATTGCAGAGGTGATTCAACGCCCCTCAAAACCACCGATCTCCCGATGGAGTTTATCGTCTTGCCCAGGACGAATCAACTTAGATATGAAACAGCATTTTTTCTGAAAAAATAACTTGTTATATTTGCTTAGATTCTGAAAGGCACCATCCGCTGTTCCTATGCGACTTCGTATTTCGGTGTCACATTTTGCTAAACTTATGTTCCTGTCTGTTTTTATGGCAGCAATACGTCCTTCATTTTACTGTTATCTTTTAAAAACGAAATCTGTATTCTATTCTAAATTTTATTCTTTTTTTTACCCCCCAAATGATACGTTTTTTAAGGATTGATTTTTCTGTTCATTTTCTTTCAGTTTTGTTCGTTTTCTCGTATCTACACTAAAATCGTTTTAATCGTTTTTTTTTCTATTTGTCTTTTTTCCAAGTTTTCTCTCTATTCATTCTTTTCATTTTCTCACAATTTCTTTTGCTTTTCTTTGTTTTTACTTTTTCGTTTACCCCTCTTTCTCTCTCTCTCTCTCCTTCTCTCGATTTCCCTTGTTTCTCTCTCTCGATTTCCCTTGTTTCACTCTCCCTCCCTCGATTTCCCTTGTTTCTCTCTCTCCCTCGATTTCCCTTGTTTCTCTCTCTCCCTCGATTTCCCTGTCTCTCTCTCTCTCTCTAGATTTCCCTTGTTTCACTCTCCCTCGTTATCCCTTGTTTTTCCTTTCATTTTCCCCTGTTTTTCGTTATCCCTTGTTTATCTCTCTCTCTCTCTCTC
>OZ038516.1:40747128-40804628 GCA_964036315.1 Acanthosepion esculentum
TTTCCAAATTACGTCACACGACACTTTGCCTACATCTCTCCACTCAATAGTTTGACAAAACTCACCAGTTGTCTCTACCTACACTGATGATGACTTAAAGTCGAAAGTCGTGACCATATTTTTTTTCGAAATGTTCTTTGGACAATTTTTGACAGAATTTTCTCCTTGTCTGAGGATAATTCGTAATTTGGAAAAGTCGGCTGAGAAAATTAATCGACACAAAATATCTGTTGTCTTCAATTATATATATATATATATATATATATATATATATATATATATATATATATGGTGGGAGAATAATTTAGAAATAAACATGAAAGAAATACTAGTCAAAAATGAACAATATTTGACAACGTTTCATCTCAGTATGAATCATTCAAATTCCTGTAGGCGACTATCTTGTTCGAAAATTCCTGGAACGATAGCCAGCTCCATATATCACCGCTTTCATTCCAATTCCAGATTATATTTTCTAGTTTGGAAATGTTTATCTTAAATCCTATTTCTCAGAACACTTGATAGACGGTGTTGATGTTTTTTTGCCTCTTTCTTTAGGTATATTACGGTCACGTGACTTTCGTCTTCAAACTTTGTTTTTGCCTTTTTTGCTGCGACTCTTCACTCCACTATTTCTCAACCATTTTTAGTTCAAGCCGCACTTGTAGAATACCTAAAACTTTGTAACGCATTTTAAATTTTTATTAAGGAAAAATAAGTCATGAAATTTGAAAATAATAAAGAATTTTCCTGAAATATGTATTTATTTTTAAAACATTACATCGTTACCGTTTTCCTTTGAAGGGATTTATGAAGAATCTGCTATTGTTTTTTTTTTGTTTTTTTAGACAGGCCGATAATCACTGATTTAAATCCATCGAGGAAGGTTAAAGAGAAAGGATTATCGACTCTTTCTTAAAGATTAAGGAATTTAGCATCCAGTTTAAATTATTAAATGACTAAGATTTGACTTAGACATGGAAGTAAGGTTTGGTTTGGTTTGTTTTACGGTATATCAACCTCAATGGGTTATTTAATGCCGACAAGATTTTTATTGCTGGTAATATATTTTTTCCAAAAAATGTATTGCTGTTATGTTTTTCAGAAATGTATTGCTAGTAATAATTTTTTCTTCAAAACTTTATTGCTGGTAATTATTTTACAAAAACGTATTGCTGGTATTAAAACCTATTTTTATACTTTCATAGTGTTTTGACCCCAGTTTGGGGGTTAAGTATTTGCCCATAGCTGTGACCCTAACAGGCGCTACCAAATCGGGTCAGGGTGGACCTGGGAATATCAGCACTTAGAGGTGGTTCCACGTTCCTCAAAACCTCCTAATTAGTGGCCTTGCTGTTAGATATAGTTTATCGTCTTACCCTGGACGCGGATGTAGTTTATCGTCTTACCCAGGACGCGGATGTAGTTTATCGTCTTACCCAGGACGCAGACATGGAAGTCATATGCTTGGTGTCTCAAGCTTTTTAAAGATTTTTTTTTTTTAAATAAAATAATTAATAAATTACACTTCTATTAACATGGGTCGCACCTGGTTACCTTTCATGGCCCATTAATGTGTCTGGGCGCACCGGCTGAGAAACACTGCACTAGACAATGAACATATTCTCAGTTAAAGACTGTATAAAGCCTGACAATCATGCTACAGGGGTTTTATTCTCTTATTGGACTTGTCTGTTCACAAACTTAAATTCGTTCCAAGTAGTCGTTCGAAAACGGTAAGAATTTTTCTATTTCTTCAACAGTTTCTGATCTTTTAGATAAAACTTTCATTTATTTTTCTTTTCTTTTCTTTTTTTGCAACATCTGCTGCTTTGATCACGTCTTTCTTCCTCAGTATCGTCCATATGATTGATTTCGGCATCGAAAAATTCACCGCTAGATCAAAGACACGTATTTCACTTTCATGTTTCGCTATTATTTGTTGTTGTTGTTTTTTTAATTTAATTATGGTTCTCACAGCTTTTCACTTCGGCTTGCTGCTATCACTAACTTCCTTCGGGGGCATTGGGGTGCATATAAAAATGAAGCGATATATAAAAATACGACAGAAACGCACATTGATGGAACGAACGTGCGCATCATCAACACAAGCCGACGCATCTGCTTGTTCGGGGCTTCCGTGGTTTGATCCGTCTTCATTCAGCTGACGTCATTTTTGCTCCAGTACCGAATTTCTGTGAGAAAGCTGAGCCGTATTTTTCTCGAATAATTCGTTCCAGAGCCGATTTGTTCGAGATAAGGAGAGTGCGATACCCGAGGTTCCACTGTAATATTAAAATAGTAAAACTTATCTTATTACTCTGTGAACTTTGTGTCTTGTGTGTTTGCCAGAAGTCATATATAGCGAGTGGGAAAAAGAAAGATATAAACAAGTCATATAAAGAGAGTTGGGAAAAGAAAGATATAAACAAGTCATATAAAGAGAGTTGGGAAAAGAAAGATATAGACAAGTCATATATAGAGAGTTGGGAAAAGAAAGATATAAACAAGTCATATATAGAGAGTTGGGAAAAGAAAGATATAAACAAGTCATAGAGAGAGAGTTGGGAAAAGAAAGATATAAACAAGTCATAGAGAGAGAGTTGAGAAAAGAAAGATATAGACAAGTCATATATAGAGAGTTGAGAAAAGAAAGATATAAACAAGTCATATATAGAGTGGGAAAAAGAAAGATGTAACTTTATTATCGTGTAGAAAGTAGGGGCTTCCCGATGCATTCCAAAAGAATAGAAACATAATTATGTCAAAGAAAAAAATAGATAAAGCTTAGGAAAAAAAACACTAAACGCCCTTTTTATGAAGAAAACAATGAAACTATAGACGAAGCATAAAAGAGAGAAGAAAGTTGAATCAAAGGTGATATAAAAGCAAGCACGGGTAGGAACGGTGGTACACTGAGAATTATGCAAACAAGAAGAGTTTGATCAGTTGTTTTAAGCACAAACGAAAAGCTGTTATATAAAATAAGAAAGATTAAAGTTGGTGTTAAAGTTTACCAGTCGGGTAATAAAAATGGTGTAGTGGAACCTCGCTTCTCGAAATTAATTATTTCTAAGAAGTCGTTCGAAATACGGTTTGTTCGAAAATCCGAAACATTTTTCTCGTAAGATTTAACCTGCTGCTTTGATCACGTTTTTCTTCCTCAGTATCGTCCATATGATTGATTTCGGCATCAAAAGGTTCACCGATAGATCAAAGCATTCCACGTTCATGTTTTATTTTTTTTATTATTTAATTGTGGTGCTCACAGCTTTTCACTTAGGCTTGCTGCTATCACTAACTTCCTTCGGGGGCATTGGGGTGCATATAAAAATAAAGCAATATATAAAAATACGACAGAAACTTACATTAATGGAACGAACATGCGCAGCGTCAACGGAAGCCGACGAATAAATGAACCATCTGCATGTTCGTGGCTTTCACATTTTCATTCAAGTTCGTTCGGCTGACATCGTTTGCGTTCGATAACCGAATCTCTGTTCGAAATCTGAGGCGAATTCTTCTCGAAAGATTCGTTCGAGATGAGAGATACTTAGAGAACCGAAGCTCCAGAGTAAGTCCAGTGAAGCCACAAATCAAAACATTAAACAGTCGAGCCTGGCAGTGTACACTTGGAATCAAAGCGAGCAATAACTGGACAGTACTAAATAAGAACTAGACGAGATATCCATATATATGGGCAGTGGAACGGGAACAAGCCACCACGTAGATTGAATAAAGTGTTCAGTTCGAAATTCAAATTTATTTAGATTCGGTGTTATCTGAAGAAGTGTGCACAACGGCTGAAACGTTGATGGGGGTAACAGTCGACATGCAAATAATGTAAATAACGACACATATCTATATCATTTTCGGTTAACAGTCTGATGCACACTGATCAGCAGGCAAGTTAGGTTTAAGGCTCCAAATTGTCAACAGAGAATTGTCCTATCAGACAATAGTGAATTAAAACGTCGTTTCGGGAATTTGGTGATGTAGTAATTTTGAGTTCAATTCCTAGGCCGGGCAGTATGTATTTGGACTCACTGGAAACAGGGTGAGAAGTAACTGAGCAATACTAGGAATAACAAGTAGACGTGATATCCCTAGACATGCGCAGTGGAACCAGAACAGTCTACTGTAGATTAAAGGGCTCAGTACGGAATTTCCTGTAGGTTACCTGGATTGACATATACCTGATGAAGGGCATAACGGCCGAAACGTTGGGATAACAGCAAACATGAGAACAATAACCCGAATATACATAGTGTAAATAATTATAATTCCTCATCCCAGAAATTCAGACGAAAGATATTTCTTAAAATGTAAAACATAAAAATCATTTTGAAATTAACTTCACCCCACCCCTATTAACTTTTATAAAATTTGGTATTTTTAAAAAAATTTAGGTGCATTAGAATAACGAAATATTGTTATTAAAGACTAATTGCGGACTATTGTCCTCATTTTTGTTGTTGTGATCACGTTTCGATTATTGTGCCCTCCGGTTTTCATAAAGTGTTTGTCGATCTGTAGCTGCGAATTTAATCTCTGGGCCGGGCAACGAAACGCGAGAGCAATCTAACCACGTCGTTTAAATAAAGTGTTCAGCGCGAGGTTGCCTGAAGGTTAACCACCTCCAATCAAGAAGCACCTGATCGAAGCCTGGAGAGCATAATGGCCGAAACGTCGTCAACTGCTCGTCCCTGAAATCACGACCACAACTAACCAACGACTACCAGCTCGAGCGGACATCGAACTCTCGCACCGATACCAAGGTTGAATGTGGCGATAAGCTGGCCCGTTAGTGTAAATTGTGGTATTAATTGAAGGAAATTGATTGATGGGACGTGTGACATTCGCTCTCGCTAAATAGCAATCAGTGGGAGGTGAAAATCCTATTATTCGGCCGAGTTTATCCCATTAAATAAACCTAATGGCAAAAACAAATCCTTTACGTATAATGCGCGTGTCTATATGTGTAATTAAAGGATTTTTGTGGGTTTTTTATTTATTAATTCTACGCTCTGTACACCCAACTACACACACTACCCCACACCAGGAATGTCGGGGGTGTCTCTTATAATCTTTCTTCTCTATAGTTTGTAAGCCTCTATACGCATATGGTCAAAAGTATATATTAAATATGTACATGGTGCGTGCGTGTAAATATATATATATATATATATATATATATATATATGGTGATATATGGCCCGATGATTGCCTCTAGCATGAAACAGACTGTCGCCTCTAAGTGTTGACTTTTATGTCCACTTTTATATTTACACACGCTCTATCTCTGATATTGAGCACTTTATCCCATAAATATAGCACACTTTAAGACTATATTTCTTCATATATATATATATATATATATATATATATATATATATATATATATATATATATATATATATATATATATATATATATACTCCCGCCGTATTCGATGTATGAGGCTCAAGTAGCTCAGTCCCTAGGAACCGACAGCCAGACACCAGGACATACGATTTGATTATAGTGGTGAAGGTTTTTTGCAGAATCAACCACACTTTTTGAAGGACTGAATACAGAGACCTGGTGCACTACGTGCCACAAGGTCCTCAAACAACCTTCCGCAGGGTTTCAATTCAGAACTGTCCTTCACCTAAACCAGTTGCCATCCAAGGTTATAAAAGCCATTCTGTTCAGATATTTACCCATATCTCGAGGAAGAAGAGGGATTAATACCTTTCCGTAAATGAATTCGACTGGAATTCAAACTATATCCCTATATGATGGACTCTCCCGTCGAACTCGACGTATGAGGGTCAGACAGATCAGTTCCCGACACCCACACAGGATTTGATTATAGTGGTGAAGGCTTCCACACTTTTTGGAGGGACGAATACAGGGACCTGGTGCGACGAATACCACAAGGTCCCCAAACGTCCTCCGCAGGCTTTGAATTCAGAGTTGTCCTTCTTATAGACCAGTTGCCGTCCAAGGCTATAGAACCGAGTCTGTCCTGCTATTTACCCATAGTTGGAGGGAGAAGAGGATCCACACCTTTCCCAAGGGTGTTAAGGAAATTTACGTAAGTGAATGTAATAGATTCGACTGGAATTCGAACTCGGCTCTCCGATTCCTCAATCCAAGCCGTTATCCATTACTCCACCGTGCCCCTCTCACTCTCTCTCTCTCTCTCTCTCTCTCTCTCTCTCTATATATATATATATATATATATATATATATATATATATATATATATATATATATAGATGTAGATAGATAGATAGATATAGATGTAGATAGATATAGATGTAGATAGATAGATAGATAGATATAGATGTAGATAGATAGATAGATAGATATAGATGTAGATAGATAGATATAGATATAGATAGATAGATATAGATGTAGATAGATATAGATGTAGATAGATAGATAGATGTAGATATATATATAGATGTAGATATATAGATAGATATATATAGATATAGATATAGATAGATATATATATAAATATATAGATAGATATATATATAAATATATAGATAGATATATATATAAATATATAGATAGATATATATATAAATATATAGATAGATATATATATAAATATATAGATAGATATATATATAAATATATAGATAGATATATATATAAATATATAGATAGATATATATATAAATATATATATATATAAATATATAGATAGATATATATATAAATATATATATAGATATATATATATATATAAATATAAATATATATATAGATAAATATATATATAGATATATATATATATATATATATATATATATATATATATATATATATATATATATATATAAATATATATAGATATATATAAATATATATATATATAATATATATATAATATATATATATAGATAATATATATAGATATATATAAATATAAATATATATATAGATATATATATATAATATATATATATATAGATATATATATATATATATATATATATATATATATATATATAGATATATATATAATAAATATAGATATAGATTATATATATATAAAATAGATATAAGATATTTATATATAATATATATATAGATATAGATATTATATTTATTTTATTAATATATATGATATATATATATAAATATATATATAGATATATATATATAAATATATATATAGATATATAGATATATATAAATATAAATATATATATAGATATATATAAATATATATAGATATATAGATATATATAAATATAAATATATATATAGATATATATAAATATAAATATATATATAGATATATATAAATATATATATAGATATATATATATAGATATATATAGATATATATATATAGATATAGATATATATAAATAGATATATATATAGATATATATAGATATAGATATATATAAATAGATATATATATATAGATATATATAGATATAGATATATATAAATAGATATATATATATATAGATATATATAGAGAGAGATATATATAAATAGATATATATATAAATAGATATATATATATATAGAAATATATATAGATATATATATAGAGAGAGATATATATAGATATATATATATATAGAGATATATATATAGATATATATATATAGATATATATATATATATATAGAGAGAGAGAGATATATATATATAGAGAGAGAGAGATATATATAGATATATATATAGAGAGAGAGATATATATAGATATAGATATATATATAGAGAGAGAGAGATATATATAGATATAGATATATATATATAGAGAGAGAGAGGGAGATATTAAAATAATAAAATAGGGAACATATATTTTATATTACAAAGAGTTAATCATACCTTGAATCAATCAGCAATATTAATGCAATTACTGGCGAAATCCCTTCGCTAGTAGACATAATTATAGGCATTATACTACTAATAATCCACTAAATGATGAGATCCTTATGTATAAAATGGATATGTTGTATTTTTTAATTCAGTTAGTACTTTCAAATGCTTCACGCCTTCATCTTCAGGCTGTATTTTTTCCTTCAGAATCAAAACTTGAAGACGAAATAAATGTGTTTTTCTGATCGAATGATGTTTTTAAGAATGAGCTTTTTATTAACTGTTATGTAGTGTTGGAGCGTGTAAATCGCAACGCTGAAGTCCAAATATATCAAGTGAGAATTTTTTATGAATTTGGTAAATCCACGATTTTTTTATTATAAGTGTTCTTCAGTTAACATGACATGAACTAAGTAGATAGTTCAATTAACAGAGTGATATGTCTTAGTAGTTTTTTTCTCAGGAATTCTTTACTGCGGATCAATTGTTTTTCATTAAAATAATAAAATATGCAGCATATATTTTATATTACAAAGAGTTAATAATACCTTGAGTCAATTAGCAATATTAATGCAATTATTGGCGAAATCCCAAAATTCATAAAAAATTCTCACTTGATATATTTGAACTTTAGCGTTGCGATTTGCACCAGTTCAATCCCTGGTTCGGGTAGTACGAAAACGTATAAGCGGTAAGTGAGCAGTACTTAAAAAAAAGTAAATTATATGAAGAGTTCAGTTCGAAATTTCTTGAAAGTTACCCAGATTGAGAGATGCCTGAAGAAGGCCGTGACGCAGAACAGCCGAAAATTTCCAACAAGGTTTGAACTTCTGTGTTATGTCGAGTAGGTATCAGGATTTCCCAACCACCATCTACGGTAGGTGCATTCGTGTTATTGATGAAAAATGTTATTTTCATATTTCCTCATATTTTCTTCCTTCTTTCTTTTTTTTTTTTATTGGAACTTATGTAGGAACATAAAGAGTTGAAAACGTGTGCGATTTTTTATCTTTTTCGTAGGATGAGGTGATTGAGGGGTGGGGACTGATATCTTTGGGAGTGTACTACTGAATGTTGATCGGGCAGATTACTGTAGGAGAGGTGGTGTGGACAGGGACATAAAAAAACAAGGCGATGACAGCAAAGCTTGGGAAAAATCTATGACAAAAACAAGATGAAGAATCTGACTGTTCTTCAAAAGGCCCCCACCTTCACATCTACCTATAGTCTGCCAGATATGCATCAGATCGTGATCAATCAAATTTCTAGATATCAACTTCCAGGTTCGTTCCCCATTCGTGTGTGTGCGCGCGCGCGCCGATTTCTCTGTCATATATATATATATATATATATATATATATATATATATATATATATATATATATATACCGGGTGTAACAGCAAAACTGTCCAAATCGTGTAACAGCGAAATTGTCCATTTGTTTGATTAAGCTTTGAACCGTTGTATCTTAGAAATGATTAAAGATATCTTACTGGAATTCTCTGATGTTTTTATAACATTATTGGCTCTATTTTAAACAATAAAAATGTATTTAATTCTAACTTGAAATGTTGATCCTTCTTCTTGTTGTGACCTCCTGATCCCGTTTTCCTCTGTACTGCTCCCTTTTTTTAAAACTTATTCACTGTTCTTTTGATGGTTCTTGAATGAACTTTGAAGATGGAAGCCAAAGTATGAATGTTCGTACCACAATTGGAGGCCTGAATCATGTTTTCCTCTCACCATTGCTCTGTTGAGAAGACCTAGTGGGGCGGGCACAATCCGATTTTAACCTGTCTTCTCTCTAGCTCAAAGTGTTTTTCAGTGATTCTTACGACAAATGGTGCCAAGATGGCTAAACGTCTTATCTGAAAACATGGGGAAAAAAAGAAACTAGAAGTTTAGTGTTTTCTTAGATATTAAACATTTTGTGAGATGGTCAAGTATCCCATGCTGTTACTATATATATATATATATATATATATATATATATATGCCTTGGATGGCAACTGGTCTAGGAGAAGGACAACTCTGAATTCAAAACCTGCGGAGGGTCGTTTGGGGACCTTGTGGCATTCGCTGCACCAGGTCCCTGTATTCGTCCCTCCAAAAAGTGTGGATGGCCCTGCACAAAGCCTTCACCACTATAATCAAATCTCATGTGTCGGTGTCGGGCTTTCAGTTTCTGGGAACTGATCTGCCTGACCCTCATACGTCGAGTTCGACACACACATATATATAGAGAGAGAGAGAGAGAAAGAGAGAGAGACTTTTTCTGCTTGCCATCAGCATGGTTGATGATAGACTACATAAAAGCAACGCATTACTCTTTCATGCCCTCCCGTTTTCCACTGACTAGAAGTGGAGCGACTACATCGAATCAACAGCTGCATTTACTGCAAGGAAAGTTGAGTTACTTTGTAGTGCCAGAAAAAACATTTTCTCGTTAGAGTTCATCTTTCACATTTACAAATTTTCCATCTGTCCGTGCATTGAATACTGTTGCCATATCTTGTCTGGTGCTCCTGCTGTACACCTTGAGATTTCTGACAAAATCCAAAGATTGATCTGCAATGTAATCAATCCTGACCAGGCATCTCGAATTCAGTCACTTTCTCACCGACGTGGCATGGTTTCCCTCTGTTTTTTCTACAAATATTTTCATGGCAACTGCTCTGATGGGATTTTTTGCCTGGTGCCCCAACTAAATGAATTTAAGCGTGCTACTAGAATAGCATCTAGGTCCCACCCTTTTACTGTTGAAATAACAAAATGCAACCGCCATTTTTACTCATTTTCGTTTACTTGCCTTCGTGATAAATTATATATAATTGTATATTTGGGCAGCAAACCCTCTTTTATACAGGTTTCATTACAGACGACTAACAAGAGTGCAATTAAGCTATTTATTCAATTTTTCTTGCATTCGTGCAAGTGTTTACTTTTCTGGACATCGTGTGTAAAACCTTTCCAATTTCGGCTATTCTATTAACCAATATCAAGAATGTTCTTTTTGATCTTTAACTGAATATAATAGCCTCATTTACATATAAAAACGGTCAAAAAATAATGGAAGAATTAATAATAAAAAAGAAACATCCAAAACTCAATAATATTAACTATGAACACTGCCATGACGTGCTGACCATGTTTGGAAAAATATTAAAAAAACATTCCCATCACTATATGTAAAAATCTAAATATTCGGATAAAAATCATCCTTAATAATGAATAATAGAATAGCGGAATTCGGACAGTTTTTAATCGCTTTATGTCCAGAAAAGAAAACACTTATATGAACACAAGAGAACTTGAATAAAAAGCTTATTAGCAGCGCCATGTCAGTTGTCTTTAATGAAAATTCCCGTTTTTAGGGGAAAAGCACCCTTTCATTCAGCATGTTTTAGACCGCTTCTCTACAGAGCACACCGGATCAGAAAGAATTTTATTTGTTCCCTACTGTTTAACCCATAGTTAGAGGGAGACGAAGACTTGTAGTCATACTTTTCGCTAAAGTTATTTGCATGTAAATGAATGTGACAAACTCGACTGGAATTTGAACTATGTACTCTAATTTCTCATTTTGTGCCTCTATCCACACACACACGCACACACACACACACACACACACACACATATATATATATATAATACCACGTGTGTGTGTGTGTGTGTGTGTGTGTGTGTGTGTGTGTGTAGCGGCTCAAAATGTAAATTTCTTTGTATACGCCAATTTCATATTTATTAACAAGTCTTCCTCAGATAAAGGTGGTATCTGCGCCCTCTGTATAATATCAAAGTTTAAGCAAACCACTCTTTAACTTAATTACCGAAATAGTCTGAAGCTGTTACACTCAGTGTCAACCTTGATAGCTACGACAGTTACTATATCTTAGGGCAATGGGTCATAAACCTTTTCTTCTGAAGCATCATTTTTTTAAAAGTATTTGTAAAAGCTTTCCTTCCAAATGTTAAAATTACACTGGTAAATGGAGCAGAATTCATGCAAGATGCTTTACGTGTGTGTTGCAGTAGAGCAACGGCAATCACTGGGAACGGCCAAGCATCACTCACAGGTTCAGACCATAGAAACTGGGGCTCAAAAACATTCAGTGAGAATTGAGCTTCTCTCCGTAACTTATGAGATCTGTACTCCAACCGTTCTATCATTTTCATGATGTCAGGAATAAATTTAAGTTATTACCAACCATATGTCAACATCGGTAGTTTGGCGAGCCGTAAATTGTATTTATGAATTCAGTGTCTCATGAACCAAGAAACGAAATTACGTGCAGCCCACCCTCCTTTGAAAGAGGCACCCCCAACAAGTGATGGTAGTGGGGTTGGCCTTTAAAGGCTAAATGAAATAGTGTAAGGAAATGCATCGTGTTTTAATGTCCTCCAGGCCGGATATTAAGAACATATACTACTAATCAGTCAAATGTGATTTGAACGTTTAATAAAAGCCGTAAACACGTTCAAGAAAACGGCGCTAATTTTAATATTCTTGGTCTTAAATCATTACTTGTATTGTGTAAAGTGCTTCTACGATTTTATAAGAGTAATCAGGGAAGCTACTAGATTTCTCGTTGCTTTCCTCTGTCCCTCTTGCATTCAGTATGTCCCGTGAATGTCAAATTCGAGTCGTAGTTAGAAGAATGACAACCCATTACTATTCAAAGGAGTTTCATCCTAGAAGATCAAGTCAACACCGTGGAGTAGCGATAAGCTTGCTAAGCCAACAGATCATTTTATTGCCAGTCAGTCAAATGCCGTACGTGATACACGGTCGGACGATTATCTCTTTTTCGATTCATGACAGACTAGGAAGAAGATTTTCACGAAGTAGGTTGCCGTTTCTTTCCGCAGTAGAACGGTTGCCAACCAAGGCTATAGAACACAATCTGTCTTGATATTCAATCTTTTTATCAAGATTAGTCAGTTTAATTGCCATACGCGATACACGCTCGGACGATTATGTCTCACTCGATTCTTGATTAACTAGACAAATTTTCCCTGCAGTAGGTTGCGTTTCTTTCTACAGTAGACCGGTTGCCAACCCTTGCTATACGAACCACTCTGTTCTAATATTGAATCATCTTATCAAGATTAGTCAGTTAATTGCCATACATGATTCACGCTTGGGCGATTATCTCTCTTTCGATTCATGACGGACAAAGGCAGAAGATTTTCCCGTAGTAGGCTGCCGTTTCTTTCTGCGGTAGATTTCTGTTTTTCTTTGTTTTACAGTAAGGTTCACTCTTTACAAGGCCCGGGTGCTACACGAGGTAGACTGGCTCTTCTGCTATTCAACTCATAGCTACGAGAAGAAGAGATGGATTTATGCCTTTCAGAAGGGTTTTTGCGCGAAAGTGAATATAACGAACCCGACCGGAATTCGAACTCGACTTTCCGATTCCTCAATCCGAGCCGCTATCCCTAACTTCATCAGTCAATTTAAATTAGTTTTTGAAATACAGCAAATTATTTTGATTCGTCGAAATATTACGTTTAATCTATTTGCTTGAAATTAAAACTAATATAAAAACTCCAGGAAAGATTTTTTTTTCATTTTAAACCTTATGTATCGCGTTTTTGTGGAGGTCCCTATATTATAAGTATCAAAGGAAGCGTTAGTGTGTGTGTGTGTGTGTGTGTGTGTGTGTGTGTGTGTGTGTGTGTGTGTGTGTGTGTGTGTGTGTGTATATATATAAATATGTCAAGCTTAATTTCGGGAGGTAAATATGAATAAGTGTGCATCTGTCCGTGAAAAAGTACTGGGTTGACCAAAGGTTTTGTTTCATTTGATGGCACGAGGAGTGTTTAGTCTTGTTTTCAAAACGATCGCTTCTGCTTGTATATTGACAGCCTTCATAATCAGCGTGCATTTGTATTGGGTTGGCAAAAGGCATTTCTGTCGTTAGATCGCATAAAGAGCGTTTAGTTTTATTTTCAAAGTAATCGATCGTTTTTGTTTTTGTTGTGACAATTGTCATGTCAATATGAATATAAAATGGCCGCACTTGGCGCATTTGTTTCTTGATTCTAACAAAGGAGCGGAGCAACGTTTTCGCTATTTATTTATTATTATTATTAATAATAATCTTCACTGTAGTAAAAAATAAATATCTGGTTTTAACCCGATATTTTTTATACTACAGTGAAGATTATTATTATTAAAAAAAAACGAGATTTGTGCCGTTTATGGAGAAGGTACTGCGTATGATCATACGTGTCAAAAGTGGTTTGCGGAGTTACAAGCTTGAAATTTTACGCTGAATAGAATATTTTATATTTTAAGTTATATCTATTCAAATTTTAAACACTAAATATTTATTTGTCCTGGGTAAGACGTTAAACTACATCCACGTTCTGGGTAAGACAATAAACTACGTCCAGCAGCAAGGCCTCTGATCAGGAGGTTCTGAAGAGCGGGGAACCACTTCTTAATTGCTGGTGTTCCCAGGTGCACCCTGACCCGGGGTGGTAGCACCTGTTAGGGTCCCAGCTATGGGCAAATAGTTAACTATTACCAGCAATACTTTTTGAAAAAATTATTACCAGCAATACAATTTTGAAGGAAAAATATTACCAGAAACAGATTTTTGACAAAACAAAATATTACCAGCAATAAAAAAAATTGTCGACATTAAATAACCCATTGAGGTTGATATGCCGTAAAACAAAATAAACCAAGCTAAAAAATTATAGATGGTTGCTTATTTATTTGCCTATTTTTTCGTGAATTTCTTATAAAAATTAGAGAATATCACTTTTTTTTTTTAGATTTTACTAATTCACCTCGACCAGTTATTTGCAAAGTGAGTGGTACAAAGATCTATGGGGCGGTGAGATAAAAAGTAGGTAGCCAGACTGTGGTAGGAGCACATCGAAACCCTAACCTACACCATACACACCCATTTTACCTGCATTGTACAGTGTATCCCATTTATGTAACAGTTATGATGGCATATTCGAAGATAATCATTCGATCTTCAATACTAACACCAAGAAAATAAGAAAATCTAATGGTAGGTTGACTATACATTGGGAGTGAGCCGGGTTATACTTTGGTACACAAGGGGTCGGCTACCCAAAAGGCTTTGGGAACTGCTGATCTAGACCTAAAATTAATGAAGCGAAATGACCCCGAAATACAAGGAGACGAAAGAATCTTGAACAAGCCAAAAAAAAAAAAGTTACCCAGAAATGAAAACGAATTAAAGATCCGAAAAGTAGAGACGGAATGACTCACGGAATAAAGGCAGAGAAGGGACAATAGAATTGTGAAATGACCCCTAAAAATAAAGAAGGGACCCTGAAATAACGAGAAATAAAGAAATTGAACCTAAAGTGAAATGATTCGAAATAAGGAAAGGAGAGAGAACCCCAAAATAAAATGAGGACGAATCCAGACCAAAATGGCGAGAATAGACATTACAAAGAAAAGAAAGAAAAAAGAAACGATCGAGAAATAAAAAGAGAAATGAAAGAAGAGAGACATTCGCGAAATCATAAGAGAAAAGACTAAAAAATAAAATTCCGCCCAAAACAAAGTCAGTAATGTAAGTTATAAACAATATCGTTTGGAAAATAAAGTAAAAAAAAGCGCGATGCCTTGTCAGTTACATATCAAGTGAGAACGAAGAAAAATAGACAAATGTCGACACATAATTTTAAGTGAAAAGCCCCACATCAAAGACGGTTAATTTTAAGGCAGATATATTGTTTCATTACTTACACGTTCTTTGACACTTTCTCTTTCTAACAATTCGGGATTTTTTTTTAAGAAGGCGTTGGTGTAATTGTCGTTTGAACAGAAGCATAAATAATATAAGTAACGAAAAGACAAACATATTGAAAATGATGTTGATGTTTTTTCTTTTCTTCAGTTGTTTCAGGCCAAAATGTTATTCCTTTGACGCAGAATCTAAATTATTTGTACGGATATTACAATAGACAAGTTTTAGAGTCCGCCATTTTGTAGGAAAAAAATTCACCTTGTTATTTTTTTTTTGCAACCTCTTTGTTACGCTTCCCATGTCTACATATTTTTCTGTTAATAATAATACTGTGTCTCAAGGTGCATCAGACACCCTATTTTAAAGGTAAACCTTACGAAAAAGTAAAGGCAAAAGGCTTCAAAAGTCTTACTGGAAGAGACAAAAATAAATAATGGTTGAAGTTACAAAGAAAATGTTAACATAACGTATTTTAAGGCATTTTTCACCTACGAATATTGTAATTCTGATTATTCCTGGGTTAGTTTGTTAGCACGTACGTTACGCCCTGCCAATAACTAATGAAGAATGGACTATGCCGTTTTGAGCGCGAAAAAAGATGGAAAAGACATATCAGAGACGCTACTTGGTTTCAGTGAAAGACATGAAGAAATAGAAAAGGAAAGAAAGAAGTGTTTAACCTCACCTGCTAATACCTCATAAATAATGGTCTATTCCGTTTTGAGCGCGGAGAAAGACGGAAAAGACGTATCAGAGACGCTACTTGGTTTCAGTGAAAGAAAGAAAGAAGTGATTAACCTCTCCTGCCAATACCTCATAAATAATGCTACTTGGTTTCAGTGAAAGAAAGTTTGGTTTGGTTTGTTTTCCGGCTTATCAATCCACTTGGTCGTTTAATGTCGAAATTTAATTTTTTTAATTTTTTTTTTTACATAAAATCTTGTATTTAAACTATCAAAAAATATTTTAAATAGTAAAAATGCTGTTTCTTATGGTAATATATAATTTTTTAAATTATATTTCTTGAATCAAAGTATACGGTATTTCTGCTTGTGGCGATTGGGGAAAAGAATGATGGTTGATAGACTAAAACATCATGTGAATATTCCCCAAACTATTATTACTGCAACAACTACTGGAAAAGGCGTCCAACGTTGCCACATCTGAGCGAGAAGTGTAAGTCCTTAGCAGGACCAAAGTTTTATACCTATTTTACTCTTTTATAACTCTCTGATACAAGCTTTTAGATTGTCTTTTTATCCCAAACAGATAATTAACCTTACGCTTTATAATGCCATGTTACTTCAGGAGTGGGCGATCATGGCTCTCTATAATTTCCTATCATTTGTAGCTCTTAGTAACGTTTGTCTTGTTGCAATCTCTCCTCATCCCTGTTCTGCCACACATTTACACAAGCTCATTAGGTAGGTTATGTTCTGACTCTCTTGCGTTCGATATATCCTCTGAGGACCAAATTTTCTTAGCCGTCTTTCCTCATTATGTGACCTAGGAATGCTTATTATATTTATTCTTCAGTACACTTCTTCTATGTACTGTGTCCATTAAGGACGTTGGCAATTACGGCTCTCCACAATTTCATTGTCCTTGTAGCTCTCCCTAACTTATATTTTTCTATCTCTATCATACCCTGCTCCGCTATCCATTTACAGACGCCCGCCTGATAGATTTCTGTTACCATCAATCTGTCATGTGAGTATCAAACTTTCAAAGCCTTCCTCCATCATTATGCGCCCAAGAAACATCAACTGTCTCTTCCTGATGTTAAGTATAAGTTTCCTTTTTGTTTCCATTTTCTCTAAAACCTCGTCATTACTCACATATTCGAGCCACGGTATCCTCAGCATCCTTCTGTAGAAATTTCAACTGTCTCTTCCTGATGTTAAGTATAAGTTTCCTTTTTGTTTCCATTTTCTCTAAAACCTCGTCATTACTCACATATTCGAGCCACGGTATCCTCAGCATCCTTCTGCAGAAATTTCAACTGCCTCTTCCTGATGTTAAGTATAAGTTTCCTTTTTGTTTCCATTTTCTCTAAAACCTCGTCGTTGATCGCATATTCGATCCATGGTATCCTCAGCATCCTTCTGTAGAAGTTTCAACAGTCTCTTCCTGATGTTGTGTATAAGTTCCTTTTTTCTTTCCATTTTCTCTAAAGCCTCGTCGTTGCTCACATGTTCGGTCCATGGTATCCTCAGCATCCTTCTGTAGAAATTTCAACTGTCTCTTCCTGATGTTAAGTATAAGTTTCCTTTTCGTTTCTATTTTCTCTAAAACCTCGTCGTTGCTCACATGTTCGGTCCACGATGTCCTCAGCATCCATCTGTAGAACCACATTTCTGTGGCCTCAGGTCAATTCTTCATCTGTCATGAAATTTTTACCCCGCATTCCCTGCCAGAAATTTCTTTTATCTGAAACAAACTGAAACATTCTCGTAAATAAGAGATTCAATATGAACGGAATTAAAAAAATAAAAAAGGCGGACGAGGAAACTGGTGTTCGTATTGCCGAATTATTATATTTTCGAGTTGGGTAAACGCTGTCAAAAAGCCGTCGACTCTATTAACTCAGTCAGGCTTTTAGTGTCGATTTTCGCCAGCGGTTTCTTTTTTCTTCTTCCAGAAATGCGTGACTTTTCTGAATGACAGTTATTATTTTACATGTCTTGAAATTGGTAACAGCCTTCAGCTGGAAATCGGTCTGAACGTAAGCACATCCCGAAAAGATGTTGTCTAACAGCTAAAAAGAAGGGCCACGTGTAATGAAAAGAAAGTTGGCCCAGAAAGAAGGGAAAAAAATGTAATTTTCTTTTCTTTTCTTTCCTTTTTAAATCAAGCATTTTGACACATGAAATGGACAGACGACAGATTTAATATTATGAATAAGCAGGATATTTCGTTTTTGTTTCGTATTCCATAGAACTTTTTTCTTCTTCACGCACTTTTGTTGATCCCTGCCTCTATTGTTTGAGCGAAAACCTGATAGTTGTGTATATATTAATTTTCAGTTCTCCATCATATATACATATATACATATATATATATATAATTTAGATTACATTCCAATTTAAGGAAAGGCATGTATACATTCACTTTGGGTTTGTTTATGTATATACGTGAATGTAAATGTTCATATGAATATATGACTGTAGATATGTATGAGTGTGACTTTTTGAATATATATGTGTGCCTCTATGAAGGTATACCTATGCATGCATTAAGATATGTGTGAATATATATATATCGGGTGTAACAGCAAAATTGTCCAAATAATGTAACATCATAGGATAAATTGTCCATCCCACAAAATGTTTAATCTCTAAAAAAAAACACTAAAGTAATTGAGTTTCTTTTTTTTAAGGTTTTCACATAAAACGTTTAGCCATCTTGACACCATTTGTCCTAAGAATCACTGAAAAACCTTTGAGTTATTCAGCTAAAAAGAGAACAAGTTAAAATCGTTTCGAGCCAGCCCCAATGTCTTCTCAACTGAGATCATTCAGGCCTTCAGTTTTGGTACCAACATTCTTACTCTGGCTTCCATCTTCAGAGTCCATTCAAGGAACATCAAGAGGACGATGAATAAATTTAAAAATAGTGGGAACAGTGGAGAGGAAAACTGAATCAGGAGGTTAGAACAGGAAGAGGGATCATCATTTCAACTTAGAGCTAAATACATTCTTTTGTTCAAAGTAGAGTCCAATAGTGTTATAAAAACCGCGGAGGATTCCAGTAAGATATCTTTAATCATTTCTAAGATACAACGGTTCCAAACTTAATCTAAGATAGGGACAATTTTTCTGTTACACGATTTGGACAATTTTGCTGTTTTACCCGGTATATATATATATATATATATATATATATATATATATATATATATATATATATATATATATATATAATACAATATAAAACTTGTCACTTAATCAGCTTATGTTATATTCAGCACCTTGACTCTAAAGCAGTGATTCTCAACCTCCGTGCCGTCAGCAAGGCCTCTGATCAGGAGGTTTTGAGGAGCGTGGAACCACCTCTTAAATGCTGGTCATCCCAGGTTCACCCTGACCCGGGGTGGTAGCACCTGTTAGAGTCCTTGCTATGGGCCAATAGTTAACCCCGAAACTGGGGTAAAAACACTATGAAAGTATAAAATTAGGTTTTAATACCAGAAATACTTTGTAAAAAAATTATTACCAGCAATACAGTTTTGAAAAAAGAATTTCTAGCAATACATTTTTGAAAAAAAATTTTCAGCAATACATTTTTGAAAAAAAAAATATTACCAGATATACACTTTTGATAAAAAAATATTACCAACAATACACATTACCAGAAATACGTTTTTGAAAAAAAAATATTACCAGGTATACATTTTCGAAAAAAAAAAAATTTACCAGCAATAAAAATCTTGAGGTTGATATGCCCTGAACCAAACCAAACCAAACTAAACCAAACCAAACTAAACCAAACCAAACCAACCTGCGTGCCGCGGCACACTAGTGCCTTCTTCATTCTATCGGACTGGGGAGGCGATCTCTGTGCGCGGCACCTTTGGAAAGTGTCTGAAAATCACACCACGGATTAACCCAAGCCGTGTGGGTGAAAATTAATAGGCAAAATTGTTCAGAAACCGTCGCTGGTTGTACTAGCACGAAGTCACAAGTCATCGTGACCGAGTGCTTGAGTATACTGGCCTTGTTTTAAAAAAAAAAAGATTATTTGCTCCCCCCCCCCAGAAACTGGAGTAGATAGGTTCGCCTATTGCCCGGATCACACTCTTTCCCCGTTTATTGAACAGGGGTAGATAGGTTTATCCTTTGTTTCCTGTTTAGGATTTAGTTTCTGGTTTCTTGTAAAGTCTTCTCATTCTCTTTCACTCCCAGTAACCCTTTTCGTCTTAGTGGTATTATCGCCTTGCTTGGGGTGAAATGATTTAAAAAACACATAATGGACTGAGCGAGCGTCTGCATTGGAGATTTACTGGCAGACGGCTGAACACGGAAACGTGTAACCGGTCATTATACCATAATCATCATTTTCTACCACATATCTCATTTATAATCATTTTACTAATGACACTTTACCTTAAGTTACTCTCGAGGCTTGTCTTGGATGCCCGACAGAGTATTAAAATGTTCTACGAAGAATCTGACTCGCCCCAAAAGTTTGAAGTTTGACCATTTTGTCACGTCCTTCTATTGCATACAATATTTAATATGCAAGTCAATAAAGCTGCTACTAATCAACTGATACGGGTTAACACGATCTAATATATCATGTACTTTTCAGGTTGTAATATATCTATCGTTATTAAAAATATTAATTACATGTTTTGGGGAGGATGTCAGTTGTTATTACGTAAACAAAGTGCGTCATAAATCATTATTTATAAATAAACCCGAAAAATAAAAGCCATAAAAACATATCTGACTGATATAATATCCCATATACATGTATAAATTATTATTTTATTATTTTTACATGTTAATATAGACTCCTTGACATTTTTTAAACTTCATCAATCTTCATTCGTGAATTTTACTAACATTTTATATCCTTTTATCTTCAACATTAATTGCAACAGTTTTTTATTGCTTCTCAGAGATCTTCTTGTCGGGGACGATGAGACATTAGTTTGGGGAGAATGTTTACGTCTTTTCGGGACGATATAAGATTAATTAAAACTAGTTTTAACCCGTGAAAATTTCAGTTTTCCTATTCGAAATTTCTGATGAATCTTAATTCGTCAGTTGACAGTTGAATAGGCTCATGACAACTTCTACGATAATAAAATGTGGGTGTAGAATTAATTTCAACTCGGAACTAAAAAAAAAGTACCACTTTATTCATTTGCAACAGAAAAGAATGAAAGTTGCAGAAAAGATGGATTCTGAATTATCTTATCTACTAAGGATTTTTAATGCTAAATTAAAAAATGAACACTAACTTATCGAATTTTGTTTAGGAATTCACGGAAATTGATAACTTTAATTTTAAATCGAGTTGAAATTAGTTCCGAGTTGAAATTAGTTCTTTAAAATATCCGTAGAAGTTACCCTATTGCTGCTGGTTGATGTTTTTGTTAAAGGCATGAATCGACTTTCATTATTTCAGGTCAGGGTTTCTCTCTTTCGGTTATACTGTGGAACTGTACGTCCACACACACGCACACGCACACACACATATCCTCACACATACTCATATCCTCACACATACTCACATACGTTAAATTAAGAATATACATAATAAACGAATGTGATATATAATAAATGTTAAATACTCACTGATTGGTTCGATCCAGCCAATCAGAACAAAGGTAAGTATGATTCCTCTTACCGCCAAAATACAGGATTGTTTGAACTCCTATAAAAATATTTTCCCGCTAGAACTAAGTCAGTTGCGGCCTAATTACTCAAGGGATAGACGTGGTGCACTTTCGTCCAACTCACTTCAGTTGCGGCACGCAGACTCAAGGGACAGACATGCATCTGCTCAGCACAAACCCTTCGACCAACTCAATCATTTTATTACGACTTTCTCTAAAACAAATATCACTAACAACTTCTGTCCACTAACATTTGACATGTAATATTTCACGGCTAATGGGAGGCTACTTATGCAACTAACCACATTGCATGCAATTCAACCAGAAAATGTAAATATTGTTGAATATATTTTTACCTTTGTGTAATTTCACAAAATGATTGCATTGTTCGACTGATTTATTCTCCTTTCTTATATGATGTCAAGAGTTTTTCGACTTTCATAAATTAAACGATAGGGAACAGAAATTAAATTTGGAAAGTACATCTGGACGTGGCCTTGTGCCAGATTTATCTTCAGAGTATAAAATCAACCAATTTTAATCGAAACCCCTACAATACTATGCAATCCATCAAAACCTGTTGCATGTTACTTGAATAGGAAACGACCATCGTCATCTAACGCCTGTTATTCGGAGAAATGCATTTAAAATATTCAATGTGCTATCGCATCTCTATGTCCGCGCGCGGACAGCGAGATGATACCGTTCATAATTTATGTGTCTTGTCCCTTCAGGATGTAGGTGCTTATGGATCTTCCCAACTCTCTGTCCTTTGCAACGGATAACACTTTTACCATTTTTCCTTGTCACATCTCTGCCACCCAATCACACAAACTCAGTTGCTCGGTATTTCCATCTTTGCGACTTCTTTCAATACGCCCTGAGAGTATCAGTGTGTCCCAGAAATTTCAAGTATAAATAAACCGTCATCAGCACACAAAACGGATTCGGCAACCGAGTTCGAATATGGGAAGAGATCATTAATGATCAGGTGAAACTAACCTCCTTGGGAAAAAAGCTTGAATTAATCTTTCCATCGACTGGTGATCTAACAAATCTCGTTACTGACATGCCACGATGCCTAATAGAGAAGAATTTAAGCCCTTAGAGTAAATCGATCCCCCATTTACCTCTTCAGAAAATATCAACAAGAATCTGTTACTGCGGTCGTCAGCCTTGACAGAGGACAATAGACAAACATTGTCTTTGTGAATGCAAACAGACAGTTTTATGCTGTTTTCAGGACAAATATACTGAATGTACTGTCATAGTGTAATGAGGACACTGTACACTGTCCACTTTTTTAGATTGGCGCTGCACGATCTTTTTACTGTCATTTATTCCATTTCTCCTTGCATTAGGCTGTTTTACGCACGAATTTACTAAAAGTTTCGCATTAAGATTTGCAGATATTTCAGTTTTAAGACTGGCGCAGTATGGTCTTCTTATCGTTATTCAATTTGTAATTATACTTGATTGATACCAATGCTCCCGGCGTTATCTTTTGCGCAATATTTTGAGTATATTTTCAAAGTCTCTGCGAAGTTTATTGTCTTTATTGTCCGTGTTCGCCAAAAGAATTGATAGCGCCAGTTCAATTTTAATTTCAAAATTATAGTCCGGTGCACCTGCTATTTACCTTGAGCTCCTTGATAAAATCCAATTAATAATCAGCAATATTATTGGACCTGGTCTGGCGGCTCGGCTTCAATGAACAGTAAGGTTGCCTCTGTATCTTTTCTATAAATACTTTCCTGGTAATTGTTCGAATGAGGTCTTCGCTTGTTTATAGTTTTTGTTCATTTTTTGTAAATATTCATCGGGGTTTAGACTTTGAAATTGGTATTTTATTTCCCCCACCTCCACAGACAATGAATTGTACATATGAACACTAGTTAGGACTTTCATAGAGACATTGCGGTATTATGGTGGATATAGTAAGAAAGGTAAGTAGGAATGCGTTGTTGTGACGTAAGAAATATTGTTGTATGTTTGGGTCAGTGTCTGTGGTTAGCTAAGTTTAAAGTTAAGACAAATGAAGAACGTCCTTTTTCCCCCCATTCCTCTTTTTTTGGCCTTGTGCAACATTTTCTGTACATAGCAGAAATAAATATCGCTATGGTACCTAGATGTTTTTTTTTTTAATTTAAGCGCAGTACTAGACTGGCGTCGAGATAAAATTTAAAGTTGAGCTGGCTAGATGTAACTGTAACTCCTATCTTAACAGTTGCTCCATATTTTCCACCCAATTTTAATCTGCAAAATTTAAATTCAATGCCAATCGCGATCTACTGTCCTCCTGATTAGTCTTTCCTCTTTCCGCTCATTATTAATGTTTCTGTTCCTAATTCTTCCACATCTTGAAACCCCTTGTGCTTTAGTGGCTTTACTGCCTTGCTTTGGGATGATACCGATTAAAAAAATTAAAAAAACAAAACATTGAATAATACGACGAACTACTCTTTCTTTGTTGTCAGTTTTTGATAACGAACAAGAATGTTTTTTGAATGGCATTTCTTTGTGCTTGAAAACTATGGCGCTGCGCAGGATCTCTGTAAAATATTTACTGTTATATTTGTTTTACCTGGTAGAGCGGAACACATTGTTGTCTGAGTTGATGGATAAAAGAGCTTCTGAATGTTTGATGCTAATATATTTTGGCGAACCGGAAAAGAATCGTACACTTGCCTGGCTCAAAGGAAACGCGGGAAACTCCCTCTTCGCTGAACATTAAATAAAATAGCAGACGACACATTGCTCTGAAAATTATCGGAATACTGGCAAATTTCTACTGCTCTTTTTCCTTCTTATCGTTCTTCTTCTGAGTAGTAGTAGTAGTAGTAGTAGCAGCAGCAGCAGCAGCATCATCATCATCATCATTATCATCATCATCATTATCATCATTATCATCATCATCATCATCATTATCATCATTATCATCATTATCATAATCATCATCATTATTATTATTATTATTATTATTATTTGGTTTGGTTTGGTTTGGTTTCTTTTACGGCATATCAACCTCAATGGGTTATTTAACTCCGAGAAAATTTTTTTATTGCGGGTAATATTTTTTAAAAATGTATTGGTGGTAATTATTTTCTTCAATAATCTATTGCTGATAATAATTTTTTATAAAAAAGTATTGCTGGTATTAAAACCTATTTTAACACTTTCATAGTGTTTTGACCTCAATTTGGGAGTTGACTATTTGCCCATAGATGAGGCCCTAACAGATGCTACCACCCCGTGTCAGGGTGGACATGGGAACAAACCTCCTGATCAATGGCCTTGCTGTTGGATACAGTTTATGGTCTTAACCAGGACGCGGATGTAGTTTATCGTCATACCCAGGACGCGGATGTAGTTTATCGTCATACCCAGGACGGAGTAGTAGTAGTAGTAGTAGTAGTAGTAACAGTAATAATAGTAGCAGTAGTAATTTTTTCTTTGTTGTATAGACATTTCCTTTTAGCTCCCAACTAGAGACCTAAGGTCAGAAATGGCTTCCATATTTTCCACTTATCATTTTTTGTAAAAAAAAACAACAACAACAACAACAAAACTAAGATCACATACATTTTACATAGATAAAGCTCTTCGTAATGTGTAAGCTGTACTTGTGAGTACAATTATTTCTATTTCTTTAAGACGTGGACTACCAGGAATCTCTTCATTGAGTCTATCGGAACCTTTTCTAATCAATCCGAGGGCTCCAACTACAAGTGGAATTATTGATGTCCTCATGTGCCACATTTTTGAGATTTCCACTTCAAGATCCTTGTATTTTGACAGTTTTTTTAAAGACCTTCAAAGATACATAACAATCTGCAGAGACTGTCATATCAATTAGAACGCACATTCTGTTCTTGTGGTCTTTGATCACGATATCTGGCCGATTAGCTTTCGTTGTTCTGTTTGTGTAGTAGTAGTAGTAGTATTTTTTTTTTTTTATTAATAAAAAGAAAAGAAAATCAGTTAAACAATATTAAGACAGTGTGTCTGTCTGTTTTCAAGTTATATTTCCTCCTAAAAGATTTTAAGTATAAAAATATATAAATCTACAAGAATTTAAAAAATCTACATATTTTAAATAAAAATATGAAGAATATATATATATATATATATATATATATATATATATATATATATAAAACTACAAGACATAAGTCTTTGTACAAACGTTGCCTGTCTTGTAATGAAAAAACAGCTGTACTGGTAATCAACGCGCCAAAACGAATGAAACAATGTCTGCGTGAAAGCATGCAACTGAAACTGAAAAAAAAAATTAAATATAGCTTTAAGACAGACAGACATTTTGTCGAAATATTGTTAAACATTGTCAAATACTGCGTTTTTTCTCTTTCTTTTTTTTTCTTAAATCGCGTTCGTCTTTTAACTGTTGAAAAATATTGGAAGAGTTACGTCAATCATTTTGTTTATTATTATTATTATTATTATTTTCTACGTGCCGTGTCCTTTCAGGACGTAGGTGATCATGGCTCTCCACGTCTCTCTATCTTTTGCAGCTCTCAACAGGTTCATTCCCTCTGCCACCTCCCCCAGACCACGCTCTGTCATCCACTTGCTTAAGCCCGCCAGGAATGTCACGTGTTGTTTTCTCTTGCTTCCCTTTCCCTCTATTCGACCCGTTAGTATCAGATTCTCCAGGCCCTCCTTCCTCATTATATGTCCTAGGAAGTTCAGCTGCCACTTCCTGATGTCAAGTATAAGCCTCCTCCTCGTTTGCATCTCATCGTTGCTCACACGCTCGGTCCGTGATATCCTCAGCATCCTTCTGTAGAACCACATCTCCGTCGCCTCGTGTCTCTTCTTCATCTTTGAGGAAATCGTCCAACATTCGCTGTCGTTAAGGACAGATGTCACGTAATATTTCAGTATTCTTTTCTTCGTTATTATTATTATTATTATTATTATTATTATTATAATATGAGAGAGAAACACGCCAACAAAGTGATGCTGAAGTTTTTTTCTTTGTTTTTTGTCCTTTCCTCAATCCACCCTTTCACTTAGACTCCCTGTAACCTACTGCATATTACTGGCAATGCCGCCTTTCTTTACAATCCGAGCTGCTATCCATTACTCCACCGGCGGCAGAAATATTTCACACATAATAGTAAGATATTAGCTACATGAAGAAACCATCGCCACTCATGTCTTACCATTATGTGTGAGGTATTCCTGCCGCACCCTGTATTTTCACCTCAGATGTTATTGTAACCTAGGAAGGGTTACTGAATGTGGAATAACCAAAAGGGAGGTTGGAAATGAAATGGTAATCTTTATAACATCAACAAAATACAATGCTTGCCAGCGGCGTGAAGTAGGTAAACCACTGCTAGTGGTGGACTACTTAGACAGCATATTAACCCCACTTACAATAGTGTCTAATGTATTTATGAGGATTGGGACATACCCATTACTATTCACAGGTACGGTACATATATATATATACACACACACACACACACACACACACAAGTAGTAATCTGTTGGTATAATCCAGGTGAGTCTTATTAGCACAACATAGAATTTGAATTATCTTAAAACTGAGTGACTCACAAAAGAGCGCTCAATGTTTATTTTCATTAAACAGAGCAAATTTTCTTTACAATCGGAATTAAGATACCTTTAGTGAATGACCATTTTTACCTACGAATTTTAATTTTAAAATTCGCAGAATTTTTCAAACTGTTTATGGTATCAGTTTGTTGTGGGATACTGCTGGAGAAAGAAAGAGAAAGAGGATGTCATAAGGGACATATTGGGAGGTATGGAGAGAAGGAGGCACCGTTACTGAGATTATATTATAGAGGTAGGAGAGCCTGGGTAGGGGGAGGTAGGGCGTCACCGATGAGATAACCTACATCCAATTGGTCACACGTCCAAAGTTTATTTATATATATATATATATATATATATATATATATATATATATATATATATATATATATATATAATTATTGTCAGCAGCCTTTCATTTATACATGTTTCATTAAATGTGACAGACAATGAACATCTTATGAGAAAATGTTATTTTTCTAATGTTCTCACAATTTTCCTATGTTGGCGGGGTGCGGTGGGGATTATAAGCGTCTGTAGTCTCTTAGAACCTCCAACAACAAAAAGGGGCGCTTACACTTAAAATCAGAAAGAGGCAATTGAAATTTGTAAGGAAACATAATGAGGAAAGAAGGTTTGTTGAATTTGGCACTCACAGAGTCGAGAGAAGTCAACCGGTACTAGGGGGCCACAGCGGGTAACCTACTTAATAAGCTTTTGGAAATGGGTGGCAGAAGAGGGAGCGTGAGGTGGGGTTAAGACAAACACTGTATAAGCGCTACAAAAGATAGGAATTTGTGAAGTCATGATCGCCCACGTTCTAACATGACACGACGCATGAAATAACTTTTACATGTTAAGTATCACTTAACACTAGAATCTGTGCAAACAGCATGCACGTATTTGCTACCTTAATTTACTCTCGACTAATGACACCGTAAGTGATTATACTGAACAGAAAAAAGAAGAATGTTTTCATAGCAGTAACAATAACAAATCATGATGTCAAGAGGAAGATTTAGTAAACAAAAACATTAACACTTCCAGTCAAATTGTTCCCATGTTATGTAAGCGAATATAAAGGACCTGTACTTTGATTACACTATCCATACCCCTTTTTTTTCTCTTTTTTTTTTTTTTTTTGGTCAAGCTAAAATTTGAGTGTGTTATATTTCCTCTTTTCTCAGTTTTTTTCTCAAATTTCCCTCTTTTAACTTCTTTTTTTAAATAGGCTATTTTGCAGGTCCTGGTATGATAGATACCAAGGCTATTTTGCCGGTCCTGCAAGATAGACACTAAGGTTATTATGGCAAGATAGACACTAAGGTTATTATGGTAAGATAAACACCAAGGCTATTTTGCCAGCCCTGGCAAGATAGACACTAAGGTTATTATGGTAAGATAAACACCAAGGCTATTTTGCTGGTCCTGTTAAGATAGACACCAAGGCTGTTATGGTAAGATAGACACGAAGGCTATTTTCCGGTTCTGGTAAGGTAGACACATAGGCTAGTTTGACGGTAAATATAAATAATGTTCTAGAACTAAGAATATATATATATATATATATATATATATATATATATAAAGCCATCCACAGACAGACTGTTTCGCTATATCACAGCTCATCAGTGTAGTTAGACGTACGGTTGCCTCTAGATAGGATCGAAACTCAGCTGAATCGGCGTCAGTCGGAGAAATATATATATATATATATATATATACAAGTGTGGGATTGGTATATACGGAGTAAATTCTAATAACCAACAATTATTATTCTTTAAAGAGTGCTCAATACAGAGTAGAGCAGATATAATCATTTATTTAAATATTATAACATAAATATGTTATAAAATCACTACAAAAATAGCCATTTTGTTTCAACACTTTTGGTGTCTTATCAAGTGGTGGTGTTGAATGTAGAATAAAAAAAACATTTATTCTACATTCAACATCATCACTTGATAAGACACTAGAAGTGTTGAAACAAAATGGCTATTTTTGTAGTGATTTTATAACATATTTATGTTATAATATTTAAATAAATGATTATATATATATATATATCAGGAGTCGCCTGACGATTGCACTAGCATGAAACAGACTGTCGCCTCTAAGTGCTGACTTCCATGTCCACTTTTATATTTACACACGCTCTATCGCTAATATTGAGCACTTTATCCCATAAATATAGCACACTTTAAGACTATATTTCTTCATATATATATATATATATATATATATATATATATATATATATATATATATATATATATATATATTCATAAAGCAATAAACGATATTCATTCAATATAGCCATGGGATTAAGTGTTGAATATACTTTCCTTTGCTGAACTAAAAGAGAGAGTAAAACAATTGCTAAAGCTCAAAATGTTTATGGAGCCTTGAGATCTTCCACGCAGTGGTTGTGTGAGCTGTGCTGGCAGAACTTGAACAACATAAATTCTATGGTCTGTGAATGCTGTCTTCAATGGGTGCACCTGATGTGTTTTGGCAAGAGAACCGTGCCCACGGGCAAGTTTTTGATTTGCTGAGACGGTTCTCTCTGAAGTGCTTAAAATATTCACAAACTTCTATATTTCTTTTAACAATTGATGTTGAATTTAACTTGTGTTTTGATAATTGATGTTGGAAAAGATTTTAAATTAACTAACAATTTATGGTGAAAATAAAACAAAATTCTATGTTAAATCTGTATGGTGTTATTGCCTGCGTTCATCATCATAAAAACTATCGGTGGAGTAATGGATAGCGGCTCGGATTGGGGAATCTGAGAGCCGAGTTCGAATTCCACTTGAATCCATTACATTCACTTACGTGCTAATACCCTTGGGAAAGGCATGAACCCTCTTCCCCCCCCCACTTCTATGGATAAGTAACAGAACCGGTTCTATAGATGAATGGCAACTGGTCACCGCAGAAATGAATAGCAAATGAATAGCAACCTACTGCGGGAGAAAATCTGTATCGTCAAAAAGATACATGCTCGGTTAAGCGTGTATTACGTATAGCACATAACTGACTGACCGGCGAAAATATCCTAGGAGTCTTTTTTTTTTTTTTTCTATCTTCTATTCTAGACAGAACATTCTGAAGATTGGTAATCGGTTGTCAAGTCAACACAAGTATTGGCATCAATTTTCTTTGTGGCGAGAGATAGTGCGAATTTCTTTTTTTGAGGTTTGAAGTGGGGGTGATGAAGTTCGTTATAAACATCATTTCAAGAAGGAAAAAAATAGGGTTTTTTTTCTCTTTGGGATTAATGGTCTCTCAATTCCTTTACTCTCTGAAATCTTCCATGAGCACAAAGTGGTTTTTGGTGTGGGTTGGGGGGTGGTGTCTGGATTTTACTGTTACTTGATTAACTTCATTCATATTAATTTTCTCTCGTTTTCTCTATTTTTTTTTCTTTTCGTAAATCTCAGTACAGTGTTATATAATATAGTGGATTTTTATCTTTTTTTAAAAATTAAGATCTGCTTTGTGTTTTTACATGAAAAAAAGCAATTTAATTTTTATTATAATTATTTTACAATTTTTCATTTTTGAAGAGATATGTAAATGACCGTCTAATTAGCATAGCTAAGACACAGAGACTATCAAGTGCCTGAGCAGTAAGGGGAGGGCCAGAATAAGATACACGCGATTAATGACTACAATTGGGCTGAAAAAAATCGTATTTCATTATTTTTTTTTTAATTTTATATTAATTTTTTTTTTTAATTTTATATTAATTTTTTTTTTTAATTTTTATATTAATTTTTTTTTAAATTTTATATTAATTATTTTTTTTAATTTTATATTAATTTTTTTTTATTTTATATTAATTTTTTTTAATTTTATATTAATTTTTTTTTTAATTTATATTAATTTTTTTTTTAATTTTATATTAATTTTTTTTTTTAATTTTATATTAATTTTTTTTTTTAATTTTATATTAATTTTTTTTTTAATTTATATTAATTTTTTTTTAATTTTATATTAATTTTTTTTAATTTTATATTAATTTTTTTTTAATTTTATATTAATTTTTTTTTTAATTTTATATTAATTTTTTTTTTTAATTTTATATTAATTTTTTTTTTACTTTTAAATTTTGATTTTCAGTCTTATCAGTACATATCATTATTCCAGTTGAATCCATTACATTCCATTTTTAAATTTTGTATCCGGATTTTAAAAATTTACTGTTCGTGTAACAGGCATTTTTACATTTTGTTTTTTACACTTAACCCTAAAACACTAACCATGGGTATAGTACCCAGCGTAAATTTTCCTGTTTTTAATTACAATTTTCAGTACCTGATTGTCTTACCTAAATAATGTTTTTCAGTTCCTATTAATGTTAACTCAAAGTATAAAGTTTGAAGTGCCTGCTTGTAAAATATTTCAAATAAAGATTCATATTTAATTTTTTGTTGTTGATATTTTCAAAATCGGGTATGGTATACCCATGGTTAGTAGTGGTCTAACTTTAATTGATGGTTAGTGTTACTGTTCTAGGATTAATATTTTATTGCGTTCTTCTATACTGTAATTTTATAGGTTTCACTTTTTACTCTTAAATTAAACCCATATTGTGTTTTCGTTTTTCGAGATTTCACTTCCTGTTTTTATAGATTACTTTTTTACGTTTATTGTTGTATATTATATACATTTATATTTATTTGTTTTACGTTTTTAATTTTTTTTAATTTACTATTTCAGAGATTTATTTTTTTCTATTTTTCGATCAAAATTTTACATTTTTATTACAGATTTTATTTTTTGTTTAAATTTTTAATTGTTTATTTATTTGCTTTTTTTATAGATTTGTTTTAGATTTGTAATGTTTGAAATATATTTTAGATCCAATTTTTTTCACTTACATTTAGTGCATTTTTATTGATTTGATTTTAATGTTATCATTCGTTTTCATTTTATTTATATTTTTAAATATTTGCCCTAGAAATTCGATTTTTTCCGATCTTTTTCACATTTTCGCATCAGCCACTTACTTCCGGCTTCTTTACATTATCTTTTCATTAGATCCTCTTTTTATATATTTTTTTCTTTTTTAATTGGCTGTTTTAACTATTTTTTGTCATGCGATTTTTAATTTGTTCCCGTAATGATTTTTTTACCTTGTTTTCTTTTCTCCGACATTTTTTCCGTATTTTTAAACGCATTTTCCCTCCATTATTCTTTGATTATTTTTTTCTTTTTTAATGGTTTTCTTTTTAACCTCATTTTCCGTCAGTTGATAAAATAAAATCAAGCATTTCAAGAAAATTACAATAAACTAATTTTAAAAGCTGATAATAATGCACTTTTTTTATTATTCCAAACCGCATCGTTCTCTTTCTTTCTCTTTTTTTGTCTCTTTCTCTTTCTCCCTCTTCTTCTTCTTCTCTCTCTCTCTCTCTCTCTCTCTCTCTCTCTCTCTCTCTCTCTCTCTCTCTCTCTCTCTGATAGACGATAGCCTAATTTTATAGCAAACACACACACTCTCTCTCTCTCTCTCTCTCTCTCTCTCTCTCTCTCTCTCTCTCTCTCTCTCATCCATTTAATATATCGATTGGTTCCAATCTTTATAAGTCTATTTTATTAAAGATATAAATGGATCATCTCTTAAGACATAAGACATAAAAATCCAGTAACAGTCACCAAAATAACATTATTAAAGAATGCGGGGTTTTTTTTTAATACACATTTCACCGTCCAGGTTTCAAGGGTTGGTTTTCGAGCTCAGGTAAAACATGCCTGCGTTATATTTACCTTCCAGCTTCAAATAGACAGACCGGGAGGATTATTTTGTTTTAATTTCTGCATTTATCTTTTCTTTTTATTTTTTTGTTTTAATTATTGTTTTGGGTAAATCTACCTCGGGATCCGTATTCTAACCATCATTTTTATTAAATATTCAGATAATTTCGTCCCCACCCGTAATTTAGCCAAGGAACATTTTTAGTTTCGTTATTATTTATTAAAAAAAATTCCAATCATTCCTTTCGTTTCACCTATCATGTCTATTTGAAACACACACGCGCGTGTGTGAAGAAATATAGTTTTCAGGTGTGCTATATTTATGGAATAAAGTGCTCAATATCAGAGATAGATTGTATGTAAATCTAATAGTGAACTTTGAAGTCAACACTCAGAGGCGACAGGCTGTTTCATGCTAAACACAATCATCAGGCCTGATGTTTGCGTTTGACATGAAACAGTCTGTTGCCTTTGAGTGTTGAATTCAATGTTCAATTATACACACACACACACACACATATATATATATATATATACTTTTTCAGCTAACGTGATGAATATTTATGAGCGTTCCTAGACTTAACAAGATCGATAAAAACAGTAACATTTTTTTGCTTTTCGATTTAAATACTCGTTACAAAATAAAATCCTTGCCTTTGCTTTAAGAAAGTCTCTTAGAGAACGAAACGCGTCGGCTAAGACAAGTTTTCCTCTTGTCTTTATTCATATATATGAGAGTGGGAGAGTTATGGGGGTGTACCCCCTAAAAATAAGGCGTATAGTTATGAAAGTGATGTCGGATTATAAGAAGTGCTCATGAATATTCATAAGGTTAGCGGAAAAGTTACGCAAGTTCATGGACGTGAGTTGTTAGAATTCAGTGCCTAATAAACGAAATAGAAATACTTGTCACAGAATAAAATGTTTTATATTGCCTTGATAATGTCTCCCAGGGGACGAAACGTGTCTATATTCATACTGCCATTTTACAGATATGCGGTTTCTGAAATTTACACACACACACATTTTATATTATAAAGAGGTAATCATACAAAAAATCAATTAATAATATTTGTCGGAGTTAGCTCCTCCTCAGTTCCTTAATCCTTCAACAGGAGTCTCTCTCCCCTGACTATAAATACTGGCTGACCCTTCTCTCTCTCTCTCTCTCTCTCTCTCTCTCTCTCTCTCTCTCTCTCTCTCTCTCTCTTTTCACTCAGGCCTTGGGCCGCTACCTCGCACGGAGACGAGGTAAAATCGTTCTTTTTCCACTTACACCAATATGTGACCTCTCACAGTTACAGCGTTGCCCAAATTCTGGGAACGCGCTAAGAACAATACATGTACGTACGAACACTCAATACAATACACACACATAATTTCTCCATACAAACACTATGTAACTTTTCATGTCTTTGTGTATTAATATATATTTGTTTACCCATGTATATCGGTCTTGTTTGTTTTCTTTGTCTTCTTTGGACTTAATCAAAGTCCGACATTCTCATGTAGCTGGACCGTCCAGCAGGAAAGTTTAACCTTCTCATATCTCTTCACATCTTCACCCCCACAGTTCGCTACATATTAATGTAATTAATGGTGAATTCTCTTCGCTAACAAACTTAATAAAGTGTTAACTTACTAACAATCCACTGAATGACGCGATTCATATGTATAAAATTGTTGTCATATGGATCTGGTGTATTTTTAGAGCATAAGTACTTTCAAAAAATATATTTTCATCATGAGGCTGTAATTTCATACATACGGTTCGTGTCATTGAATCATAAGTTAATGCTTTATTGAAATTGTTAACGAAGAGTATTCACCATTAATTACATTAATATTACTAATTAATTTTTTGTATGTTTACCTCTTTATAATATATATATATATATATGTGTGTGTGTGTGTGTGTGTGTGTGTGTGTGTGTGTGTGTGTGTGTGTGTGTGTGTGTGTGTGTGTGTGTACAAGCGCGTGCGTTAACATGCTTTTCGTATTCATTTGCCTTTAACGCATGTCGTCCTATCGTGATTTACTGGAACGCCGGAGGTCAGTCATCTACGCAGCACCTCCCCATACACTCGAAAGTAAGACTAAGAGCCGACGTTAAAAACTATTTTGATTTAAAAAAAAAAATGAACCCTAATAAGCATCAACAGTTTTTACTGAACCATCCCCACGCCGAATTCTTCTGTTAGCTTCTGTACGTCGACGGAGATTAACGATTAGTTGCCCGATTACAAAAGCGAAATATTTCGAGCTTTTTTGTTTTTAATCGCCTTTCTGAGTTAATTATTAAGGCTGTCCAGCCGCGAAGTCACATTTCCGAAGTTTGAGTGCGTGAGGCGGCAATGAGATTGCAAGTTAATAATGGACACTTCGTCTTATCCTGACGCGAAAATAGACCACAGCTAATTAAATCTTTATCACCTCTCGACTGAAGTTAACCTTCCCACTGGCAACTATTTACAAACACTTAATTTTCCAACCAAACCATATTTACAAACACACACGACGGTACATCAATAATTCCGCAACCTGACGCGTATTTACTAAACGGAGTTTCGTCCAGCGCAAGGTCGCAAAATATAGATCACTTTGTTCTCCTAGCGTCAATTTAATTGCCAGTGGTTGCAAAACTTTTTTCTCCGGGCCGCATTTTCAGAATGAAACTTTTCTCGCACCTCACCAAGTTTTATGTGATAAAAAAGTAAATATAAATAAACAAAGAGTTTAAAGGGAGATAACCTCGGATTCGAAGTCAGAAGATTATCATTGATAACTCTCTCCTCCAATTCGCGGAGCCTACTTAATATATTTGTAATACTTGATATAATGCAAAAAATACCTCTATTATGAAATTTATCAATAATTATTTATAACTAGGACTCGTGCATGCAATTACAAGTAATCCATAATAATATTTTAAATTTTGAAATCATATTTATTTTGAGCATATGAATTTTTTAAAACTGTTTCTAAAGCTTTGAGTGTCTTTCAATCATTCCTCCCCTCACCTGATATCCTCTTCTGCCACACCTATGAAGTGCCACACCGTTTGGGAACCAATGAGTTAGACTAATGGCTTTTGGTTTTCTCCCTACATCTAAACTAAACCCACACAATTTCCCCAGAGAGCTCAACCAAAATAATTTTTTCAGGAGCATATATATATATATATATATATATATATATATATATATATATATATATATATATATGTAATTGTCCTTTTTGTTGTCATTACCTCTCAAACTTCGTCGTTGCTCACATGTTCGGTATATGGTATCCTCAGTATCCTTCTGTAGAACCACATTTCTGTTGGTTCACGTCCCTTCTTCATCTTTGAGGAGATTGTCCGGCGTTCTGTATCATATAGGAAAATCGATCCTTACTGGGTGCCCCATACTTTCGGCCTTGTGCCACATTTAAGCTACGCTTAGAAAATCATTAGGATACATCGACATGGTGTAATGGTTAGCAAGCTGGTCCCGCTAGATCAATTGCGACTGAATAGTGAGTTTGATCCTCACTGGGTGCCCTATATTTTCGGCCATGTGCCGCATCTACGCCTCGCTTAGAAAATCACCATATAGTAGGATTTATATTACGTAACAGTTCAGTACTCTTTTCTTTGTTTTTTTTAACGAAATTTTCATATTTCTTTATACTTTGCTTAGCTTTTAGAAGGCATCTTTCTGTATCTCAATGCGCCTTCGGATTTCAGTATCGTACTTAATACGCTTATCAGATATCTAACTTGCTGCACTTGTTTGGTTTATGTATCTCCAATCTTTTAGTTCATATGTTGGGTTGTTCTTTTTTGCTCACAAGCATGCGTTCAGTCTTCTTGCAATTGATGTATAGTCCTTTCTTCTCGCTTCTCCTTCACTACCTTCTTTTCTGTATGAGTTCTTGTAGTTTCTTTTCTGTGTCTGTTATCAACACTTTAGAAAGGAATTAGAAATATTATAAGTAGCGCAGAAGTGACATTACATGCATAGTATACCTAAAAAGTAACTTATCAATTAGCGATCAGCTCCTTGGAACGGGACCCAGTTGTTGAGTTTATTACATAAAACTGGTACAGTGTTATCATCACTAACACAGCATCCTTGCTACCTTTTAAGATGTCGAATAATTTGATTATTAGTGATTACGTTTGGATACATGGCACTACTTAAATAGGAATTCTGTGAAATAATTTTTCTTTCGACCTTCCATTGGCTGCGACATTTGTTTGAATCGAAAAAATATTGAATTTAAAACAAAAAAATATCGTTTTAGAAGTGAGTGAGGGCTGCCAACATTAACAGAGGGATCCACTTGTGATTGGTCAGTATGATGTCGGCTTCTGAAGTTCCGAAGTTGGAATAGGAGTTTTGAAGATGGTAAAGGACGAAATTGATAATGAACATCTGAAAACACTAACCGAAGATAAAAAAAAATTAAAAAAACCTTCGTCAAAGTGTTTGAGAAATGTCTCGGATTATGTCAACATTCCAAGCTTATCTCAAGAAAATTGGCATGGTGAAGAAATTCGATAAATGAATTCCAACTGAACTCTGTGAAAGTCAAAGAGTTTGGCGTTTTGAAATGCGTCCGATGCTGCATATGCAAAATTCGAATGATCCATTTCTTGATCGAATAATGTCTTGTGATGATGAGAAACAGATCCCTTATGACAACCGCAAGCGATCGGCTCAATGGCTTGATCATGGCAAATAACATGAGTTCAGTCAGTTATGTACCATGCGTGATACACGCTTAGGCGATCATGTATTGTTCAGTTTTCTCCGCAGTAGGTTGCCATTTCTTTCTACGGTAGACCAGTTGCCATCCAAGGCTATAGAAGCCAGTCTGTCCTGCTATTTACCCATAGCCGGGGAGAGAAGAGGAGGGTTCATACGTTTCCCAAGGGTATTAGCACGTAAGTGAATGTAATGAATTCAGTTGGAATTCGAACTCTGCTCTCCGATTCCTCAATATGTAGGGGAGCTAAAAGGTTCTCAGTTTGACCAATGAGCCTTTCCTTTCAGGTTCTCACGGTTTATCATTTGTTTAAATTTTCGGAAGCGAGTCAAGGCTGAGAAGAGCCGGATACAGAGACCTGGTGCACCGTGTGCCACAAAGGACCCCAACCGACCCTCCTCAGGTTTTGAATTCAGACTTGTCCTTCTCCTAGATCAGTTGCTATCCAAGGCTATAGAACTCAGTCTATCCTGCTATTTACCCTGCTGGGGAGAGAAGACGAGGATTCATACCTTTCCAAAGGGTATTAGCACGTAAGTGAATGTAACGGATTCGACTAGAATTCGAACTCGGCTCACCGATTCCTCAATCCGAGCCGCTAACCATTACTCCACCGTTAAACACTTTCTAAAACCGAAATTGCACCATCAGAGGAATAAGGCAACTGTATGGTGATCCACCATTAACGTGACCTATTACATCTTTCTGGAATCTAACCAGAGCATCACTGCCGAAGTTTAATGCTATCAACTGGATGAAATTCACATTCAGTCAAACCAAACGCGACCGGCACTAGTTAATCGATAAGGTCCAACTTTGCTTCCTGGCAATGCTTGACCACATGTTGCCAATATAACGCTACAGAAGATCACCAACTTCAGATACACCACTATGCTGCATCCACCATGATCTCACACCCATTGACTGCCATCTTTTCAGGCATCTGAACATTTTTTAAGCCAAAAGACGTTCCGTTACAAAGACGCAGAAAAATGCATTCAAGGATTTCTTGGCGCTCAAACGGTTAGATTTTTATCGTAAAGGCATAAATAACCTTGGGACTCGATGACAAAGGTGTACAAATGTTCAAGGTTCCAATTTGGAATGATTTTAAATACTTTAAATATATTAATTCATGAATATAGGTTGATTCAAAAATCGGGCTTTACTTTTCGTATATCCTAATAATAGCTATCATTCGTTTGGCCTCTAGAACATTCATGCGCTTCTCTAACAACTAAGCTTTCACTTGAGGAGTCTCGTGACTGAAACTATTTCACGTCAGTCCCACAACTATTCCTTGACCCGTTTTCGCATTCTTGTAGTGGCGGTGGAGGCATTTGTTCCGTGATAACTAATTAGGTGCTGCCCTCCACCACGTTATTGATTAAAATGCGAGACCGAGGGGAGGCACCGACTCGCTGAAGTATTCGGAAAAAAGAAGTATCAGGGATGGCACACCATGCCTGATCGTCTTCGGCTTAGTTGCCTGAAATATTTTTTCCTCAAAAAGATCATTAGTTTTGGGAAATAAAGAGCAGAGTGAGGGGGCAAAAGGATTTTTTAAAAAAAGAGAAACCAGGGAAAAGTAAGGATTGACTTGAAATCGGAAGCAAAAAAAAAACGGAAAGAAAAAGGTGGATATGGGGCGACGAAGAAGGATTTAAAATAATCAAACAAAAAGTGAATAGAAGTATAAAAAAAAGATAAGATAGTAGAATAAAGTCTGTAACAAAAAGAAAGAGAAAATGAAGAACGAAAATAAAAAAGAGAATGAAAAAAAAAATACTATAAAAAAAAATAAAAAAAAAAAAAATAGAGGGGAAATGCTTTACCTAAGCCCCAAAGGAAAGAATGAATCACGGCATTTAATGAATGAAACTGAAACAGAAAACGAAACGGTTTCTTCTCTCGAAACAGAGGCGCAAAGAGAACGTATGAAAAATTGAAAACGAGGCTCAGTTGAAAATGGCGGATTATGAAAACGGTGATGTATTTTAGCAAAGTTTTGTCATTTTTTAAAAGCCTAATCAAAAGGTAGAAGGGGGCTAGAAAAGAAAAGAAAAATATAACAAAGAAATATATAATTAATCCGCAAAAAAATTACAAATATTCAGACAAAGAAGAACCAAAACGGAAACAGATATCAAAATCAATGAAACATCCGAAACTTGTCTGTACGAGTCCCTCCTCTAACTGAGGAAATTATTTCCAATGTTTTCTTTCGTGTGGCTATTGAATTTCAAGCTAACCTGTTGATATCTTTAATCTTGATGCCAACGATAAATATTTTTACGACCCGGCAAAATCTCAGTCACGTTTCATGATTCTTTTCAATTTATACACCCACCCGCTTCTTTTTCTTTTTCTCAAAGACTTCTCGGTTTTTCTACACCTAGCAGGCAAAAGCGCTCTCACACAGACCTTGATTGATTTATTTTTAAGGTTTATCAACCAGGTTATTTAAAGCTAGAATTTATTTTAAGAATGTTTTGGCGATAATGATTTACTTACACAATACCTCGTAATTAACCCCTAGCTGGGGGAGAAATGGTGGATTTATACTTTCCCGTTTTCGTTTTGCATGAATGCTAGTAAAAAAAAATAAAAAAATAAAAAAATTTATTTTGTAAAACCTATACTTGAAGAATGTAAACTCCAAGCATTTACAAATGATGTAACCTAGTATTAAGCATGAATGTTTAAAATTATTGTGAAGATGATTAATTCGTTTTTTACGGCTTATCAACACTTTGCAGGTTAATTAAAGCCAGAAAATATTTTTATATTATAAGATTATTTTTTTAAAAAAAATAATAATGGTTTTAGTGATATAACCCATAGCTGGGGCGGGGGGGGGGGAGAAGATGTGGATTCAGGCCTTTCCGGTGGGTATTTGTGTGTAAGTGAATATAAAGAAACCAACTAGAATTGGAACTCGGCTCTCTGATTCCAATTCCGAACCGTTATCGATTACACCAGCCACACATCCACGCTTATGGCAACTGATATTCCCAAGTGGTCTTTGTTCCTCTTTGGTGCACCCTGATGTAATCAAGTTCAAACTTCAATCACATGACTACAATAGGACAAACGATGAGCACACATGAGGAGAAGGCAAGTGTAACAAACCTAAAGATATGTTATGGTGAAAGTGCGGATAATTTTTAACTTACCTTTCTAGAATCGTCCCACCTTAATGTGGGACGGGTTTGTTTTTTTTTTGGTTTTTTTTATTGTCCTTCTTTCACGGCCATATAGGAGGATTGATATTGTATATTCGTTCAGCATTGTTCTCTTCATTTCTAATGACATTTTCCTGCTTTCTAATCTTTTGACTGTTATTTAATTCATCTTCATGGTAATGGTAATATTAGCTTTTTCCCTTTAAGGAAACATTCAGCATTCATTGTCCTGAGCAGATGGGTTGAGTCGACTAAATGCAATCAGCTTAAAAGAGAGAGCAGGGCTTGCATATTATGAGGATATGTAAGATAACAGTTGACCATAGAATAATTTTAAGGTTAATGATCAGGGAAGCATTCTCTCGAGAGCCTGTTCCATGATATAACAGTTCTGGGCAAGAAGTTGCTTGAGTGAAACTTCTTCCTTACTAATGGAATAGGATAGATAGAAGGAATGAAATAATGAAGGCAATGAGGATGTGTCAATTTCATATAAGTGGCATGGTGGCTCCAAACTGTAAAAATCTGAACTAGTAATACTAACGGCAGTAGCTTGTCTGTCATGAAAATAGTGGCAGAGTGAAAGGTTAGCAATGTTTCATCTGTGGGGAAAGAGGTTGAAGAGCCATTCCATAAAAATTCAACCAATTAATGTAACCACGCCAAAATAGATTTTGTTCATTTTGATATATGTTGTAGATCTTATAGTCATTAGAAAATCCTGAAAATTTCTAACCATTCTTAAGATATCATAAACTGAAATTTTGCTGAATCAGCATTTTATGTTGAAAAACATTTCCATTTTTTTACACTCAACAGTCACACAAAAACATTGAAATTTGATAGCCTAATAGATTTTTAGTCAAGGAATCCAAATATCATTTTAGAATTTTACAGGGACTAATCAAAAAGTAAATATTAGTCATTTTTTGGTGAAAAAATGATGATTTTAGGCGGCTGATCACATGGAAAATTAAGGAATACCGTCTTCAGCCCCTAAAATTGAGAAATATCATTTTCAGCCCCTAAAACTGAGAAATATCAATTTCAGACCCTAAAATTAAAATAGTCATTTTCAGCCCCTAAAACTGAGGAATGTCATCTTCAGCCTCTAAAATTGAGGAATATCATCTTAAGCCCCTAAAAGTAGCAAAAGGTGATACAACATTTGAAAACTAGTGTATTTGGAGAATAAATCCCGGTAAGTTTCATTAACTGTCTCTCAAAACTATCAATTTTAGACTTAATAGATTTTCTCAAAAATTCTGATTCCTGGTAATTTGCAATTATGATCTTATTCTGCTAAACATGATGATTTTAATTTTTATGGCTTTTTGAATATGCACTGCAAAAAAACAAACCAAAATGCGTAAATTATCATTAGCATCCAGCTTCTCCAGTTTCCTCACAGTCTTTGAACATAAATCTGTGCCATCGCTCAAAATTTCAACTTGTGATATCTTGAGAATGGTTAGGAATTTTCACTTAAAATTTTCAGGATTTTCTAATAACTATAAGATCTACGACATATATTAAAATGAAAAAATGATCTCACAAAAACCCTTATATCTTCTGATCCACTAGCCATAAATTAATGAAATTTGCTACCCTTATAGAGTTTTACTGAAGAAAACAAAATATCCCTTTAGAACTTTACAGGGAGTAACTAAAAAGTAGATATCATAAATTTTCTGGTGAAAAAACATTTTTAGGTGTCCAACCACATGGAAAAATTGAGAAATATTATCTTCAACCCCCAAAATTAACAAAAGGTGGCACAACATTTGAAAACTAGAGTATTTGGAGAATAAATACCAATAAGTTTTATTAATTGTCTACCAATTCTAGACCTTTTAATTTTTTCTCAAAAATTCTGATTCATGGTAATTTCACAATTATAGTCTTCTAATACTGACTCTATATTCTGCTAAAAGTGATGAAGTCCGTAGGTAACAAAACATTAGGAAAACATTGCATAGTATTTGGTGAATTTCTTTTCAACTTGGTTGTGCCAGGGATGTTTAACGAGCTAGTCTGGTTTACTATTACCACCATGCAGTAAGTTCAATCCTCAACAGGAGCATCATACATGTGACCCTCTGCCCAATTGAGCTAAACTTAGTAAAAGTACTTAACACACCTTTACATTGTAATGCTTAATGAGCCAATGCTGCAGACCCCACCAGTATTGTGTTAGATCCACACTAGATCTTGTAGCCTTAGCCCAAAACTAATCTTAGCATAGAAATACCGTAATTCCACATGTATAATACGCCTTCATTCATAATACATGCACCTAAAATTGTGCTAAAAGTGTGGGAAAATGCTTTTACTCATGCATAATATGAACCCCTTGTTTGGTAATGAAACCCTATAAATTGTACTTCTCAATTTCATTATAGCCAGTGTTTCCTAATCTTATTTTAAAAAGTGGTTTTAAACATAGAATAATATTATTCTAATTTAGTTTTATGATTATTCTTATCTTATTTTCAGCAATCTTTTAAAGATTTTTTGTAGCTGTGCATAATACGCACCCCTGGTTTTGTTTATTATTTCTTTAGAAAGACTAAATAATACTAGTTTTTCTCCAGTTCCTTAGGGGTTGATACTGCATGGTCTTTGTGCTGATTCAGCTGAGGAGTAGTCAGTTATTTTCATTATATGACCAGTGCTGAAATAAATACACAGCAAGCTGAAAATGCCAAAATTTCATGAATCAGTTAATTTCCAAAGAGAATTACTAATATGACTCAAGTATTAGTAAACATAGTTTGGATTTGCTACTAAAAAAATTGTTATGGCTTTGTGATTATATCAGTAATGAGACACTTGTCTGACATCACTGGTGAAATACTAGGATGACCAGTAAGGATGGCCTCATAAAGTCAAACAAATCCAAGCATGCTCAACACGATGATGATGTCTTCAGAAAATTATATTGCTTCCCACAACTCCCCTGAATAATTACAGCTTCCTTAAGAGTTTATAATGCCTCCCAATGTGGAGTTACTACCAAGTTAAGGACCACTGCATTAAACTTATCTTTATGCAAACACTTTCAAAGCATCTGCCAGATTAGCTTCCTTGCCATCACTCTGATGAAAGTAGCAGAAATGATATCGACTTTTTTTTATTTGCTCATATTTCAGTAATCTTTAAAATCTTCTATAGAATAAAATTGTCCACCTGCAGACGTGACAAAAATCCCGGAATAAAATTCACAAAAATGATCAAAATTATTGCTTGTAAGATTCATTGGAATTTTTTTTTTTGTCAAATACAGTGTAACCCGGATATAAGAGAAACCCGGATATAAGAGCGATTTTCTCTGGTCCCAAATTAGAGCCGGTGTTAATAAACCAAACCCGGGTATAAGAGACTTCTTCTCCGGTCCCGACAACTCTCTTATATCTGGGTTACACTGTATTTTCAGACTTTGTTGATATAGGATTTTTTTTTAATATGGTGAACTTGCTTTCTGATTGTGTTATACAATTATAACTTCTCTGTTTTTAATCAATTAGTATAAAAAAAATGATCGTTATTTCTGTCGTGTCATTTAAAACGTTTTCGAATTCTTGGCAAATAAAGGGATATTTCATTCATTTAGTTAGAGATGGATAACTTTGTAAAATTGCAGTTATGGAAATAAGTCAATTGTTAATAGTTGTAAAGTGCTTCCTCCCTGGTCATTTGGACAGGAGTAGAGGTTTATCCCTTGTTTCCAGTTGTTTCTAAAGTCATCTTCAACTCTATACTTCTAATGTTTCTGCCTAAAATCTGAAGTTTTATTTATTTATTTTTCATTTATTTTTTTCCTTAATATGAGTAGATAGGTTTGCCTACCATCCAGTTCACACTCCTCCCCCCAATATTCTGAACAGGGGTTGTTGTGTCGGAAACCTACCACCCCTCTTGAAGATGAACTTGTCTGCTAGCAAAGACTTTATATAGTGGCACGTCGAGAGACAGAGGATAGAAAGTTCTTGGCTGAGCTAGTTATAGACTACTCAGGCGATTTCTGTACCTTTTACCAACCAATAAAACCCTTTTTATTGTTACGTGTTATTTGTCGTTTGTCTCTACAAACCCCAAACTAACATCATAACAGGGGTAGAGGTTTATCCCTTGTTTCCTGTTTAGGATTGTGTCTCCAGTTCTTTCTAAAGTCTTCTCATTCTTTTTCACTTCCAGAAACTTGTTAATAATGAGTTGATTGTTTTTGTAACCCTCTAAAAATATTCAATTTTGAAAATCACACAACCAAATTTATCCGGTTTCCTAAAATATTTAATTTCTTTTCTTTCAGGTGCCCTCTTGCCGATGAACATGGCAGAGGAATATAAAATGCCAGAGTTTCGGCTGGAACCAAAAGACTACTACTATGTCTTGAAACACAAGTCTGTGGTCATCTCCTGCCATGCCAAAAGATCTACTGTCATCATTTTCAAATGCTCGGGACAATTTATTCCAGTGCGGAGCACGTCTCGGGTGGAAGTTCCTGATGTAGACACTAATGAAAAATACCTGATCACGAGTATTGAAGTTACACGTGAAGAAGTTGAGGAATACTTTGGAAAAGATGACTACTCATGCCATTGCACGGCTTGGAATGGTAATAGTGGAACTCCTGGCGCAAAATCGGTAAAGAGCAAAAAAGGAATCATTAAACTTGCATGTAAGTAGAATTTATTTATTCATTCAATTTTTTATTATATATATATATATATATATATATGTAAGCAAATGTGTGGATGTAGATCCGACGGTATGATGAAAATGTGGAAAAGACAAAGCAAAATCCGAATATATGAGTTTACTGTTTTTATTATGTTTTTGTTATTCTGTCGACGTCAGACGTTTCGGTCAAATAGACCTTCTTCGGGACATGGTTAATATTGAGTAATACGAGCAGACAACATATTACATCCGATGCTTGCGTCTATCAGGTGCCCTGCAGAGACTGCAACCTGAGTTATATAGGCGAGACAGGTAGATCATTGAAATCTCGCATTTCCGAACATAAACGTGACATTCGCCTCGGTAATCTAAGCAGTGCTTTAGTTATACACATAGCCAAATCTGATCACAATTTTGATTTCGACTCTGTGAAGATCCTAAAATATATCCACAATAAGAACCTTAGACAGATTTATGAGGCTGGCATGATAGCCACCTCACATACAGTAAATAATAGACCTGGTTTCTTTCAGATCGCGACCTCGGTGGCGAGATTAATGCGTGACAAACGTACCGATAAGCTATAGTTTTAAATAGTCCCCCTCACCCTCCACTTAGGACACAATCTTCTTCCCTGTGCGTAGGTCTTCGTAGTTGCCGCCCACGCAACGCCAGCATATCCGACTCTAAGAAAGAATACTTGACTTTAGAATTTCAGTTTTTCTGTTTCTGACCAGTCCTGTATATATCGTCTCTCCATCAAACTTAAATCTAATATAATTATGTCTCCATTAACCATGTCCCGAAGAAGGTCTATTTGACCGAAACGTCTGACGTCGACAGAATAACAAAAACAAAAACATAATAAAAACAGTAAACTCATATATTCGGATTTTGCTTTGTCTTTTCCACATTTTCATCATATATATATATATATGAGACTACTATATAGATTATATTGAATCAATTGCTAAGTCTGCTGCTATAAAATGTTGCTCACTGCGTTGTGCAAGACAATTTTCCAGAAAACCCAGTGTGACATAATTTTGAGCTATGTGAAGTATCAGGTGGTGCTTACTAAACATTGGCCTTGTGTCAGATTCTGCCATTGCTGAACAGTAGATAAATAGCTTGTTGTGTTGTTGAACTTAATAAACCATTCTTGCCACTGTAACTGTTGCGTGTTTGTCACCTATGACAGACAGCATCCCCTCCACTGCTGGATGATAAACTTCCGACCCCAGTTACTGTCGTTATTTGAAATTCTGCTGCCTGAGTTAAGAAACTAGCATGTAAACCTTCATGATTTGTTTGCAGAACTATTTTCGGTAAGAGTAGGAAATTAATTCTTATTTTAATTATAATTTTCCCTCTAGTGACTGTCTTGTGAATCTTTACCTCAACCGAGACATCGGGAAAACTTGTTTTTACATTATACTGTTATTTTTTTTTTTAACTGATTGTTATCTTACTTGTGCAAATTGCATCAGAACAATCCGATTGATTAAAAGACTGCAGCTCCCAATCTTTTCTTTATGATAAGTTGTAATATCTGGGTTTGTGTAACAACAAAAGGAAAAGTTTTGAAAAAAAAAACATTGACGAAAAGGCTTAAGCAATCATTTTTTTATTTTTTTTAGTTAGTTAATTGTATTTCACTTGAATGCAGGTCAGGTATAATCACGGTGGTGAGGAGGTGATCACTGACGGTCATGTGATCAGAAAGATAGACGTTAAGAATCTTGTCTCTTCTTTTTCGGATGCTGCGTGTGATAGTAATCTCCCCTTGCTCTTTGTTTTTTAAATTCCTTCATCTTTCCGCCCCATCCTCACCTCTCCCCTCTCCCCTCTCATAATATTTCTTACATTTCATTTACTCACTTTCTCTCTCTACTTCTTTCTTGTTCCTTACCTTTTCCCTCTTTCCTTTTATTCTTATCCCTTACGTTTTCTCCCCTTTTTGTTCCTTATGTCTCTCTACCTTTCTTTCCCCTCTCACTCTTATTTTTTCTTCTTTTCCTCTCATTTCATAGTCTTTCTATCCCTTCTACATTCTCTCCTCATTCTTTTTACCTATCCTTTTTATTTTTTCTCTTTTCTTTCTTTCCCACCCTCTTTCTATCATTTCTTCTCTTTACTCTCCTACTTTCTCTCCTCCATCTTTCTTTCTACCTTTCTTTCCCTTTTATTCTTTCTCTTCCTCACACTTTAGCCATTCTTTCTTTTCATTTTCCTACTTTCTTTCCTTCTGTTTTCCTTATTTCTTCTTACCTTCTTTTCTTCCTCACTCTTTCTTTTTCTCTTTTCCTTCTACCCCCATCTCTCTCTCATTCTATCCCTTCTTTCTCTTCACTTTCCTACTGTCTCTCCTCTACCTTTCTTCTTTATTTCATTCTCCTTCTCTTTCTCCTTGCTCTTTCTGTTTCTTCTATTCTTCTTTAGTCTCTTTATCCATTCTTTCTTTTCCCTCCTACTTTCTCTCTTTTTCTCTTTTACTTCTATTCTTCCGACTCACTCACATTTCACAGGGGATGAAAAGTTCTTAGCCCAACAAAGACAGGATTTCAAAATATCCTCCCAGTTGGAAAATGGACCAGGCCAAGTACTTTTCAACACTCATTCACATTTTAGGTTTTTTACTAAGTATAACAAACATTATTTCTGGGACAGATAATGAGGAAAGAAGGTCCAGAGAATTTGACACTCAATGGACATATAGATGTCAAGAGGGAAACAACTCATAATTCACTTAACAGACACATGTAAATAGGGAGTGGGAAGGATAGCAACAAAAAAATTGCTAAGAGCTACAAAGGATGTTGTGGAGAACCATGATTGCTTGACTCCTGATGCAACACAACATATAAAAGTGATTTTTACAAAGGCCATATCCCTTCAGTACATAGGCAATAATAGCTCTCCACACAGATTCCTTTTCCATATTCTCTGTGAATTGGCATACAGTCTTCAGAAAGATAATGGAGAGCTTTCTCATTTCCTTCTTGATAGTTTAAAATTCAGTCTTCCTGTAGGAATACACCATATAAAAGTGATTTTTATGAGGCTGTATTTCTTCAGTACATGGGCAATCATGGCTCTTCACATGGATTCCTTTTCTATATTATCTGTGAATTGGCATACAGTCTTCAGAAAGAGAGTGGAGTAGTTTTTCATTTCCTTCTCTATGGTTTAAAATTCATTTTTCTTTCTCTTAGACTGGTACCACTCAAGGCTAAGGATCCAAGCCTATCTTAATATTTTTTTCTCTCTTTTTATTTAATACCATCTTTTTTTTCATGATATAAGCAATCATGATTCATTAAAGAGTTTTCCTTATCTATAAATTAGCCTACTTTATTTGAAAATGGAGTGGAGTGGTTTTTCATTTCCTTTTCCATTGTATGGAATTCAGTTTTGCTTCTGTTAGAGTTGATACCACCCAAGGCTAGAGAGCCTGGTCTACTCTGTTATTTAACTCCTAGCCGGGACTATTAGTGATAATGAAGATTTATAACTCCAAAGAGTTGCTAGAAGACTTTCCTATATCGTTTACAGGTGGGGCTTAGGATAATTTGTCACAGGAAGCCTTAATGGAAAGGTATTTAGATCCTACCCAGGGTAGAACTCCATCACTCTACCTTTTTTTTGCCTTAGAGGCAGATGGTAGTAGGGGTGGGGTACCAAACAGCTGGTTCTGATAAATTTAGTTTGACAGTCTACTTCATGAATCAAGATTGAAATATTCAGGTGACCCCCAGGGTCAGGGTTAGTAGAGGGCACTCTGTCAGTGCTTGATAAATAATACCCAGCTTGACATAAGATGTATGTATGTACATAAGTATGTATAGGTAGGGGATTTGGGGAGGAAGCACTGCTATACAGCTTCCTTGGGCCCCTTTCTTTATTAAAAAAAAAAACCGCCTCACCACCCCAAGGGTTGTGAAAATCAAAAAGCTGACCCTTGACTTTTGTTACACATCAGTGAATCCTGGAGTACTTGCCTGACTGTGTTCTGCCACAATGAATAAAAGAGAAAGAATGACAATACAGGAAATAGCTCTGTGGTTAGAGTATTGGACTGGAAGTATTGAACGTTGATTTATTGGGTTGAGTTTTTTGCACATATAAAAACCTTTTTATATCAGCAATGCCTGCACCAGTCCTTAATCACTATTCCTATCCCATTTCAATTCACTGGTAAAAACCGTTAGCAATATATTTCTATAGTAAAATCATTGGCCATCGTCCAGTTCAAACACCTCCCCAGTTTTGTAATATGTTGAACTTGCTTTCTGATTGTATAATACAATTAAATAAAGTGATTTTTCATGCATTTAGAGAAGGTTAGTTTTGTTTATGCAGTTGCAGTTATGGAAATAAATCAGTTGTTAAGAGTTGTAAGGTGCTTCTTCCTTGGTCATTTGTACAGGAGTAGAGGTTTATCCCTTGTTTCCTGTTCAGCCTTGTATTTCTGGTTCCTTCTAAAGTCCTCTTCAACTCTATACTTCTAATGTTTCTGCCTAAAATCTGAAATTTTATTTATTGTTTATTTTTCATTTATTTTTATCCTTAGAGTAGATAGGTTCACCTATTATCCAGTTCACACTCATTTCTGGTCTTTTGAACAGGAGTAGAGGTTTATTCCTTGTTTCCTGTTTAGGAATAGGTTTCCAGTTCTTTCTAAAGTCTTCTCATTCTCTTTCACTCGTTCTGGGTACGACGTTAAACTGCATCCAACAGCAAGGCCTCTGATCAGGAGGTTTTGAAGAAGCGTGGAACCACCATTTAATTGCTGGTGTTCCCAGGTCCACCCTGACCCGGGGTGGTAGCACCTGTTGGGGTCCCAGCTATGGGAAAATAGTGAACTTCCAGGTCTTTTCCAACACATTGAAACAATGATCTTGCCAGCTATACATTTTTGAAACAATGATGTTGCCAGTTATACATTTTTGATATATTTAGTAAATACTGGATCTGGCATTAAATAACCCATAGTGGTTGATATTCCATAAAACCCCAAACAACCAATCTCTTTCACTCTCAGTAGCCTCTTGTGTCTTAGTGGCATTATTGCCTTGGTCAGGGTGAATTGATTAAAAAAAAACAATTAGTAATGCATTTATATTATACATATAATATGCCTTTTCAGTTTATAATATTTGCACTAATTCCTGATTAGGCACAGTCCTTTTTTTCCTCATATAAAATGTATTTCTACAGTTTAATCATTGCTAAACTTTTCATCTACATTTTAAATGTACATCACAGATGTGTGGGTGTTGTAATAGCAGCTGTGAATATGCAATCAAGGAGCCAAGTTCAAATTCCAGTCAGGTTCATTAAACTCACCATGGTCGATTTGTCAGGAAGGATACTTCCTGATGTCATCAGGCTGGATCAAGGTCGATCCCAGTGTGCAGCAGCTTTGAAAAATGCCTGAAAACCATACCACAGGTTGACCCAAGCTTTGTGAGTGAAATTGGATAAATGAAACTATTGTGGGCCGTCGATAGCTGTGCTAGCATGAAGCCACAAGTCATCATGGCCGATGTCTTCAGTGTGCTGGCCTTCTTCAAATTGTTGATCATGCTAGATAATACGCTCTTTCCCAGAAACTGTAACTAAGGTTTGCTCAGCATAGTTGCAGTATAAACCACAGGTGGGCTCTGTGGTTGTTGAATAAACACAAAATGTGCCTGAGCGAGCGTCTGCAATAGAGATTGGCTAGGCGCCCTAGTAGACGGGTATCCTTGTATATGAGTGAGCAGGCATTATCATATATATATATATATATATATATATATATAGCATAATACAGTAATTCAATTAATTTCTGAGGAAGGACCGAGGTGGTCTGAAATATTAAATATATATAAAAACATACAAATAAATACTTTCGCAAAAAAACGCCCAATTTTGTTTTCAGTTATTTTATCCATATATATATGGTCCTTGGGCTACACCAGACCTAACATATGGCATTTTTTTGTTACGGCGCCATCTCCAATGATGTAATATGTCATCATGTGGCGCTACATGAGGAAGATGGAGTTGCTTCTTCACTTGCTGTACGCCATATTGGATTGTGCTACATTCACAATCTCTGGTTTGTGTTGTTTTTTTTTTGGGGTGGGGGGTCTTTTTGCCCTTCATTATGGCTCCAAGCATAAGGCAGATTCATGGGTGCTTATGCAAGTGACATCCAACCTACATGGAAAAATCAGGCTACGTCGTGCCATAGGAATGAATCTCCAACATAAGTAGAAGACCCCCCAGTGTGTCAGTGCATGTGTGTGTGTGTGTATATATATATATATATATATATATATGTGTGTGTGTGTGTTTATCAACAATTAAAATTAGATATTCAATTTAATTGTTGCTGTTAATGCTGTCACTTCATACTGAGCTCTCTAATTACAAAGACTGCATGCCATAAAAGCCTTATCCTCCAGAAATACACCAGTGAGCCTATTTTTTCTGTGAAACACATTCTTTATTATAATGTTGATTGATATTTTTTATGATTTATCAACTCTTTTTGGATTATGCAGAGCCGAACCACATTTTTGGAATTTAAGCATAATTCCTTTTATTATGAGTGAATATTGCATTAAGTTTTTTTTAGATTAGCAATGATTACTCCAGATAAAAATCATACTATTTAACCCATAGCTGGAGGGAGTAAATGGATCCATGCAATAAACCCATTATGATGTGTGATATGAATGAAAGGAGTTGGTAGGAAGTGAAGATTATAAGGATATGGAGAATAGATAGCAATTGGCTCATGACTTGAAGAGATTAAACATGTAATTTTCAGGGAAGCACCCAAGTGGGAGCCTGTTTCCACAAAGTAGCAGTTATTAGGAAAAAGCTGTCTGAGTGAAACTTTCCTCATACCTTTGGAATACAGAGAAAATGAGGATGATTTGACTATGTGGAAGTGGCATGGTATGTCTTAGCAAAAGACTGAATTGGTGGGTCTAAAGAACTGAGCTCTTTTCCTGTTCATAATAAATACATTAATGTGACTAACGTTATTTCACAGAAACCGTTTCATTTGTGTATTCTCCTTCATGGTTAGTTCTCTATGCTTTTTATCGAATATACCCACAAATTGTGTAGAGTGTACTTGTATATTTTAACTCTCCATTCCCAATTTTTAATTACATTTTTTTCCTGCTATGTTATTGGTGCTGACCTGGCATCTCAGCTGCAAACACTTTCCAACTGCTATAATGTAGCTTCTCAGATGTTTTTTCTATAAATATTTTCATGACAATTCTTCTGATAAGATTTCCCTTCTGGTATCCTGACTAAATGAGTTTAAACACGGTACTAAATTGGTAGTTAGGGCTTGTCATTTTACTCTTAAAATTGCCAGATGTAACCTTTTTTCAAAGATGTCAAAATGTGCAGAGTGCACTTGTATATTTTAACTCTCCATTCCCATTTTTTATTTACTTTTTTTCTGCAATGTTATTGCTGCTGCCAGATATAGTTTGTCGTTGTACCAGGGATGAAATTTCTGAAGTTACACAAATTACATCCTGGGTATGACAATAAACTACACCCAGAAGCAAGACCTCTGATCAGGGAAATTTGAGTAGCATAGAACCACCTTAACTGTTATTGTTCCCAGATCCACCCTGACCAGAGGTGGTAGCACCTGTTAGTGTCCCAGCTATGGACAAATAGTAAACCCCCCAAACAAAAGTCAACAGTACATTTTTGTAGTAAAATTACCAACAATACATTTTATGATCTACAAAATATATATTTAAAAAAACATAGTTTTATTCCAAAAGTATAAATTTATGTACAAAATATTTAGATTTGGCTATTAAATAACCCATAAAGATGTTTGATATGCTGCCAAACAAAATCAACCAACCAACTTCATGAATTTAAGTGCAGTGCTAAATTGGTAGTTAGGTCTCATCATTTTGCCATCGAAATTGCTTATGAAAATCTCTTCTTGCTTTCCTCTCAATTATGATCCTCAAAAATTTAAATACATCAATCGTCATCTTCTGTCTCCTTGAATCCTATACTTTTTCCCAGTTTCTGAGTAACATCATGTGGCTTAGTGGCTTTATTGCCTTGTTTGAGTGGTGAAATGATTTAAAAAAAAAAAAAAAGAGAGTAAAATAAACTTTGCAAGTGGATTATCTCTTTTCATGCTTATTACTGGATAATCTAATCTGGATTATCTTGATTGGTCTTAAATACTTAGCAGGTGAATATTCAGGGATAAGCCATTGCCAACATTAGGTCGGCACTCTGTCTCATAAAGTAGGTCATTGCCATCAACTCATTAGTCGGCACCATTTGCCGTCCCATTTCTTATCAATCATATACAAGGTAAATGTCTGCGGATTAGACTTTACTAGTGTTTGACAATCTCTAACTTTAACAGTAAACTCAGGTACATGCAATATTAATTCTAGCTTGAGGTCTACATTATATGATTTGATTTCTATCAGCTTATGTATTTATTAGTATAACACAGAAGTAGTGTATCATAGGGCTGTTTTTGTTAGCATAATATATGCATAATGTGGGAAAATGGAGAATAAAGTAATTTCTCCCTTCGTTAGTTTGCACGTCAATTACATGCCGCCAATGCCTTGTAAATAATGGACTATTCCGTTTTGATCATGTGGAGCGACAAAAAGACATATCATAGGTGCTACTTGGTTTCAGGGCAAAAAAGAAAGAAAAAAATAAGTGTTTAACTTCCCCTGCTAATACCTGATAAATACTGGACTATGCCATTTTGATCATGTGGAAAGACAAAAGATATATCATAGGTGCTACTTGGTTTCAGGACAAAAAAGAAAGAAAGATAAAAGTTAACATCAAGTGAAGACAAAATTTAAATAATTTTGTTTCAGTCACAAAAAATGAAAGAAAAGGAAGTTTCAATGAAATAGAAAAAGCTGTCAGTTTCATATCTTTTCATTTGTACCCCCTTACTTCTTAAAATAACAACCAACATTCATATTTATGATTATTATTGCAATATTTTGTTAAAGTTGCTAAGCTCAAATATTTAATGATATTTCTACAGTTATTTTATTGTTGTAGCCCTCACCATGAGCTTTATTCAATCATTAACTTAAGAATTAAGATTCATCAGAAATTTCAAATACAAAAATCATGAGATTTTCAAAAGTTAAAACTAGTTAGGTATAATTTGACAGAAAATAAATAAATAAAATCTCCTTCCAAGGGAGATAACTTCAGAATTATTTTTTAATTACAGTATCATTCTGTTAGGTTTTCTTGATAGGAAAGTAAGAAACAAAAAAGAATTCTTTTGTCAGTCAATGTGGCATACCAGTGACAAGACTTTTCCTAAGTAATAAAAAATAATAATAATAACTAAGCATTCAGAAATAACTATATAGATATAAGAAGGCACTTGACACCAAGTGAAGGCAAAATTTAAACAAGTATATAAAAATTTATCAACAAATAAAATTAAATATTCAAATTAATTGTAGTTATTAATACTGTCTCGTGATATTGAGCACTCTAATTACACAGACTGCTTGCCTTGAAAGCATTATTTCCCAGAAATATACTAGTCAACCTATTTCTTTTTTCTGTGAAATATATATTTTTTTTTTCTGTGAATATATAATATATATATATATATATATATATATATATATATATATTATAAAGAGGTAAACATACAAAAAATTAATTAGTAATATTAATGTAATTAATGGTGAATACTCTTCGTTAACAATCTCAATAAAGCATTAACTTAAGATTGAATGACACGAACCTTATGTATGAAATTACAGCCTCATGATGAAAATATATTTTTGAAAGTACTTATATATATATATATATATATACATATATATATAGTAATAGTATAATATGGTAATCCATATGGAATTTCCAGGAGGATATAGATTCAGGGAGAGCTCCATGTTAAAAGAGAGAGCAAAATTATTAATTAAAGAATATCAAACATTTAAAATCCCATAGGTAATAATTTTTTATTTCATGAGAGCTCAAAAAAAAAAAAACTCTCAATCTTAGGTCTTGTAGATTGAGATTTTTTTTTTTTTTTGAGCTCTCATGAAATAAAAAATTATTATGGGATTTTAAATGTTTGATATTCTTTATGACATGATATATATATATATATATATTTGTTATAATATTGGTCAATTTGATTTTGTTTAGTGAGATATCAACTTCTATGGGTTATTTAATGCCGAAATCTAAATATTTTGAATGAATTTTTATCGTTTCAAATGCAGACATTTTGTACATAATTTTATACTTTTGAGTAAAGGTATTTTTTTTTGTTTTAGATATACAGTTTGTAGATCATATGAATTATTGATAATTTTATTATGAAAATGAATTATTGATAATTTTATTATGAAAATGTATTGTTGCTCATTTTATTATAAAAATGTATTGATTTTTGTTTGGGTGTTCACTATTTATCCATAGCTGGGGCACTAACAGGTGCTACCACCCAGGGTAACAAGAGGTGGCCCCACACTCCTCAAAACTTCCAATCTCCTGATCAGAGGCATTGCTGCCTGATGTAGTTTATCATCATACCCAGGACAAACATATTTTTGGATTGCAAAAATAATTCCTTTTATTACAAGTGAATATTGCATTAACATTTTTTTTTTTTTTTTTTTTTTTTAGATTAACAATGATTAGTCCAGATAAAGGTTTTACTATTTAACCCATAGCTGGGGAAGAGATTGATTCATATCTTTCCCAAGGGTATTTACACATAAGTTATTGCAATGAACCCATCTGAAAAACAAACTCCATTCTCTGATTTTTCATTCTTAATCACCGTCCATTATGCTAACGACACATTTTTGTCAGAATGAAACATCAAAATATTAAGAAATAATTTTGCAGGTAATAACCCCAGCTCCCTCCCAAAAGAGAGGTACTGCCTGGGTGGGGTATAGCCCACTAGGGATTGAGCTAATATTAATTTCAAAGTACCCTAGCTGGTGCCAGTTAAGTATGAGATTTCTAAGCATAGCTTAGATGTGGCACAAGGCCGAAAGTATGGAGTACCTGGTGAAGATCAAACTCAATACTCAGCTGTAATTAATCTAGCAAGACAAGCTCGCTAACCATTACACCATATCAAAGTAGGCATTTTAAAATGAAGCCTTTCTTAAGAAAGAACTCTTGTAAGCAGCTGCACTAAAGCAACATTTAATGAGCTAGTTTCACAGGTCATTGCTGCTGCAGTAAATTTGCTCTCATCAGATGCCTCATTGTTGTGGTCCTGTGCCAGACTAGGCTAAACTAAATATCTATCTAATATCTAAGAGTAAATATCATGGTTTAAAGGTGTTATATCAGTTAAATTTAAGATTGATAAGCATTCTATAGAATAGCCCAATGGTAAAGAATGAGATTAAAACCTAAGAGGTTTATTGTTCTATGATTACTGCCGGGTTGAAGAGGCTTGTTACAATTACTCTTATGGTTTCTCTTGTATTTATAATGATTGTCTTAGTCCAAAATGGTAAAGAAAATTTTTTCTTTTTTTTATCTTTTTTGAAAATGTTATGTTATA
>OZ038516.1:40809628-40842128 GCA_964036315.1 Acanthosepion esculentum
TGCCATATATCGAAGTAGCATGGCCTCATCAATGGCAGCAATAGCATCAGTGATCTTTTGCTTTGGATCAGTGATGTCCTGTATCTTTGTTTGATACACGATGTCTTTAACATAACCCCATAAAAAGAAGTCCAGGGAAGTGATATCTGGTGAACAAGGTAGCCAGGGAATTGGACCATCTATTGCAATCCACCAGTCTGGAAATGTTAGGGGTTCATTTAACACAGGACTGGGCAAACATTTTAGTACAAGGGCCGTATTCTAAAAATTTATAGTTTTACTGGGCCGCATAGTATATATAAACCAAAATAACTGATATTTAAAATTGGCAAAATAAAGGGCTTTTAAAGGAAAAAATATAGTTTTAATAAATAACATTTTAAAGCGGGCCGCACGAAATTGTTTGGCGGGCCGCATGTGACCCGCGGGCCGTAGTTTGCCCACCCCTGATTTAACAGTACGTCTTTCATCAACAAGGATACCTGAAATACACAAAAGCAATGTGATTAAAAACTTTGATAACTACCGAGTACATAGAACAAATCTGATTAAAATACCTCATCAATTACCTTTATAATATATTTTTTTTAAAAGATTAAGATTTGTTTTGTTTTTTTGTTTATCTATACATTTTCCATGATGACAGTATGTTTTAAAATTAGATGTTTTTCTAATTTGAATAACTTGCTTATTTAAATTTGGAGAAAGGTGTCTATTAAGAACATTAATTTTATTCTGAATTCATTTCTGATTTAGTTATTTCTTTTAGTTTTCTTCCCTATAAAATAATTCCCTCTCTTCCTTTTGTTTTCGCCTAATTATCGCCTTACCTGTGTGTTTGCCTTAAAAAGAAACAAACCTCCTTCCCTCTGCCTCTTATGCCTCCATCTTGAAATTTCTTATTGTTGTATATTCTTCCATTCTTTTCTTAAAGTTTTTTGTGATCAATGCCTGCTTCATCCATCTCAGACATGTTGTTTCTCCGAAATTATCTTGTTTTTTAAACCGGTTTGTTTTTTGCATTTGTATTTCTCTCTTTTGCTTTTTCTCTCAAGTTCTTCTTTCATGTTTCTTTTTTTTTTTTTGCCTTCTACTTCTTCCTTTCTTTCTCTATGTTGCTTCCTTCAACTCTTTTTCTCTCTTGCTCAAACTCTCTCACTCTCTCTCCCCATTCCTGCAACTCTCTCTCACTCTCTCTCTCCATTCCTGCAACTCTCTCTCACTCTCTCTCTCCATTCCTGCAACTCTCTCTCACTCTCTCTCTCCATTCCTGCAACTCTCTCTCACTCTCTCTCTCCATTCCTGCAACTCTCTCTCACTCTCTCTCTCCATTCCTGCAACTCTCTCTCACTCTCTCTCTCCATTCCTGCAACTCTCTCTCACTCTCTCTCTCCATTCCTGCAACTCTCTCTCACTCTCTCTCTCCATTCCTGCAACTCTCTCTCACTCTCTCTCTCCATTCCTGCAACTCTCTCTCTCCATTCCTGCAACTCTCTCTCTCCATTCCTTCCTGCAACTCTCTCTCTCTCTCTCCATTCCTTCCTTCAATTCTCTCTCTCTCTCCATTCCTGCAACTCTCTCTCTCTCTCCATTCCTTCCTTCAATTCTCTCTCTCTCTCTCCATTCCTGCAACTCTCTCTCTCTCTCCATTCCATCCTTCAATTCTCTCTCTCTCTCTCTCTCCATTCCATCCTTCAATTCTCTCTCTCTCTCTCCATTCCATCCTTCAATTCTCTCTCTCTCTCTCTCTCTCCATTCCATCCTTCAATTCTCTCTCTCTCTCTCTCTCCATTCCATCCTTCAATTCTCTCTCTCTCTCTCTCTCCATTCCATCCTTCAATTCTCTCTCTCTCTCTCTTCCTTTCTGCACCTCTCTCTTTCTCCTCTCTTCCTGCAAATCTCTCTCTATCTATCTACCTTCCAGCAACTCCCTCTCTTTCTCTCTCTCTCTCTTCACAATCCTCTCCTCAAGTCTTTCATGCTGTCACTTTCTTTTAAATTTTAAAACTTTTTTTCCCCTGCTCTCTCTCCTAATTTACTTAACCCCACATCCCCACCTTACTTCTCCCTCATATTCTTCCACCCCAGGGATCTTCCAATCCCAACTCTCTTTATTTTAAGCATCCAGACCCTCAGGGCCTTGTCTCTCTCAAGCACTTGCTACACCCTGAGGGCCTTATCATACACTTCGAGCCCCTCAAAGCATCTTCTGTGTTTTTCGCCATGTTCTGCTGGGAAACACAATGACATTCGCCTCCTGTCTGCTTTTTAAAATCATCATTTGCATCATTTAATGTCGTTTTTATCATCTGCAAAGTCTTCAATTTTTCCCTGCCTTATCTTACAGATGTCTCTCCTCACTCGTCTCCAAAGTTAAGACAACCAAATTGAAAGACGTTTGTTTTTTAAGAATAGACTTGCATATTTCTGTGAACAAATACACGTATTGCAATTTTCTTTTTTTATTATCTGATAAATACCAACTAAAGTGAGGCAGTCACTCAAGTTAAGAAAAATTAATGTCTTTTCTCCTCATTAGATTTAAATTTGGATTTTGAACAACTTAAGGTTGTTTTCTTTTTGCTTAAAATTTAAAGAAAAACTGTCGCAATTATTTACAGATACTATAAGATACATTATAAAATTAGATATAAAATTATATGATAAAGTTAGATATTAGATTATAAAATATATCATAAGATACATTATAACATCAGACATAAGATTATCAGATATTATTAGGGATATAAGACAGAAGAAATATCATAAGACATAAAAGATATGTATTATAAGATTTTATATACAAAATACTATAAGATATAAGTTTAAAGATATTCCAAGGTAGAAGATATATGATATTATTTAAGATATATCATAAGTTATTATAAGATACATTATAAGATCAGTTAACAAGATATTGTCAGAAATCTAAGATTTAAAATATAAGATATTGAAAGATATATGATATTATTATAAATATTATAAAATATATCATACGATATTGTTAGAAATATTAATATGATAATTTTGAAGCAGGTATATGTAAAATAAATTGTCACACTTGCTCATTATTATATATTGGGGAAACTTGCAGAGATTAAAAAACATTTATGAACACAAAAAGTATCTTGTACACAACAATTTATCAAATCCATTAGTCACAGATTTAAATAAGTTTGACCACAACTTTGAACTAAAAAATGCTACACTTATTAAAAGACAAAGTAACTTACTTAGACAGAAAATTCTTGAGTGCCACTATCGAATATTGTCAAAATGCCCCATTTTATTTTAAATATCTCTTTTCCTGAAAGATATACTCCTTTCCCAAGTCAACATAAATGACACTAAATTTTTTTTAAATTTAAAGAAAACAGTTAATTTCAAAACATACAATTATTTAAAATGAATAATCACATGATAAATATTTTTTTAAAATTGTGACAACAGCATCTACACACTGTTTTTATTAAGCATCACTTTGGAGGACTCTCCATAGTTTACCTTGACTTTCACAGTAACACTGTGGAATATTTATGAGCATTGTTAAATTTAAAAATTTTAAAAACCTAACATTTTCACTTCTGCTTATAAATCCTTGTTGCAAAATAAACTCCTGACATTTGCCTGAATAAAGCCCATCAGAGGATAAAATGCATCAGTAAAAAAAAAAAAAGTTCCTTTTTTGGCTTTATTCATATTTTCTTTTCACAGATATATTGTTATTTATATCTGAATTTTTACATGTCATATATATATATATATATATATGCACACTAATATTTGTATCTATAAAAAGAATGTGTATATATATATATATATATATATATATATATACGCACACTAATATTTGTATCTATAAAAAGAATGTGTGTATATATATATATATATATATATATATATATATACGCACACTAATATTTGTATCTATAAAAAGAATGTGTATATATATATATGCACACTAATATTTGTATCTATAAAAAGAATGTGTGTATATATATATATATATATATATATGCACACTAATATTTGTATCTATAAAAAGAATGTCTATATATATATATATATTCATATATTCTTTTTATAGATACAAATATTTAAGTAAATGGTCTGTTTATAATAAACAGTATTAACAACATTTACCGGCCTGAATGTCAGAAATTTCCATAGAAAATATGTGTCCTCCGACAGGAATCGAACCAGTATCCTATACGGAATCGTCATATAGCCTGACGTGCTTTTACCGATTGAGCCACAGAGGAGCGTTTCAGTTAGCAAGGTCGATTTTACTGCTTTTAAACTACAATTCTCCATGATTTTCTCACGTACATTCATATCGGCTCGATGCGTATCCAAATGTAAACAAATGACGTCACACATTATGAAAGGGACGAAGTCCGACAATTATTTTAAGACACGTTTTATTATAAAACAGAGCATTTACTTAAATATTTGTATCTATAAAAAGAACGTATAAACATAAAAATGTCTTAAAATAATTGTCAGACTTTGTCCATTTCATAATATATATATATGTGTGAAAATATATAAAAAAAATAGGAAAGAACTCGTTAGGTAAATAATCTGAAGTTCTTTAGTATTTTTGTTTTTATTTTTAAAAAACAGTGCTCGATACAAAAGTAGAGCCTAAATATAATTATTTAAAAATATGATTCCATTGCTACATAAGAGTTGTCATGTTTCAAAAACAAGAGCCGAAAACTTTAAAATAATTATTAGAATTAAATTGAATTAAAATACCAAGCTCTGTTTCATCTTCAAGAGAAATTTTTGGAATGACTAATCTTGAAATTTATACGTCTTTATAAGTATATTCATGATTAAAATTAAATTACTATGGAAACTGCTAGAGCAATTGTTTAAATTAGGGACGTAAGGGTTAATAATTTATATCAATATCTCAGTTTCTTGTTTTTGAAACATGTGAACTCTTATGTAGCGGAGGAATCATATTTTTAAAGAAATAATTATATTATAATACATATATAGGTTGGTGCCATTAAGTCGCACACCAATAAACCGCAATGTCACTTAAGCTGTGCATGTGCGATGGACCCCAAAATTTTTTGTCATTTTCATATTAGAATCGTAACGATCAGTGGATCTCAATTTGAAACAAATTCAAACTTGATTATGGCACTTTTTAAAGTCTGATTTTTTTCTCTATAATCTTTTATTTCATTAAATTCACTTAACTGAGTTTTAATACCTTCAGTATATCCGTATTTTTCCAGGCATTTACTATTGTTTAGGCTTTGGCATTTCACACTCACGATTGTGTAGTGGTTTGGATTAGCACTTCGCGGACATTTAGAGTGTGAAATATGCAGCTTACAACCTTTATCCTAAAAATGAAGAAAAGCTACAAAGTTTTTAGATGAGCTCGATAAAGGAGATTTAAAGAGAGAAGGGGCCAGAACTGCCAGGGATCCTGATCTTGACAAGGCAACTTTTAACATGTTCGGTCAAGCTAGAAATGTTTTTCAAAACTGCCAATATTCAACTCTTAGTATTGAATACACATTATGCATGCTTAGCCACCGTGTTACCCATTTTTGCGGATAACTCCATGGACTTTACAGGCTTTGGCATTTCACACCCACGATTGTGTAGTGGTTTGGATTAGCACTTCACGGACATTTTGGATGTGAAATATGCAACTTACAACTTTTATCCTAACTTAAACATTTCACAATTTAATGTGTTATTATGAACTTTATTTTTATTTTCCATTACGTACATGTAAATTTATTAATAATGTTGTTTCATATTAATTTTGTAAAGTTTGTATTGTATCCTTACATTGCATAGAAACCTATGCTTGTGTGTAGATGTTATTAAATTATATTGTTAGATTATTTTTATTAATACATTACAATACAATGTATTGTAATGTTTTTATTCAAAACCTGGATAAAACTATAAAATATTAATTTTATTTTTTTTTCTTGTTAAAATGTTAAAATCTTGTATGTATGAGATTTCCACCCTCTTTTGCTGTCATCGATGATGGATCTATTGACATGACAAGTTTTGTTTTGGTGGTCGAAGCTGGCAATCTTGACATCGTGGATCACTTTTGATCTAAACTGAAGTTTTGGACCTCAACTACCACGGTCTACTGGCACCGACCTGTATGCATATATATATATATATATATATATATATATATATATATATATATATATATATATATATGAATGGTAATACACATTTTGAAAAACCTCGGTTGGCTAAACTTGTAATATAACAAACGGATGTCCGAGGAAAAATTGGAAAAAAAAAAGAAAGAACCAAGAACATGACACTTTATGAATCCTTCTGTCAAGTGCTTTAGCTCCAAGTCCAAAGAAAACAAAAACCAAATCTAGTAAAAGACTAAATGTAAAGTGCTCAATACACTAAGTCACTTTGTCACATGGTTTTACTTGGTTTTATCAATAGATATTGTTCCATTATTTGCCTTTTTAGCCAGTTTTACCCTGAAGATCCGTTTAGGTGAAACCTAGGTAGGTTTGCCTGGCTCCTTAGGATTATTTTAGTTATATATATATATATATGATGACAATTGGAAAAATTTTAGATTTTGCCGATGCGTTTCGTCTTCCGACTTTTTCAAGAAACACGCCAGCAAAATCTAAGATTTTCCCAATTGTCATTTTATACCAATCTGTCTTGTCCACAGAATTGATCTGGGAATTTAACTATGATGCATACAACTCCACAAAGTAACCCTCTACCTTGAGTGGCTCTTGGGAGTCTTGTATTGGGTGAACTTTAGTTAAAAAAGAAAAAAAGAAGTTATAAGGTATTATTTCTAGTGAAATGGAAATAATATGGCTTAATTTATTTTTTTCTGAACAAACAACTTAATCTTTGCTTAGCCTAATAGAAGATAAGCTGCTTAGAGCTTCTTAAAGAGTCACCCATCCTAATACTGATCAAAACTGACTTTGCTTAACTTTGGTGATCAGATAAGAATCCGTGCTTTCAGCACAATTTGACCTTTGTACCACTAGTCTTCTTCTTTTCTGGTCCTTCTCTTGCATGAACATGAGTGACCATGGCTCTCCACAACTTCCTTTTAGGTTTGTCTTTTTGCTATCTCTCTCAATCCTGCTATCATCCATTTACACAAGCTTGTTGGGTAGGTCACTCACTGATTTCCTCTGTGTTTGTTGTCTTCAATGTCCTGTGAGTGTCAAATTCTCTAAGCTCTCTTTCTTTGTCATGTTACCTAGAAATGTAAACAATTTCTTTCAAATTCGAAGCATAAGCATCATTTTGTTTCTATTTTTCTTACTCCTTACTCATTAGTCACATGTTAAGTTCATGATATTCTCAGCAGGACCACATTTCTGTTGCTTCAGGTTTCTTCTTCATCTGTAAGGAGATTGTCCAGCATTCACAGACTTATACGAGAACCAATATTACATAATAGTTTGGCATGCTTTTCTTTGTTTCTAATTGAATTTTCTTGTTTCTTAATACTTTACTTGGGTTTCAGAAGGCATCTTTTGGGATTGCAAAACACCTTTGGATTTCAGTGTCCTTGATATAGAGGACTTTTTTCCCCTAAATTTAGCATTTCTTGCTTTTATTCATTTCGCCCCAAGCAAGGGGATAATGCCCTTGGACACAGAGGGTTACAGAGAGTCACAGAGTAAGAGAATATTTTAGTAAGGAGAAAGAACAATAAAGGAACCGAGTTCAGGAAGACATAATACTGCAACTGACATTGCATTCATATTTCTGAAGATTGCAGGTGGCATGGAAGCAAGAAATTGGTTGTGTAAGTTCCACAGGTGAGAAGCACAAGAAAAGGAACTATTACAATGCCGTAAAACTAGATTTTTTTTATCATCTGGTGTGTGTATATATATATATATAATCTCATATAAAAGGCTCAAATGCTAATATTCCATGGTTATAATTCATTACATTGGAATCATAATCACAATCCAATTCATCAGACCTAAAAATTCAAAAACTTTTAATTTGTAAGTTTGATGAATTGGATCATGATTACGATTCAAATGTAATAAATTATAACCATCGAATATTAGCATTTGAGCCTTTTATATTATATTCTTGCTCTGTCCTGGATATTGGCTATACCTGGATTCTATCTTCTTGGAGATATATATATATATATATATATATATATATATATATATATATATATATATATATATATATAGATTGATTACTAATACATATGTTTTATATATATATATATCTATGGCAGGCCACTCATATCTCAGTATGACTGTTTACTAGGGAGGCTAGCCAGTCCCTGTTGCAGACGCCATGTTCAGGCACATTTGTGTTTATTCAACACCTACAGAGCACCCCCTGTAGTTTATTGTGCAATTATGCTGAGTGGCCCTTAGTTACTGTTTCTAGGAGAGCATGCATTATCTGATGTAATTGACAGTATGAAGAAGGCTTGTATACTCAAACACTTGGTCACAATATATATATATATATATAGATAGATAGATAGATGTAGAATTAATACATATAAATGTCTGTCACTTAGCTGACTGATGGCACCTTCAGCATCTCGACTCAAGTGTTTCAGAGACGAACACTCTGGGAATCACTCCATCCACTCGTCAGGTTATCAGAAGTTTCATTAAAGATAACTGACCAGGTACTGATGAGGATCAACCATAATGCAAAACCTCCGGTTGAAAATAAAAATAAAAAAATAATAATAATGATAATAGTAACAAAAATACGGAGGTACAGATAAGTCTTCTGATGCATACGTGAAATAATGAAGGCTTGTAAAAAAAACAACAAAAAAACAACAAAAAAACGAAAATAATTTTGGCATAACCTCACACACTTTTTTTCTATCTGAATTCATATTGAATTTTAGCAACTTTCTGCAAATAAGAAAACTAATCCAAAATTGGCCCATAAATGTTTTCAAGTCATTAAGTCTGTGTAAAGTTTTGGACAACACACCTCCCTTTTATCAAAAATGCCCGTAACGAAAGTGAAATGCCAGACTCGGGTTATGACGATATTTTCAGGCAAAGTTCCTTTGCCCCACCCAGCCACTTCCTCCCTGAGAAACATAATCTCAGTTTGTCGACCATCTGTGTTGTGGATTACCATCAGGTGTGGAAGAGGTAGAATGGGGCAGAATTTTTCCACTTGGTAAAAGATCAGAGGATTTTGCAACTTAACCAAAGGGTGGCCTGGCCTGAAATTTATTCAGAAACATCGGGTAATTCAATCATAACTCATAACTGCCTAAGAATTCGCAACAGTATTTAAGGTAAAATATAGAAGTTTGATTCTACCTTATATATATATATATATATATATATATATATATATATATATATATATATATATATATATATATATATGATAGAGTATATCTGTAAAAAGACAATATGAAAAAATTACTTACGCAAAGAAGTGTGTGCATATATATATATATATATATATATATATATATAATATATATATATATATATATATATATTATAGAAGGCACGGTGGACTAGCGGCTCAGACTGAGGACTCGGAGAGCCGAGTTCGAATTCCAGTTTAATCCATTACATTCACTTACGTGCTAATGCCCTTGGGAAAGGTATGAATCCTCTTCTTCTCTCTCCAGGTATGGGTAATTAGCAGAGGTGACCAGGTTCTATAGCCCTGGATAGTAATTGGTCTAGGAAAAGGACAACTTTGAATTAAGAAAAAAAATACATGTGGAAGGTTGTTTGGGGACCCTGTGGCACGTAGTACACCAGGTCTCTGTATTCAGCCCTTCAAAATAAGTGTGGTTGGTTCTGCACAAAGCCTTCATCACCATAACAGATCGTATGTGTTGATGTCTGCCAGTCGGTTCCTAGAAACTGAGTTGCTGACCCTCATACGTCATATACGACGGTGGAGTCCCCCCCTCTCTCTCTCTCTCTATATATATATGTATATATATATATATATATATATGAATTGGACAAAGTCCGACAATTTATTTAAAGACATTTATGATATGTTTAACGTTTTTATAGATACAAGTATTTAAGCAAATGCCCTGTTTATAATAAACAGTATTAAATAACATTTACCGGCCTGAATGTCCGAGAAATTTTCATATTTTCTCTGTGGCCGTATGGTTAAGGCACGTCACGCGAAATGACGGTTCTGTATAGGATACAGGTTCGATTCCTGTCGGAGAACGAAAATTTTCTATGAAAATTTTCTCTGACATTCAGGCCGGTAAATGTTATTTAATACTGTTTATTATAAACAGAGCATTTGCTTAAATACTTGTATCTATAAAAAGAACGTTAAACATATCATAAATGTCTTTAAATATATATATCTATATATATAACGCTTTCAAACATCTCCAGTTTTCTTATCATTTCATCCACAACACCAAAAGAAAGGCACACAAAATATACAACCACAAAAAATATAACATTATTAACAACAATAAACTAGATAAAAACATATACATAATACTACTTACGAACTCCGTAACATCCAATATCCAAAACAATCTATACAATGTGAACAAGATGAAAATAATTACAACTACATCCAAAGCAACCATGGATATGATCAGAACTAAAAATACCCACAACAATAATTCTGAAGCAGGTACATACAAAATAAGTTGCTAGCTCTATTCCTCAGAAGCTTGCAGAAATTTAATAAAGAAACTTATCTATGAACATAAAAGAGACCTTATACACAATAATTTATCAAATGCATGAGTCATACACAGAAATAAATTCGGCTACAACTTTCAACAAGTGAATGCCACACTTATTAAAAAAAGAAAGTAACTTACTTAGATGGAAAATTCTCGAAAGTGCCGCTATCGAATCTTATCAAAATATAAATCTGCAACCTGTATTCTTCCTAGTATCTTCTTTTCAGAAAAGAATTACTACTAAGCCGAGATACTTTTAAAAAGTTAAAAAGTATTATTGAATATAAAAGAGACCTTATACCCAACAATTTATGAAATGCATTAGTCATACACAGAAATAAATTTGACCATAACTTTTACCTAGTGAATTCCACACTTATTAAAAAAAGAAAGTAACTTAATTTGATGGAAAGTTCTTGAAAGTGCTGCTATCAAGTCTTATTAAAATATAAATCTGCGCCCAGGATTCTTCGAAATATTTTGTTTCCTGAAAAAGTTATATAACTACAAAAACACGAAAAAATTAAAAGGTAATGCTTAAATCCCTAACCTCATGTTATTCAAAACATATAACATATAAATCGGTCCCAATTCAAAATAATTTACATACTAATATACATATCTGAAGAAATACAGTTTTAAGGTGTGCTATATTTATGGGATAAAGTGCTCAATATCAGAGATAAAGCATATGTAAATATAAAAGTAAAACTTTGAAGTCAAAACTAAGTGTTGAATTCAATTAAAAATACCTCCTACTCACTTTCATTTATTAGGAATTGAACTGCATCACCTTACACACATGAACTTGCCTGACATTTCTGCTAACTGGAATTACCCCAAGCAAGACAGTAATGCCACTAAAACCAAAGGGATTACAGGGTGTGGAAGAATTAGAAACAGAAACATTAATGATGAACAGAAAGAGAAAAAAGTAATCAGGAGGACAGTACAGAGTTATTGACATTGCATTTAAATTTTTGCAGATTAAAATTGGCTGGAAATCATTGAGCCATTCTGCAAGCGAAAAGTGCAAGTGAAGAAACTGTTAGCATAGAACTTACGGTTACATCTAGCCAGCTCAACTTTAAATTGAGATCTCGATTCCAAAAGTCTTAAATTCAGAAACTATTGGTACCATAGAGAAGAGCTCATTTGAACAATTACCATGAACGTATTTATACAAAAGACAGAGAGAGGCAACCTTACAGTGGAGGGAAAGTGACTGGAGCTAGGCTGCCAAATCAGGACCAAATAATATTGCAAATTCTTCTTTGGATGTTATCAAGGTAAAAAGAAGGGGCACCAGACCATATAATTGCCATGAACATATTAAAAACGATACGGAGAAGCTACTTTGTCAGTGGGAATGTGAATGAATTAGAGATGCCAGGTTAGTACCAATAATATTGCAAATTCTTTGAATTTTGTCAAGGATACAGACTGGCAAACTTCGATGTGAAAATGACTGAAGCTATGCTACCAAATCAGGACAAGAATTATAGCTGATTCTTCTTTGCATTTTATCAAGGAACTCAGGGTAAATAGCAGGCGCACCAGAACATATAATTGCTATAAAAATATTAAAAACGATACGGAGAAGCTACTTTACGTCAATAGGAATGTGAATGAAGTAGAGATGCCAGATCAGGACCAATAATATTGCAGATTATTCTTTGGATGTTACCAAGGAATATATATATATATATATATATATATAATATATATATATATATATATTTTTCTGTGTCATGTGTCCTCAAGCCGTTGGTTAGATCCAGTGACAGGACCCAAAGAGTGTGGGTTCAATACCCGGTTAAGGCAGTGGAGAACTTGGAGAGGGGAATTAACAGGAGATAACTGATAACCGACATCCATTAAATATGGAACAAGAACAGTCTACCCCAGTGAGCGAAATAAAGGTTCCAGTTCGATATTCCAGCAACCTGAAGAAGACCGGAGTGTACAACGGCCGGAACGTTGTAATAAATATGGCGACAAAGATGAGGACAATAGTCCGAATAATGTAAATAGTGTGTGTGTGTATGTATGTGTGTATATATATATATATATATATATATATATATATATATATATATATATATATATATATATATATATTCTTTTAACATATTCACCAGCCATTAAAAGATGTAATAAGCGTTTTTTTTTATTTTTTGTGGAATAATGATCAGTCAGATAGATCTGGATTGACCATTATTAGTACAGTGTGTTTACTTCTTAATGAATATCCCGAATCTATGGCCTCATGCCAAACGGAGTAAGGCTCAATAAATAAGGACTCCGAGAAAAGAAGTAGTCTTTCTTACCTATTACAATAATAAAATGACTCCTACCTGGGTGCTTCTACATGGGTTAATGAGTAGAGGGGTTAGTCACGTTGATCATTACTACCAAGTTGTGAGTTTGATCCTCACCGAGTGCCCCAATACAAAAATTAGACATTAACCAAACAAGCTTTAACGTGTAAAATCAACAAACTGGCCGTCCTGGGTAAGACGATAAACTACGTCCAACAGCAAGGACTCTGATTAGGAGTTTTTGAGGAGAGTGGAACCACCTCTTAATTGCTGGCGTTCCCAGGTCCACACTGACCCGGGATGGTAGCACCTGTTAGTGTCCCAGCTATGGGCAAATAGTTGACACCCAAACTTGTGTAAAAATAGGTTTTGATACCAGAAATACTTTGTAATAAAAAAAATTATTACCAGCAATAATTTTTGAAGGAAAAATTATTATCAGCAATACTTTTAAAAAAAAAGTACTAGCAATACAAACAACTATACATTCTTTAAAAAAATATGACCAGCCATAGATTTCTTCAAGGAAAAATATTCCCAGAAATAAATTTTTGAAAAAAAAAAACATATTGCCAGCAATAAAAATTTTGTTGGCATTAAATAATCCAATGAGGTTGATATACCGTAAACCAAACCACTCGTCTGGGGGCCATGTAGTCTGGGCAGCACCCGGCCTCCATATATCATCACCCAGAGTTTACTCCAGTCTTACTGCCAAAGGACTGAATTTTGACCCACGAAGGCACTACATTTATCTTGCGAGATAAAATCATGTCTACAATGCCCTAAGCTTACTTGACTACATAAAAGCGTATCTGATAATTTTACCAAACCAAGAATCTTCTAAGATCTTTTTGTAGGGTCTTTGAACATGTGTATGTTCACACTGGCATATTTTTCTTTAATAAGGTTTTTCAAACTAGTAAACAAAAATAAATAAATATACAGTTTAATAAATAAACAGATTCGTCTACTCAAATATGGGCATCCACTAAAAAATAACGTTTAAGTGATATAAACTATCAGATTAATAGAAATATAAAATCTACTACTTCTTCAAAAGTTACTTTGTTAACGTTCGGATACAAAACCGAGAAGATATGAACTTTCGATGATCTGAGAAGGATTTACGTTTATAAGGAACTATTTGTCTTTGCTTGATTGGCGACGTGCTCCTTGGCTGAGGAAGTATGTATGTATGTATGTGTGTATGTATGTACCCCAAAAATATTAAATAGTAGGGTAGACAAAGCACTTTAGCCTTGGAGAAGACATGAAGTTAAAACTATTAAGAAGCAATGGGAAACCATTCTACTATTTTTTCCCAAGAAATGTCATAGCAGTGCACAGTTTATAGATAGTAAAAGAAAAGGAAGCCGTGGAGAGCAGTGATCGCTTACGCCATGAAGGGCCTTTTAGCATTTAAAAAACAAAAAATTGAAAAATTATACAGTGACAGTCTCAAATCAAAATTTAGTTGATAACTTTGCGTCAGGTTATAGATTTATTGATCCTCCATCGTGTATAAATGAACAGGACAAAACGTGCAACCACAAACACCCACCCACACCCACATGCGCGCGTGCGCAACATTTGAAATTTGCGGTGAAAGAGAGAAGGAAAAGGTGAAAACGCAAGAGAATTGAAAGGAAGAAAAAAATAATGAACAGACAAATAGGAGGAGGGAGGAAGAAATGGGGGAAAATGAATAGTGGTTGGAGGAGGAATTCTGAAAAAGTGGCAGGGGGGAAGGGAATGAGATTCATTTCAATTACCTTATCTTTCTCTCTTTCTGTTTGTTTGTTCTTCGTCCTTTGTCGAAAGCAAACTAATCGTTCAAGAATAAAAATGAAAAAAAAAATGTATGCGTGTTTCTTGAGAGACCATTTCGATCATCAATATTGCTAACTTAACATTAAAAAAAATGATGAAAAATAAAACCTTTATTTTTTCCTTCATTTTCACTAGTCTTTTTACTTTTTCCATTCATCTCACCATTTCCAGGAATAAGCCCACACGTCCTTACACAAGGTTGGTGATTACCTCCCTTAACTGAGTAACTCTCCAGTTTTGTCTCCTCCTTTTTTTTCTTTTTCCGTCCTTTACAATATTGCTTTGTGATTTTTCTTTCATTTCATGATGGTAAAAATCAAATAAAAGTAACTAAAATGTAAATAAAAGAAAAAAATGCTACAAAAGTGTTTATTCCACCTCTTTTGTGGTGGATCTTATTTCAAACCTTAATTGCCCGTATATAAGAATTTTCCTTTCTGAATTTTTTTCTTCTTCTCCACCTAATCATGTGGAAAGTGATTTGATTTTCATTCGAAACAACAACAGAGAAGTCCGTCTGTGAAGAAACACACTCGACGAGACAAGAGACGAGACTAAAGTGTGAAGGAATAGTCGGGGTTAGAGGCAAACAAAACACTTAATCAAACATGTAATTTGTAGATGGAGGGACAACAGAGAGATAGAGATAGTTTTGAGCAGAGATAGATGCAGAGATAGATAGTTATGAGCAGAGATAGATTCTTTTCCAACTACTGCAGGTGTGTTTTCCTTATTGTCCCTTTTCAGTATTTCTGTTTCCATTTCAGTCATTATATTCTTGCTATATCTACTGTTTATGACAGCATTACCATTTTATCGAGATTAATTAATGGTTATGGATAAAACTAAACAGATTAGATGCAGGATTAATCCAGTTGTGTGCACAGGGATGTGCTTCATTCTATGTCCGTACATGCCAAGTCCTATTAAAGTTCGTTTGATTTGATAATCATCAGATATGTCTGTGTATAGTCGAGTAAAGTTAGGGCATTTCTATGCGGTGTTATGTTCAATGCGACACGTGGTTCACTATGGACCGAAAAGTCCCCCAGGATTGTACAAGACTTGTACTATCTTTAAGTTTCTTGTGTCTCAAAGAGTTTTCTCCCTTTTTTCCTATATACTGCTTTTGGCAATGCCATCTAGCATTTGTTAACAGAAGTTCTTCAGCAGGTGAAGCAATCGCACGAGTTTACATGGGATTAGTTCTTGTACGTTGAATCCAGAACTTTTACAGACTTCTGGGTTAACTGAAAATACTGTTTCCTACCATGAGGTGACGCAGGCCATGCAACGGATATCGGCATGCAGAGTTCAAATTTTGCGCTAGTCTGCTGCGCTTACTTCCGTACAAATGCGCTCAGGAAATGCATGAATCCACAAAACGAGCCTGCTTTAAGCGGCAACGGGTCGAGCAGAACAACAATTCCGAATTCAAAACTGTCAAGAAGCAGCCTGAAACTGTTCCACTATCTTTCCGAAAAAAAAATACATCTTGTTAGTTCACATATATTAAGAGAAGCATCATTTACTCACCTCCTCTTAGTGTCAAGGTCGGTTTTTTTAATTTTTTATGTGAGGTTGCCATCGGCCATTCCAAGAATTGCCCGGTACTCATGACCACTGACACGCTGTCGTCAGTATTCTGACAACACATCCTCTTTTCGTGCAATGAGGGAGGTTCTCTCGGGGACTGACATCATCTCCATTAATTAAAATGAGAATAGATACCATGTATTGAACCTAACTAAAAGGATATTATCTGTTCATCTTGAAGGTCAGAAGGTCATTAGGTTGGCATTCTGTGTCATAACATAGTCAATGTCGGTAGTTGCTGGGTGACCAACCCATCTTGCTCCATGGCTAGGCGTCCAGAGCAGTAGATCACTCGCAGGTTCTTGTTTTGTTCACCAGTAGTGTCCTGCAAAGTGTATTCTTTATTCATATAAGATTGTAGAAATATCACGGATGGTTCCATAGAAATGTGATTTAGTTGGATGTTGTCTCCAGATTTTAAGTATAGCTCTCAACGTCCGAGTATAGGTTTCATCAAGCTTAGACTCCAGGTTTAATGTCCAAGCAGTGGCACCATACATTAACACCGCCTCTACAGTGGCACGTAAGAATCTCCGTTTGAGGTTGTCTGGTAGATCAAATTTCCAGATTACATCCATTTTATTCAAAGTGGCCAAGGCTTTAGCTGTGCGAATTTTCACATCCTTTTCAGTAAAAACGGAATGAGTAAGACCAAGGAGAGAAGTTTGGGGAATGCTGGCATTCATCTCATAGGCTTCCAATGGCTCTGGCCATTAGCGCCAACCTTAATAGAAGACTATTAGGAAGGACTTTATAACTGAAAAAAAAAACCCTCTTAGAGATTCCATAGCTGGAGAGTTTGTGAAGCAACCTTTGATGCCATATTTTTTTTAAAGGTCTCTGATATATCAAAGGTGATCATTCTTGCGAGGAATTTAATGTTTGGTTTTGTGAGTAATGACAGTACATCAACAAAAGACAGAACAAAGCGAAATCTATACTGGTTACCATTATTAGTATATTCATAGGCATTATTATACAGCATAAGTTAGAAGACCTCCATGAGAACCCTGAAGAATTCTGGCAATGATTTCATGGGCTTTCGATGCCCTGTTAGGATTACATCTACTGGCTTGTCTATTTGAAAGACTTCATAAAGAAAATGTGCTCTCCGGCAGATTTTCAATCGGTGTCCCCTGTTGTAGTAGTTTGGTTTGGTTAATAGCTTATCAATTCATTATGGGTCGTTTAATGCCAAAATTCAATTTCCTTGGGAGCTTTGGTAACTTTTTCCCCCTATTAAAATCTATTTCTTAATTTTTTTACTATAAGAATGTATTTTTATACTTTCATAGTATTTTGACTCCAGTTTGGGGGTCCACTATTTCTTCATAGCTGGAACTTTAACACGTGCTACCACCCAAGGTCAGGATGGATCTGGAAACAACATCATTAATATGTGGCTCCATGCTTCTCAAAACCTACCTTGCTGCCGGATCTAGTTTATCGTAATACCCAGGATGGTGTTGTAGGAGAACCACCATCTGATCCAGCGTGTTTTAGACTGTTCGCCTACAGAGAACATCAAAGCCCAAAAAACTTCAAATACTCCTTTTGAAGGTGCACACCCCGCCTCTTAATCAGATCTTTCCTAAATCCCATATCTGCTCAATTTTGTATCCGAAGTGTAAGCAAAGTGATTTCTAAGCACTCTAATGGATTTAATTTTTAATCTGACAAATAATCCAAATATGGAGGTGGAGGTAGGTGGTGTAATATTTTAGTAAAAATTGACGAGCCGAGTTCGAATACCAGCCGAGTTTGTTATATTCACTTTCACACAAATACCCTCGAGAACAGTAATAATCCATCTCTTCCCCATCCAACTATGGGTTAAACAGTAGAAAAGATTGGACTCTTTAGCCATGATTGGCAACCAGTCTAAGAGAAGGATAACTCAAAACCTATGTATGCTATACAGCCATTGACAAGATGATGGAGTTTACAATGACTCGATAACCTTGACAAAGGTTGACCTACGACATCGTCGATGTGTTATTATTATTAATATGCAATAAATAATAAATGTTCTATCCATTTTAGTTGTTGTTACTGTTGGAAGTCTTCAAGTGATTTTTTTTTGTTATTTGTTAAAGTTCTTTGTGATTCTATAGCGCCGGTCTATAAGATCTGATGAGGGATTGTCTTCTCCAAGACCCACGGGGTTCATTGGCTTGAATCCATTTTAATAATTGATTTAAGAAACAGTTTGTATATGGCTGATAGATATTTCTGTATGCATAACATATTAAAGAACATGACTCAAGTTCTTAGAGCTGATAGTTTATCCATTTCTGAATGGATTGGATGCCATCCATGACATCCACATGAGAGTCCAGATCTGACAAGACTAAGAACATGACTCAATTTCACTTTTATTTTTAGATATCTTGTGTCGGACAAAATTATCCCTAGCATAACCTCGTCTGTGTTCAATTTCCTTATCTTCTACACTAATTTTGTTAGAAATGATCCATGCACTTGAGAAAGGTATTAAAATAAAATAAAAAAACATCTTTGATAATGCTTAATAGATTAGCCGAAAGCGCTCATATCCATAGAACATTTGAATAATTTTTACACACTCAATGTCCAAAAAAGAAAATACCTGTACGTATGCAAGAAAAATGTAATAAAAAACTTAATCATAGTACTTTGTCAGTCGTCTTTAACGAAACTTGTATAAAAGAAGGATTGCTGCCCAAATACACAAAATATATATTTATTGCAAGGATTGTACGCCCATACATAAACACTGTAAGAATGCCATTTCATATATATATATATATATATATATATATATATATATATATATATATATATATATAGGGTACATACAAAAACTCTTGCTCTATTTTGTTTTGTGCCCTTCCTCACTCTAACCCCCTCCTCTTCGCCACCCTACACCCCGTCACTCACCTCGTTACCCTAACACCTCCGCTTGATTTGTTCGTTGCATTGTGCTCTACGCAAAACATATTCCGGAATCCCTGAAAAGAACCAGTGTAGCCTGCATTATGGCAGAAGATTAAACGCCACAGTTCCATTGAGGCAATTCTATAGAGGAGAACAAATCAGCCGACAGACCCTAAAAAGACTATAGGAATCTTTGGCAGACAATGGGCCACTCGACCCATTGTTTCCACTTCAATTCACCCGATATATATACTCTTACATACACTGTGTGCACAAACCAAAAATGAGCAAAAAAATGTCTGATTGAGATTTGGTTACACCCTACTTTTTTTTTTTTTTAAATTTTATTTTATTAGTGTCATTCAAGATCTCTGTTTGGCAAAATCAGGAACTTTCTTTCATGAGAAAACGTAAACGGTTTTTCTTACCTGTCTTCCACAATCTTTCTTGTGTTTATTCGTAGATTTTTTTTTTCTTTACTGTTTTATCGTTTTATATTCTTCCGTGCCTCCCCTACACCGCCCCGGGGGACTTGTAGCCTTCTTCAGCTCATTGATCTGCAGAAATTACATTTGTTAAATTACCTATTTGTCCAAAGGTAAAAATTTTACGTCAGGACTACTTTTCCCCGCAATTGTTTTTTTTTTTTGTTGTTTTTTTTTTTTGCGTAGTGCTTGATTGATAAAAAATGCACGTTAGTGACACTCGCGGTCGACAATACCTTTCCCCTAGGATTTTTTCATCGTTGTTATTATTATTATTACTTATTCATTTCGTTTCTATACCTCTTACCTAAACGTTTATTTGAGTTTGTATTTATATACACAAAAAAGAATATTGGCTCATTTTGATAGCGGTTTTTGTGGAGTTGTTATTGGTTGCAAATAGTCAGAACATCGTATAAAATGATCGAGAAAGAGAAAAAGGGTTCGATTCTTGTTTCCTTGCGGTTCCAATTGCTTTTAACTACACGTACAACAATGGAATTCACATTCTCCACCCTTTTTATCTTTAGCAAATTAAGCAGCTGTTCCAGGCTTTTTGTGTTTCGACATTTCTTTTTTTTACCCTTTCATTTCTTCGATTTTATGTCTTCAGAATGATAACATTTTTTTTTCTTTACTATCCATTTTATCTTTTGTAATACTTTTTTGGAAGTGGCTCCTTTCTTTTGGTAATTCGTTGTGTCCGTTACAGCTATCTAACTTTTCATTTTATCGCATCTACAATATCCTCCCGTCAGACAGTTTTCTTCCCTTCTTCGTTTATGGATATTTGACGCTTTACACACACGTGTGTGTGTGTGTGTGTGTGTGTGTGTGTGTGTGTGTTAGAGAGAGAGAGAGAGTAAAGATTAAGATAGAAATGTACCCGTAAAGACAATATCAATAAAAGAAATACGTCCTCCATAGTTTAACTTTCCCTGACAATGGAAATTTTTAGAATACTTCAGAGCGTTCTCAAATTAAAAATTTGAAAACTTAACGTTATTTTATTTTTATTCACGTTACTTCTGTCGATAAATACAGTTTACTAAATAAAATTTCTTGATAAAATGCCTCAATGAACGAGATCCGTTCACATAAAAGGTTGTGTTAAGTGTGTGTGTGTGTGGGCAGCAAATTCTCCTTTATGCATGTCTGATTGAATAAATTACAAACATTAGGCCTGCTTATTTTTATCATAATCCTTTCATATTCACGAATATTATAATATACGGAAAAATATTCGTGAATATGAACAGATTATGATAAGAATAAGCAGACATAATGTTTTTAATTTATCAGTTAATTACCATACAAGATATACGTTTCGGCGATCATGTCTCTTTCAATTCACGACTAACGGAGCAGATTTTCCCGCGGTAGGTATGCGTTTCTTTTTACGAAAGACTGGTTGCCAAGCAAGGCTATAGAACCCAGTCTGTCTTACCTTCAGCACATATCTTAGGGGGTGGGGAGAAGGGATGGTGTTGTCGTGTAAGTGAATGTAAGCAACCCGACTGGATTTCGAACTCGGCTCTCCAATTTCTCATTTATAAGTCGATATCCCTAATCCGTATTCCATCCTCTATAAATACGCATACACACACATATCAGGCATCGGATAACGGCAAGCAATAGCCAAAATTTTACTTAGACAATGTTTAATCTATATATTTAATATATACCGGAAATTGAGAAAATGATCCGAAAAAATTAAATTAAACTTTTAACCAAACTTGCGCTTATAGGCGCTATTTGGTTCAATCAGCGAGACTTTTCGTGGCCAAGTTGATCCGATGATGGATCTAAGGACGGTTTCTCCTAACAAAGCGGGGCGCAGGTTCGCAATCTTGCTGCAGGACCCATCTTTTACATTAATAAGATTTCTCGAATATTCAGACCAATAGATGAAAATAAATAAATATACAGTTGAATAAGTAAACGCAGTCTCTACTCAAATATGGGTATTTACTAAAAATTACGTTGAAAGATATATATATATATATATATATATATATATATATATATATATAATACTCTTGATTTGAAAAATTCTGTAATTATTCAAAACTGTTGTTTATATTTTCTTATTCAATTTCTTTTTAATTTTATTTCAAATTTCTTTCTGACATTCCAATACTTTAATTTTTTTCCTTATTTTTGTGTATTCTTTCGTTTTTTGTATTTTTCTTTCATTTTTTTAGTATTTTTTCTTTCTTTTTTCCGTATTTCTGCTTTCGTTTTATCTTTGTATTTGTTTTTGTATTTTTCTTTAGTTTTTTTTTGTATTTTACTTTTATTTTTTTCGTATTCCTCTTTCTTTTTTTCGTATTTTTCTTTCTTTTTTTCGTATTTTTCTTTCTTTTTTTAGTATTCTTCTTTCTTTTTTTAGTATTTTTCTTTCATTTTTTCTTTCCTTTTTCTTTCGTTTTTCTTCTTTCATTTTTCTTTCGTATTTTGGGGATTTTTTTATCGTTTTTTTTTGTATTTTTCTTTTGTTTTTTTACTTTTGTTTTGTTTTTCGTTTTTTTCTTTTGTTTTGTTTTTCGTTTTTTTCTTTTGTTTTGATTTCGTTTTTGTCTTGTTTTGTTTTCGTTTTTTTTCTTTCGTTTCTTCTTTGTATTATTTCTTTCGTTTCTTCTTTGTATTTTTTCTTTCGTTTCTTTTTTGTATTTTTTCTTTCGTTTCTTTTTTGTATTTTATCTTTCCTTTTTTTTGTATTTTTCTTTCCTTGTTGCATTTTTCTTTCTTTTTGTGTATTTCTTTCCTTTTGTCTTTATTTCTTAACTTGATGAAAGTATATCAACGTTGGGTATTAATGTTTAAAAAAAATACTGTAACCAGGAAAAGTAACTCAGAGCTTTGAAAAATGTCTTAGATTGCTTCTTTTTCGATTTTCTTCACTCTCTCTTTCTTTTAGCACTTCATAGAGTACCTCTCTCTATATCTATCTATCTATCTATCTATCTATCTATCTCTCACTTGCTACTTACCATCTTTATATCTCTCCGGCTTTTCTCCGGTTCTCCCCTTTCTCTCTCAGTCTGAACTTACAGTCCTTATATCTCTCCACCCTTCAACTCCATTTCTCCTCTCACTCTCTCTCTCTCTCTCTTACCCCCCTCTCTGTCCCTCTTTACTTTCCCGTCCCTCTCTCACCTTTTTCCTCGTTCCCTTTCGTTTCGCCGTCTACTCTTCCTGGTTTACTTTCGCCCAGCTTCTCCCCGTTCCTCTCCACCCGCACTTTCCAGTCGTATTCTCTCACTCTCATCTTTTGCCGAATCCATTTTTACTCTCCCTTCTTGTCTCTCCCCTATTTGTCGGTCATTTTCTATCTCCCTCTCTTCCTGGCTGTGTCTCTCCCAGATTTCCCACACTTGTCTCTATTCTCTCTCCTCTCACTCTCTCCCTTGTTTTTCTCTCTTCCTCTCTCTTTCCTTCCTTCTCTATCTCCCTTACCCTATATATGACTTTCTCTCTTCCCTACTTCCCTGTCACTCTCCCTTGCCTACTTACCCTTCCATCTCTTTATCTTTCCCTCCTTCCGCCCACTCCCCGTTTCATACTTTCCTCTCTAAATTGTTTCCTCTCACCCCCTTTTTTCCATTACATATGTAGGAAACCAGCAAATAACTTCGACTCCATTGAATGGCACAAAAAGCAACTACAATTTGATCACCAACTGTTTTTAATCAAACTTGTGTCCATGCCCTTAGGAAGCGAACATCCTTACAAAATCGAAACCATCCAGCACCCTGTCCACTGTCAGTCATCCTCATTAGTCTTGGCATTAGTATGGCATCTTCATTAATCTTGCCACTGGAACTGGCGCGAGTCCTCTCAATCCAGTTCTGTACAATTCTATGAATCCACAAAAAGAATTGGGCTTATATTCAGAAAAATCAACGACAAATATATGTACTGTGAACTATTTTGACTGGGGACTGCTGTCAAACTAAAAACGAAAGAAAGAACAACAATAAATTACTCATGAGCAAACCGGCTTGAATTGCAAATGTAGAACTCCCACAGCACTTCTTTGGGTTCAGGGCTTGACGAATAGCATAATGATTTTGTCAAACTTTAGCCTGAGGAGACACTAACATGACTGACAGTAAAAGAGGTGTAAACGGACGGAAGGGATTGGGTGTTTAAGCCCTCCTCAATATATATATATATATATAAAGATACGCACACAAAAATTCATTGGATGTCTTTTTTCAGCAGGAAATACAACAGCCATACACGAACAGCATATAGGAAATGTTTATGAATGCAAATCTTGCTAAGTTGACAACTACAGCGTTTGATAGGAGTTTGGAGGGGACATTTTAAATAGCTCCCATTTTTTTTCTCTATATTTAAAATTATTGGTTCATCTTCTTCATCTGGTATTTATTGTGATTAAAATTCACATAATTATTTTAGGGATAATTAATATTATTAGCATTTTGACTAATACAATAATGACTTTAAATTATGGTGCGTTACCATGAACATAATTAATTTGACGTTTCTATTTTGACTAATTTTATTATTAGTTTTAAACCATCTTGTTCCTTTGTGGATGAAGCACTTTTACTATAATTATTTCACTTCAAGTTGTCCGCTAGCTTATTATTGTGGCTTACTGTATTAAGTATTTTTCACTGTTATTATTTTATTACGCATTATATTATCGCATTTTAGACGAAGCATTTCCACTATTATTGTTTTATGACTAGTTTTCTTCCATCTTATTAGTGTTGTCTTCTTGTCATGCGTTGTTTAATTGTTAAAGTTTAATTGTTAAAGTGATAAAAAGTAATTGAAAGTAGTTAAGTTTAAAGAAATACTTCTAAAAATCAATGACCGGTATAGGCAAGTTTTTCGTTTTCTGCATTTTATCTTGAATCAGGAAAATGATGATATTTTTTTTTTTATTACATTCGGTCATAGATTACATAGATTAGAGTATCGGGCATTTTTTTTAACTCTTCCTTGGTGCAACGAACATACTGTATGATATTTGCGATTCTCTTTGTGTTTTGCGTGTGTTTTTTTTTTTACCTTTTAACGTGAAGCGTAGTTTTTTGTTTTTTTTTAAATAAGACCGGTTCAGTGTTTGGCTTGCACAAACAAAAACTTATTTCTGACAATTTCTTTATTAATTATGGTCATTATTATTATTTTTAATACGAAGCAGTATCATAAAACAGTTCTGCAACACATTAGTTTCTCGTTATACATGAGCATTTTTCTCCTACAAAGGCATGAATCCACTTCTCCCTACTTCCCCAATAGTTATATTGCGTTAGTTTTCCTTCCTCTTCCCCAATTAGCATGCATTGCGATTGGCCAATCAATAAAGCAGTTTGTACAAAGAACAATTTGGGAGTAGACGATGTGAAAAAGATGATGCTTTCCTGACGGTTGGGTGAAGCATAGTCTCTTGCAATATAACGTGCGGGATTTGTAAATAAAGACAGACTCTTGTAACTTTCGCTTGTTTTCCTTTACAGAGTCAGGGAGAAGGCATTTAACACATTTCTACACTTTGTTAGTATGTTCTGTTTTGAAAATAAAAACTTCATTTACGTTCATCCGACTTTATTTAAAAGATTTCCGTCCGGACCGGGAAGCCAGATGCTAATGAGGCAGCTCATATATAACAGTTGGAGTTATTTAGCCTTGTAAAAGGGATCCATTATTAACGCTCAGTAATAGATCAGGTCAGAGATGGGTCCTTGTTGCTAGTACTCTGTAACAATGGACAGTCTTTCTACAGAAATGCATCTCTCCAAGAATCCCTTTTTCATATTACTCTTGATTAAGATCTCTAGACCAGTGCTTCTTAAACAATCTGATGTGGCGTACCGGCAGTTTTTCTTTTTTAATTTATGAGGGTCTGGCGAGCAAAGGGAGGCGCTGTTGCCCCCACCACCGATTTTTTATTTATATTTTTTTTTATAAATACGTCCCATTTCAGGGTCATTTTGAGACTATCTGTACTAAAAATGAAAACATTATCTTATTCATTTTAAAGCCAGTCATTATTGGCGTAACAAAACTCCCCAGTATGCCAGGGACCGGTTTCCATATTTGTGTCATATGATTATATAATAAAAAACCAAGAAAATATTATTTGAACATTTGTAGTATTATTCATTTATACCAGAAAAATACAATGAATATAATAAAGTTGAATCATTTTTTATATTTTATATTGAATTTGTTGTAATATATATCGATGAAAATGGCCTTTTTGTATTCCTAGGTGTGGTTCACGCACTGTCACACGCTACGTCATCATGAAGATGTTGTCATACGTATTTCAGTTCTCTGCTTTCGTTAGTTGTATAGAAATAAGTAGACATGGTAGAGTAATGAATAGCGGCTCGTATTAAGGAATCGGAGAGCTGAGTTCGAATTCCAGTCGAATCCATTACATTCCCTTACGTGCTAATGCCCTTGGGAAAGGTATGAATCCATCTCTTCTGGTCTGAAGAGGTACGGTGGAGTAATGAATAGCGGCTCGTATTAAGGAATCGGAGAGCCGAGTTCGAATTCCAGTCGAATCCATTACATTCACTTACGTGGGAAAGGTATAAATCCTCTTCTAAAGCTATGGGTAGATAGTAGAATATACCCGGTTCTATAGCCTTGGATGGCAACTGGTCTACAGCAGAAAGAAATGACAACCTACTGCGGGAAAAAATGACTAATTGCAATAACTTTTAACGTGTTAGTAATTGGACAATATAACCGTAATAAATATTAAACTAAAATATTTAAAAAAACAACAACAAAAAACTATTCAGATATCCCGGCAGTCTTCAGTGGCATGTAATGTGACTACTGTTTCTTTGTTTCCTGAAAACTCTCCATGTACCGGCAGACGATGGCTCGTTTACCGGCACATTACGGAGTGCTGTTGTAAATCACGAATATAAAAAAATAATCTCAAAATTTCAATAGGGCGTCCATTTGACTATATAAATTTATTTAAATGGACCCTTCCCTATGCAAGCACCTCCTTCAAAGGGGGAAGTAAGAAAATTAATAATGATAATAAAAGCTGCGTTAAATTCATATTTTGTGGCTGTTTTCAAATTATTTGAAAATTTTGTATGTAAATATTGGATATTCGTAAATCCACGAATATCCACTGTTTTGTATTATTTTAACACGACACAAGAAAAAGGTAAAATGCCTTAAAGAATATAAATACAGGCTGAGAATCCGTTATCCGAAATTCTTGGAACCGGAAGTGCTTCGGTTTTCAGATTCTTTCAGAGTTTGAAATACAGGTTATTTAATTTGTACAGTGTAACCCGGATATAAGAGAGTTGTCGGGACCGGAGAAGAAGTCTCTTATATCCGGGTTTGGTCTATTTTATATACATTAACACAGGCTCTAATTTGGGACCAGAGAAAATCTCTCTTATATCCGGGTTACACTGTATATAGCATTTATAAAATGGGACAGCTTGAGAATGGAACCCAGGCATGAACACGATATCCCTTTACATTTCGTAACAGAGCTTATATTTGGAAAGTGCCTGAAAACCATACCACGGGTTGGCCCAAGCCTTGTGAGTGAAATTGAGTAAACGAAACACTTGGAGCCGTCGATAGCTGTGTAGCACGAAGTCACAAGTCATCGTGACCGAGGGTTTGAGCGTGCTAGTGTTGTTCAGATTGTTGATCATTCTATATAACACGCTCTCTCCCGGAAACTGTAACTAAGGTCTGCTCAGCATAGTTGCAGTATAGGCCACAGGTTGCCCCCGTGATTGTTGAACAAACACAAATGTGCCTGAGCGAGTATATGCAATAGGGATTGGCTAGCCGCCCTACTAGACGGGTATCCACGAATATATATATATATATATATATATATACCCTGAAGGTAGTTATGCATAATAGTTAATACATATTGTATACAAGTAATGACGCTGGTCATGGCGAAATAAACATTTAAAAAATAATGTTTTGTACTTTCTGTATGTGTACAAAAAACACAATAGAAAAATATATAAATGCAACACCAAAGACTACTTCTACATCAGGTTTGAGAAAATTGAGGGAGAGATTACATTATCGATGACATCACTGTGAGTGTGAGAAGGAAAATTCGGTAAGCTATCAGTCTCTATTCAACGATATCGTGTTTTGATTAAAATGTTACATATAGGTACAGTATTTGTATAAAAACAAAACATGGATTCCGATTACAGTTAAACGTAATGAAAGCCCCCCCCCCCCCAAGTCAGCATTTTATTTGTAAAGCTGCAACGCAATAATCTTGCAATGAGTAGCCATGTTGCTTTCTGAAATTTTCCTTTTTTGGTAAGTCATACCAGCACCTAAAAAATTTCGGAAAAAGGTTCCTCAGTCTGTATTAACTTATTTTTTTAATATAATTTGAAATCGTTCGAAATTTTATAAGTAAAAGAATCGTTTATCTTGCGATATTGGTGTAATGTTTCTTTTCTTGTGTAGAGGGACCAGTTTACAATGAATTTACGTAGCAAACTGACCCCCCTTTTAAAATTTAGAATTTTTTTTTAATCAATCACTAACGCCTGTTAGAATTTTTGACTGACTCTAACGGACTTCCTTGGCACATTTGGAGTGCTTTAAGGAGTCTTGCCTAGTTCATTTGTGTTACCGGGAGTGTGTTGTTTACTCCGCACACACATACAATATATATATATATATATATATATATATACATACACACACACACACCCACACACACATATATATACATACACACACACATATATATATATATATATAATGATTGCTCCCTTCATAATTCAGCATGGGCATCACAGGATATTAATGTGGAGCGCCATTTCCGAATTGTAGAAAAATGCTAATAAATTTAAATGCTGTCACTGAAAACTCATTTTTTGTATAAAGCAGTCTCACAGAATGTAACTCAATTTTTGTACATTGACAGGCTCCATTTATTTGAATTATTTATTCATATATATTAACCAACCCGCGACGTTATATATATTCGAGATTTAAAGTGCTTTTCGATGGGAATATAATTTTTAAAAAATTTGCTCAAGTCTAGAATTAACCGTTATCTTCCCCACATCCTCCCATAAACTGTGCCTCTTACTCTGTAACCTTCTACCTCAAGTGACTCTTGTGCCTTGTACAGGGTGAAATGCCTAATCTGTCTTGTGTTACTTTGAGGGGAGACTGCTGCCACCGCCAAGTAGCTCCTATTACCACGCAAGAACCCATGAAGCAAAATTATCACGACGTTGGGTTATGGGGGGAAAAGCTTAGTAAATTAACCAATAACCTTTTGAAAACTTTCCAAAAAATTGTATTTAATACACTAGGGAAGTTTCTAGTTTGTAACAGCTGGTTTGTTTGTTTGTTTTATAAGATTTTGATGATATTTGCTTTAAAAAAAGTCATCTTTTTTATTAAACGATTTTTTTTATTTTTTTTTTTTTTTGTGAATAGAAAAGTTGGAAATAGTAATTTAGGAATATAGTCATGTCTCTGTATGTTTTGTCTGGGGACAACACGGGACATCCCAAAGTAATCATCACATATTTTCATTGTTTCTACGACCACTACCCATTCTGCCCTGGGAAAAAAGGGAAAATGTCAAGCTATCAGCTCAAGTGGAGAGAACATTTTAATAATGTGCAGTTTTTAGAGTTCTGTTTCCTAGTTCTCTTTTCTGTCACTAGATGGCTTCTCCTCATTTTTCAAAAAAGAGTTTCTTCATCGGCCATTGTCAAATTGCACCTCGAGTCTCCATTGAAACAGACTGTAAAGTGATTAAGTTGAACATTCCTTTGTTCAACTTTAGCCTAATTATTTCAGACCGCCTCCTTCTATGTGCTGTGTCCCGTAGGATGTGGGTGATGATGGCTCTCCACAACTTCTAGTGTTTTGTAGCTCTTAGTGAGGTTTGGATTTTTGCTATCTCTCCTCCTCCCTGTTCTAACAACCAATTACACAAACTCGTACTTCTTTTTCTTCAATGTGCCGTATCCCTACAGGATGTTTGTGAACATGGCTCTCCACAATTTCCTGTCTTTTGTAGCTCTTAGTAAGATTTGTATTTTTTGATATTTCTCTTCATCCCTGTTCTGCCAACCAATTATACAAACTCGTACTTCTTTTTCTTCATTATGCCATATCCCTACAGAATGTTGGCGAACATGGCTCTCCACAATTTCCTTTACTTTTTTGCTCTTAGTAAGGTTTGTATTTTTGCTATTTCTCCTAATCCCCATTCCGCCAACCTATTACACAAGCTCGTTAGGTTATTCTCTGCTTTCCTCTGTTTTTTGTGCCAAGTTTTTGAAATACGCTCAAATTAAATAACACAAATTAAAAAGAAAAAGATCATTTATTAATTACTTTTTTTATTGTCATCCTTTATACAAATGGAAGTTATTACTAAAACATAAATTTTTATTGAGTAACCTAAAAGTCGTTTGCATCTGACTTGAGACGCCTTGCATTGGGAGGGTGATCATTATACTTTTTTGAAACACACTGTTTACCGAGCAAAATGTTTGTTCTTCCACTTCAGATGATTTAGTAAATAATAATGTGTTTGAATTTCAGTTGTGTTGCCTTGCTATGTCAACTAGAAAACAATTGACTGAAATATATATATATATATATATATATATATATATATATATATATATATATATATATATATATATATTGGCAGCAATCCCTCTTTTATATATGTTTTGTTAAAGATGACTGACAAATTACTGCGATTAAATTTTTCATGTGTTTCTGTGTTTTCTTTTCTGGACACAAAAAGTGTGTAAGTATTGCCCAAAAGTTCTGCATATCTGAGCTATAAATGAAGCGCTAATAATAAAAAAAGGGAAAGCCAACACTCAAATAACATTAACTATGTACACGGCCGCAATGTGCTGACCATGTTTGAAATATATATATATATATATATATATATATATATATATATATATATATATATATATATATATATAGAGAGAGAGTGAGAGACAAGGTAAGGCAATTGAATGACAAAATTTGGAAAATTCTGCATAACACATTTTATCTACTCGGAGGATTTCATTCGTATACCAAAAGCATTACACATCTTTTTTTCACGTTGTCAATTGTTCAATATTTATGCTGATTGTCTAAGCTTAGCTTAGATGTGGCACAAGGCCGAAAATATGGAGCATCCAGTGAGGACTGAACTCACTATTCTGCTATATAATTGCCCAATATTTTTTATTGTTGTAATATTTGGTTACAGTATTAAAGCTCAAATTTTTATTGATTTAGTTCCATGGAACTCAGATGTAGCTTCTGCAGTCATTAACTTAATACATCACATTGAAACACCGGTTCCTGTACAATCACCGAAGTTAAGCAATGTCGAGCCTGGCCAGTACCTGGATAAGTGATTACTGGAGAATACCATCTTGGATGCGCGTGTGGTGAAATGGATAATGGCTCAGAATTGTTAATTAGAAGTTTGAATTCTCATTGAGTTCGTTATATTCACTTACTTTCAAATACCACTGGAAAAGGTATAAATCCACCTCTTCTCCCCCAGCTAAGGGTTAACTAGTAAGACTTATATTACTAAGCCATTATTATCTCCAAAAAAAATCTTACAAACTACAAATAATACTCTGACTTTTAAATTAACAGAAAAAGGTTAATCTGTAGAAAACGAATCAATCGTTTCTTAATTATGAAGAATTGGAAAACTGAAATTTTTATAGGTATTTCTAGTTCCATTTTGCTTGGGTAGTGATTACCTGGAACCGACTTGACTTTTTGTGAAAATCATTTCTATGAACAAAATTTCCATTATTCTGTTTGTATTTGTGAAGAATTGTTCCTGCTTTGTAAAATCAACAGCAATTAAAAAAAAAAAAAAAAAAAAAAAAAACTGCTTTTATTTTGTTGTATCCTGGTGAGTCAATGTTTGCTTGATGAGAGGTATGCGACATAAATCATGCTAGTATCTCAGAAAGCTACCCCCATTATATGAATACGGCCTTGATTGAACCAAAACAAAGGGAACTGGGTAGATTTAGGGAGAAACAAACAAATTTTGTGTCCACATACCACTGTCAACGGGTCATTAAAATACAGCCAAGCAAGAAAGAAAATGTTTGTGCAGTTGAATCGTTTTCCATCTGTTTGCTGTATCCTGATGGCTGCCAACGATTTACAAAAAACAACTTGTTGTATCTGCTTCTTTCCCTCACTTCAAATCTATTCAGATCAATAATTGATTTTTATTATTGTTATAAAAAATCTATATAATAAATGTGAATGTCAATTTGTCACTGTGTCACACTTTTTCAATTTTACTCCTGGTGGCTATAGCTCAGCATCTCATACCGTTGTGGAATCAGGCCGACTCTGCGAGCAAATTAAAAACATTCTGGGCCAGATTCAGACCTGCAATCCTGAAATTTTGGATTACCAAATTTTCATTACTACAGTTGTTTTCATCGATTTTTTTTTTTTTTTTTTTTTTTTTAACATTATTTTTTTCCGGCAATTTTTTTTTTTTTTGTACGATAACAATTTTTATAACTTGGAAATAAATCTGGAAATAATCGAAAATTAATGGTGAAATCCAGCGAAAGTCATCCATG
>OZ038516.1:40847128-40875023 GCA_964036315.1 Acanthosepion esculentum
ATTGAAGATAGCAACCCTGTGGTCTTTTCCCTGTAGTGAGCTGTCAGTGAGATGGGTGTACTTATTTTATTGGAACAATCTTCTTTGCAAGGTCGAATTTTGGACAGGCATACCCTTAAATCTTCTTCCAAGCATTCTAGACATGATTTTTGATTTTTATATGGTTTATTGCAGAAAGGTTTGCCTTTTATATTATTTTATATATTATGTAGACATTTATTTATTACAACAATGATTATACGCAATTTAAAGGGAGTTTAACTTTGATATTTATACTTGTGTTTTGAACTTCTTTTGAAAATAATTTAGCTGATGACCTTTAAAAGTTTTCGAGCCACACCAGCTGAAAATCACTGTTCTATTATTTAACCCAATTCAGGGGGAGGAGATCGATTCTTACCTTTCCGAAGTGTATTTAGAGGCAAGTGAATGTAATAACCCTGAGTGGGGCTTCCATATAAATTAAAGGCCTTATTTAAATTAATTGGTCTGATCATAAAAATAGGTTATATATATATATATATATATATATATATATATATAAGGACTGACTGGGTTCTATAGCCTTGATGGGCAACCGGTCTAGGAAAAGGAAAAACACTGAATTCAAACAGGCCTGGAGAGGGCTGGGCTCCATCAGGCTATCTTGCCCAAGAAACAACATTTCTACTGTGGCTGCAGTGTATATGGTGCCCTCCAACCCTAATGGGTCCTGTGATTAGTAATCGTTATATATATATGTGTGTGTGTGTGTGTAATTCCTGTGTTTAAATAAGCGGCTCTAAATAGAGTCTGCCCAAAAGAAGCCTTCTGGCATAAAAGTGCTCTATGCCATGAAAATGACAGAGCATTTGAATATCAATTCAATAACCAGGTAGGCAGTGACTGGCCACTACTCTAAGATTCATACGTTTACACACAATCTTCAGGTAGCCAGTAATATTTAGTGAGCTCTCCACAAGGTAAAATGTGGCACAAGGCCGAATTCAATGTGGGGTAATCCAAGCCCGTAGGCTCAGCAAAAATTCCCTGTAGACCCTGAATAAAAAGGGTCGGTGCTGTCTACCCACCCAGACGAGACTCTGCTCTTCGGCATAGCCTCGTCCAGATTCCTTATTGCCCAAAAGCAGAGAGATCGATAACAGCTAAGAGCTTAGCATGCGGCCAGCTCCAGCTGCCTAACTACCTGAATCTTTAGGTAGCCAGTGACTTGAAATAATAAAATGATTACCTTATAAACCACCAGACAAGTACAATTTGACAAGCAAGCCAAACTCGAACAGTGGTGAGGGTAGATCATCCAGCCAAGATCTAAAATGGAAAAAAAAAAACTCAACCTGAAAAGGCTTGCCCCAGTATAGCAAAATTATATATATATATAAAAGTGAACATTAAAGTCAACAGGCTGTTTCATGCTAGACGCAATCGTCAGATCTGACGATTAGGTCTAGCATGAGCCTGTCGCCTCTAAGTGTTGACTTCAGTGTTCACTTTTATATTTATATTTACATAGGCTCTATCTCTGATATTGAGCATTTTATTCAATATGCATAACACCCATAAAACTATATTTCTTCATATATATATATATATATATATATATATATATATATATATATATATATTTTATTTTTTATGTTTTTATTTATATATTGTTTTATTTTAATTTGATAAATTATAAACAATATATATATATATGTGTGTGTGTGTGTGTACATATATATATATATATATATATATAAGAAAATAAAATCCAGCAGTAATATTTACTCACTTTCGTTTATTGTATCTCTTAGCGTCCTCCTTACTTTGACATTTACACATTATATTTACACACGCTCTATCTCTGATATTGAACACTTTACCCCATAAATATAGCATATCTTAAAACTATATTTTTTCATATATATATATATATATTTTAGAATTGCACATTGTCCGACAATTTATTTAAAGACATTTATATTATGTTTAACGTTCTTTTTATAGATACAAGTATTTAAGCAAATGCTCTGTTTTATAATAAACAGTATTAAATAACATTTACCGGCCTGAATGTCCGAGAAATTTTCATAGAAAATTTTCGCTCTCCGACAGGAATCGAACCTGTATAAATGTCTTTAAATAAATTGTCGGACAATGTCCAATTCTAAAATATATGACGTCATTTGTTTACATTTGATACGCTAGAGCAGATATGAATAGAAGAGATTCATGGAAGATTTAAGTTTAAAGATAGTAAAATCGACCTTGCTAACCAGACGCTCATCTGTGGCCGAAAGGTTAAGGCACATCACGCGAAATGATGGTTCCATATAGGATACAGGTTCGATTCCTGTCGGAGAGCGAAAATTTTCTATGAAAATTTCTCGGACATTCAGGCCGGTAAATGTTATTTAATACTGTTTATTATAAAACAGAGCATTTGCTTAAATACTTGTATCTATAAAAAGAACGTTAAACATAATATAAATGTCTTTAAATATATATATATATATAAATAAATTCAAGAATATTTTTTATAGATTAGCATTCATTAGACCTTCATTAAGCCATGGTAATTATCATTTTCCACCCCAATTTTTTAAATCATTTTAAAAGTCTAGTCTTGTTTATAATATAAATACAGTATGGGCATTTTGACATATTGTAATGGTTCATAAGTTTGTCTTGCTAGATATGACTGGGTAGTGAATTTGATTTTCACTTAGTGCTCCATTTTTCCGGCCTTGTGCCACATCTAAACTATGCCATAATATAATTACAGTTTCCAACTGACCCCGTTTTCTTAAAATGTTAATCCATGTTTTATTTCTATTTAAAAATATCAAGTTTGAACCTACGAATGAATTTGGTGGGGGAGACAATATCAACACGACACAGTTATCAGTGATATTGGCTCAGTTTCACACTTGATATTTGTGAACAAAAACAAAGTGCGGATAAACACTTTAAGAAGTCAATTATCGATTTGACATTTTATTCATTCTCTGAACAGGATCTGCCTTGTAAAATGATAAAAAGAATCATTATTGTTTTATTCTGAAAAATGTTGTGGGTAGTGGAAAGTTTTTAACGAATGCAAATCTAAAAATATTATTCCTCCCCTCACCCAAATTTTTCCCTACTTTTTATGAACAGACCTGTCAATTTAAATAGTGCCAATAAAATAAGGACAAAATAAAAAAAATATTCCATGTAAGAAAAAAAAATAATAGCAAAATGAAAATTTATATTCTGTATAAATAAAATAAGAACAAAATAAACAAAATGTTTTATATAAAAATAAAATAAACAGTATTCCATATACTCGGAGCTTAAAAAATCCAAGGGCGGGGGATACACCAATAAACACCTTTTCCTGTGTTCCTGGTGCTAGCAGAGAAATTCCAACAAATTTCCTACAATTATACAGTAATTACCTCCCTTGATCGAATTGAAGCTCTCTAGCAAAGAAGAGGTCAAGAGTCACTGTTTACTGACAGTGTCTTATAAATATGGATGAATGGTAAATGCCTTTATTCCCATAAAGAGATGTCTATGACCAGAAAAAAATAGCAAGGAGAAAATGTGGTTATATGGAAATTTGTGAAAATTCTCTTATGGATTCAGAATAAATTGTGTTATGTGCTACAAACTGGCCTTTAGCTGTTTGATAATAAACGTGTTAGACAAAATATTTGTATGTGATGGAGGGGGTGTTATTTTCCTTTGGCTTGTTTGAATTATTTTTTTTTTTTAAGAAAATATATTTTGTGCATGTAGATAGTGACCCTAAAGCAAATATGCATAAATGTATATAGAATTAATATTTTACACACACACACACACATTCATAGGTATTTATAAAGTAATAGATAACTGAGTATGTGAATAAATGTCTTTTATATACAGGGTGCGATGGATAAATTGTCGTCTAAATTATGCAATAAAAATAGAAAATGAAAATAACACTGACATCTCATTTTAACAGATATGCATGGTGCGATGGATAAATTGTCGTCTAAATTATGCAAAAATGAAAACAACACTAACATCTCATTTTAACAGATATACATGTTGCGATGGATAAATTGTCGTCTAAATTATGCAATAAAAATAAAAAATGAAAATAACACTGACATCTCATTTTAACAGATAAGCATGGTGTGATGGATAAATTGTCGTCTAAATTATGCAAAAATGAAAACAACACTAACATCTCATTTTAACAGATATATTTACCAAAATTACACAAAAATATCTTGAAATACTAAACAGTAAATTTATTCAATAGAATCGCTTTTGACTTCAACCACGGACTCCAGATGACTTTGGAATCCACTGCAACTTTTCTGGATGGTTTCTTTGTTTAAGATGGTGAATGCTGTCATAAACCTTGCCTTTAGTTTCATCTTCGGTGTTACAAGGAGCTTTGTTGGTCTCTCGCTCAACTGCATCCCACATATAATAATCAAGAGGCTAGCAGCAAAAAATGACCAGCAATACATTTTGGAAAAAAGAGATATTACCAGCAATAAAAATTTTGTCGGCATTAATTAACCCATTGAGGTTGATAAGCCGTAGCAAACCAAACCATGAAAAAGATTATTTTTCAATTTGAAAATTTTGTGTGCAAAAACTTACTAGACAAGAAATATCTCAGGGTGGATATGGGAACAACAGCAATTAAGAGGTGGTTCCATGCTCCTCAAAACCTACAATCTTCAGATCAAAAACCTTGCTGCCAGATGTAGTTTATCGTCATGCCCAGGACTAAAATGTAATGGTAGAGTAGCAGTTATTGTCACAAAATGTAAAACAGGCAAGCAGAGTTCAAATTCCAGCCGGTTCTGCTGTATTCATTTTCACACAAATTTCCCTTGAAAAAGGCATGAATTGATCTCTTCTTCTCCCTAGCTATGCAGTGTGTGTGTGGGTGGGGTGAACATTCAGAGTAAACTATCCTCACTAGCCTTGGGTGGCAATCTGTCTAAGAAGACAATTGGAAACCACTCCACTCTTTACTAAGAAGTCAAGGCGATTCACAGATAATAAGGAAAAAGTATTTGTGGAGAGCAATGACCGTGTACATGGAGAAAGAGTACTCTGAATTCAAATACCATGGAGAAGGCAACAAAAAAACACACCACTATCTTTCCCAAGAAGTCTTGACAATACATAGATAAGAAAAAGGAAACTGTGGAGAGACATTATCATCTACATTCTAAATAGATATGACATAATACAAAAGGCCCTCTTTACATGGTTTCAAAAACATATCAAGTTCTTCCTATCCACTAATCTACAAACAAATAACATGAAACACTAACAGATTTGTTAACTGTTTTTTTTTTTTAACAAATAAAACTAATTAAAAGAAGCTCCCTAACCACATTACAGAAAGTGATAAAATGAAACATTAGTATAATAATGGTAATAGCTGTTTCCTTATAAGAAAACATTTGACATTCATTGCCCTAGCAGACAATACTACTGTCTATTGAAATTTATAACATTAAAAAATTTTTTCAGGGAAATAGATTTCTCAAGTTCAGTAACTGTTATTGATCTTTCTCGTATTGATTGGGGTCTCCATCTCCCTCCATCAGCTATGACTAACAGAATAGACTAATTCTAATTCCTTTCTATACTTTTTTCCTTTCTTCTATCTTTTCCATGCTTTTTCCTTTCTTTCTTCTGTCCCTTCTGTGCTTTTTCCTTTCTTTCTTTCTCTCCTTTCCATGCTTCTTCCTTTCTTTCTCTCCTTTCCATGCTTCTTCCTTTCTTTCTCCTATCTTTTCCATGCTTCTTCCTTTCTTTCTCCTATCTTTTCTATGCTTCTTCCTTTCTTTCTCCTATCTTTTCTATGCTTCTTCCTTTCTTTCTCCTATCTTTTCTATGCTTCTTCCTTTCTTTCTCCTATCTTTTCTATGCTTCTTCCTTTCTTTCTCCTTTCCTTTCTATGCTTCTTCCTTTCTTTCTCCTATCTTTTCTATGCTTCTTCCTTTCTTTCTCCTATCTTTTCTATGCTTCTTCCTTTCTTTCTCCTATCTTTTCTATGCTTCTTCCTTTCTTTCTCCTATCTTTTCTATGCTTCTTCCTTTCTTTCTCCTTTCCTTTCTATGCTTCTTCCTTTCTTTCTCCTATCTTTTCTATGCTTCTTCCTTTCTTTCTCCTTTCCTTTCTATGCTTCTTCCTTTCTTTCTCCTTTCCTTTCTATGCTTCTTCCTTTCTTTCTCCTATCTTTTCTATGCTTCTTCCTTTCTTTCTCCTTTCCTTTCTATGCTTCTTCCTTTCTTTCTCCTATCTTTTCTATGCTTCTTCCTTTCTTTCTCCTATCTTTTCTATGCTTCTTCCTTTCTTTCTCCTTTCCTTTCTATGCTTCTTCCTTTCTTTCTCCTTTCCTTTCTATGCTTCTTCCTTTCTTTCTCCTTTCCTTTCTATGCTTCTTCCTTTCTTTCTCCTTTCCTTTCTATGCTTCTTCCTTTCTTTCTCCTTTCCTTTCTATGCTTCTTCCTTTCTTTCTCCTATCTTTTCTATGCTTCTTCCTTTCTTTCTCCTATCTTTTCTATGCTTCTTCCTTTCTTTCTCCTATCTTTTCTATGCTTCTTCCTTTCTTTCTCCTTTCCTTTCTATGCTTCTTCCTTTCTTTCTCCTATCTTTTCTATGCTTCTTCCTTTCTTTCTCCTATCTTTTCTATGCTTCTTCCTTTCTTTCTCCTATCTTTTCTATGCTTCTTCCTTTCTTTCTCCTATCTTTTCTATGCTTCTTCCTTTCTTTCTCCTATCTTTTCTATGCTTCTTCCTTTCTTTCTCCTATCTTTTCTATGCTTCTTCCTTTCTTTCTCCTTTCCTTTCTATGCTTCTTCCTTTCTTTCTCCTATCTTTTCTATGCTTCTTCCTTTCTTTCTCCTATCTTTTCTATGCTTCTTCCTTTCTTTCTCCTATCTTTTCTATGCTTCTTCCTTTCTTTCTCCTTTCCTTTCTATGCTTCTTCCTTTCTTTCTCCTATCTTTTCTATGCTTCTTCCTTTCTTTCTCCTATCTTTTCTATGCTTCTTCCTTTCTTTCTCCTATCTTTTCTATGCTTCTTCCTTTCTTTCTCCTATCTTTTCTATGCTTCTTCCTTTCTTTCTCCTATCTTTTCTATGCTTCTTCCTTTCTTTCTCCTATCTTTTCTATGCTTCTTCCTTTCTTTCTCCTTTCCTTTCTATGCTTCTTCCTTTCTTTCTCCTATCTTTTCTATGCTTCTTCCTTTCTTTCTCCTTTCCTTTCTATGCTTCTTCCTTTCTTTCTCCTTTCCTTTCTATGCTTCTTCCTTTCTTTCTCCTTTCCTTTCTATGCTTCTTCCTTTCTTTCTCCTTTCCTTTCTATGCTTCTTCCTTTCTTTCTCCTTTCCTTTCTATGCTTCTTCCTTTCTTTCTCCTATCTTTTCTATGCTTCTTCCTTTCTTTCTCCTTTCCTTTCTATGCTTCTTCCTTTCTTTCTCCTATCTTTTCTATGCTTCTTCCTTTCTTTCTCCTATCTTTTCTATGCTTCTTCCTTTCTTTCTCCTTTCCTTTCTATGCTTCTTCCTTTCTTTCTCCTATCTTTTCTATGCTTCTTCCTTTCTTTCTCCTTTCCTTTCTATGCTTCTTCCTTTCTTTCTCCTATCTTTTCTATGCTTCTTCCTTTCTTTCTCCTATCTTTTCTATGCTTCTTCCTTTCTTTCTCCTTTCCTTTCTATGCTTCTTCCTTTCTTTCTCCTATCTTTTCTATGCTTCTTCCTTTCTTTCTCCTTTCCTTTCTATGCTTCTTCCTTTCTTTCTCCTTTCCTTTCTATGCTTCTTCCTTTCTTTCTCCTTTCCTTTCTATGCTTCTTCCTTTCTTTCTCCTTTCCTTTCTATGCTTCTTCCTTTCTTTCTCCTATCTTTTCTATGCTTCTTCCTTTCTTTCTCCTTTCCTTTCTATGCTTCTTCCTTTCTTTCTCCTATCTTTTCTATGCTTCTTCCTTTCTTTCTCCTATCTTTTCTATGCTTCTTCCTTTCTTTCTCCTTTCCTTTCTATGCTTCTTCCTTTCTTTCTCCTATCTTTTCTATGCTTCTTCCTTTCTTTCTCCTTTCCTTTCTATGCTTCTTCCTTTCTTTCTCCTATCTTTTCTATGCTTCTTCCTTTCTTTCTCCTATCTTTTCTATGCTTCTTCCTTTCTTTCTCCTTTCCTTTCTATGCTTCTTCCTTTCTTTCTCCTATCTTTTCTATGCTTCTTCCTTTCTTTCTCCTTTCCTTTCTATGCTTCTTCCTTTCTTTCTCCTTTCCTTTCTATGCTTCTTCCTTTCTTTCTCCTATCTTTTCTATGCTTCTTCCTTTCTTTCTCCTTTCCTTTCTATGCTTCTTCCTTTCTTTCTCCTATCTTTTCTATGCTTCTTCCTTTCTTTCTCCTATCTTTTCTATGCTTCTTCCTTTCTTTCTCCTTTCCTTTCTATGCTTCTTCCTTTCTTTCTCCTATCTTTTCTATGCTTCTTCCTTTCTTTCTCCTTTCCTTTCTATGCTTCTTCCTTTCTTTCTCCTTTCCTTTCTATGCTTCTTCCTTTCTTTCTCCTATCTTTTCTATGCTTCTTCCTTTCTTTCTCCTTTCCTTTCTATGCTTCTTCCTTTCTTTCTCCTATCTTTTCTATGCTTCTTCCTTTCTTTCTCCTTTCCTTTCTATGCTTCTTCCTTTCTTTCTCCTTTCCTTTCTATGCTTCTTCCTTTCTTTCTCCTTTCCTTTCTATGCTTCTTCCTCTGTTTCTCCTATCCTTTCTATGCTTTTTTCTCTCCATTCCTTTCTACACCTTTTCCTTTCTTTCTCCTATCTTTTCTACACTTTTGCCTTTCTACCTCATCAGTTTAGTTATGTGCCATGCCTGACACACGCTTAGGCGATCATGTATCTTTCGATACAGTCAGATTTTTTCCCGCATTTCTTTCTGTGGTAGACCAGTTGCCATCTAAGGCTACAGAAACCTGGTCTGTCCTGCTATTTACCCATAGCTGGTGGGAGGGAGAAGAAGAAGAAGAAGATTCATACCTTTCCCAAGGGTATTAGCACAAAGGTGAATGTAATGGATTCGACTGGTATTCGAATTTGGCTCTCCGATTCCTCAATCTGAACCAATATCCATTTCTCTATCTAAGTACTTTGTCATAAACATTCATAAAATGTCTATATTCAATAGATACAAACAGATTCCCTCTTGTATGGAAGAAAAGGAAAAATAAAATTAAGGGGAAAATAAAGATAAATCATGTCTTTTGTTTTTAATGAAACGTGTATAAAAAAAACAAAAAACCTAAATACACAGATACATAGGATGTAGAAAAGGTTTTGACCCAGCCCTCTTGACCAAATGTCCAAAGATCATATATGGGGGAGGAATGACTTCTTTTCAGGTGCCGTGTGTGTGTGTGTATAATATACACATGTGTATGACACGCGGATATCTAGATAACTTTATTTGTATATATAAGATTAGGAGCTGATTGGATGTTCTTATATACATATATATATATATATATATATATATATATATATATATATATATATATATATATATATATATTTATATTGTGTGTGTGAAGGAGGGAAATTGGGGGATGCTTTTTAGTGTGTGTCTGTGTATTACAATTTTCTCCCTTCTTCTGCAGTATATGATTAAGATCAAACACACGTTCTGTTAAGGACTTCTTTATACATCTTAGTAGCAAAACATATGTTCCTGGGAAGTGGAACAAATTTTCCATGCTATAGAATGCAGAATAGGATGGGTGTCATTGGTAATGCCCCAGGTAGGGGGAAAAGTCAGCAAAAAAAAAATTCTCTTAATTAATTTCCCAAACGTTTGGGCCATTTTTTTTATTTTTTCTGATTAGGGTTAAGTTTATTCCTAAAGCACATGGTGGTGTGGAAAAGGAGGGCAAACTGTGAAAGTTGGGGGTAATATTGAAAATTGAGTGAGAAACATTGAAAACTAGTCAGACTAAAATGGGTTAGGATTAAGAGAACGAAAGAGAAGGTCAAGCAGACGGGGGGAGTGCATGAGGGTATAGGAAGAGGAAATTTCAAGAGAGGGGAGGGTGTATTGAGAAAAGGATGGGGTGCGGCTAATAATGATTTGGAATAGAAAATAAGTGCTTTGTCTGTTATTTATAAAAAAAACATAATACTCTTTTGCTTTTTAAGTGCCTTGTCTTTCATGACTCTCTACAGCTTCCTTTATGATCTGTGAACTGCAATAAATTCTTGGGGAAAGATAGTGGATTGATTTCCCCGATGTTTTGAATTCAGAATTGTTCCTCTGCTTGACCGGCTGTCACCCAAAAGAAAATGGAAATGGAAGAAAGACATGAAAACGAGGCAAAAGGAAATAGAAAAAAAAGTCAAGAGCATAGAAGGGGAGGAGAAAGAAAGGCAAACGCAGGAGGAGAAGGAAAGCGAAAGCACGAGAGGGAAAAGAAGAAAAGAAAGGCGAACGCATAGGAAAAACGAAGGAAAGGCAAAGGCATAGAAGCGTATGGAGAAAGAAAAGCGAAAACAGAAACAAGAGAAAGGGAGGAGAAGGAAAGGTGTAAACATAGGAAGGGGAAGAAAAAAAAGGAAAGTCGAATTCAGAGTAAGGAAAGGCAAAATCACAGAAAGAAGAAAGAAAGGGAAACGGGAAGGAGAAAGAAAAGTGAAACCAGGAGAGGAAATGACGAAAACGGAGAAAGGAATAAGGGAAGACGAAAGCATAGAAAAGGAAAGGCAAAAGTATAGGAAAGAGGAAGAAGGAAGGTGAAAGTATCGGAAGGGGTGGGAGAAGTAAAAACAAAATTGAATAAATTAATATCCAACTTACCCTGCTACTTATAAGCCAGAACAGATTGAGTGAGGGAGATGGGTTTCATGACTTTCTTAAAAGTATTAGTGCGAAATTGAATGCAACAACCAAAGCAGAAATTTGAACACAGATCGCTGTTTCCTTTTTCTGCAATGATAATCACTCCACTTTTAATATAAAGAGGGAAATGAAGAAAAAATGAAAGAATTATAAGCTAAGGTGAAAAAAGTGATATTTGAATAATGGAAAGGAAAAATAAGGAATATCTGGGAATTTGTATGAAGTCGATGGAATGAATTTTTAAAAAAATGGCGGAAAAGATAAAGAAAGAGAAGACATTATTGTAGAGAGAGAAAGAGAGAGAGAGACGAAGTGAAGGAATTAGCATAGAAAGAAGTAAATGTAAAGCAGAAGAGAAAGACCAAGGGAAGAGTGACAAAGAAAGAAAAGGAGAAATCAACAAATGATAGCGAGAAAGCAGGTTAAAGATAGAGAGAGAGAAAGAGAGAGAGAGAGTAGGGGGCAAAGAAAAAATGAAAGGGGAAGTAAATTCTAGAAAGAAGGAAGAAAAGCACAAAGTAAAGGAGAAATGAGAAAGAGAACAAGTTAAACAAAGGAGAGAACAGAGAAAGAAAAAAAAGCAAGCAAATATAGGGGAGGAAGAAGGAAAGACAGAAAAGCATGAAGGAAAAAGGGAGAAAAGAACAAAGTAATGGACAAATGGGTAAAAAAAAAAAAAAAAAAGAATGAGTAAATGAGAGAACAAAGACAGTAAAAAGGCAAGGAAAGATGCCTGTAGGGGAGGAAAGGCGAAAAAAGGAAAGAAAGAGAGAGAGAGAGAGACTGACCATTCTTGTCCATGAAACTTTGGTAGCCTCAGCACAAAATGTTTATTTGAAAGTTTTCTAATAAAACCATCTGTTTATTGTGAATTTCTCTGTTCTATTTACATTTGCAACCACCCTCAGCCCAATAATAGTTCTCCACCTTTACCTCTCAGTCAATTTGGAGAGAGAGGGGGAGGGAGAGAGAGAGAGGGGGGAGATATATTACATAAGACACGGGCAGAAAGATCGTGTTGGGCGTTCATCTCTTCATAAACTTGTTTATAAAGCCAGAGAGAGAGAGAGAGAGAGAATCAATTTAAAACAAATAAAAAATAGAGAGTTAATTTTTGTTTTATTTCTTTGTTTTTAAGCTGATTTATAATGTGACGGAAATACCATCAGACTTAGATATGAACAGACTGGGATAGACAGCATAGTGATCGATCGATCGATAGATAGATAGATATTGAACATTTAGATAGATAAATATTAAACATTTAGATAGACAAATAGCATAGGAATGGATAGAGAGACATGAAAAGATCTTTTTTTAATCATTTCCCCCCTCCCAAGCAAGGCAATAAAGCCATTAAGACGCAAGAGTTACTGAGTATTAATGATTGAAACCTAGATGCCAGGTCAGGACCAATAATATTACAGATTCTTTGCTTTTTATGAAGGCTTTCTAAATACGTAGCAACAGCACCAGACATGATAGGTGGTCAGAGATATAGATAGAAATGCATAAACACGTCGCCTTCTCTAATTGTAGGAAGGCTGAAATCGAGACGAACGTGATTCGCGTTCTCTTTGTGTTTATGGAGATTTTGCTTTACCGAAGACGTGAATATGCGGGTGGTGTAATGGATAACGACTTGTAATGGGAAATCGTAAAGCGGAGTTCGAATTCCAGTCGGTCTCGTTATATTCACTTACACTCAAATAACCTTGGGAAGGTAATTAATCCATACATTCTTCCCGCTCCAGTTAAGGGTAGAATAGTATGAATTGGATAGAATTGTATCTGGAAGAATTGTTCTCAAAAGATTGTTCCGGCTATATTCACTCGCAAAAAAGAATATACTCCTGAAATCGAAAATGTGTTTCGACTTGAAGTGAATAACGTTGATGAGCAAAAACAAATCAGTTTTGCGAAGACGCTGATTCATCCACAAAAAGATGTCAGTCTAAAATTTGCAGATTGTATTACATATTTAGTATGCAGTAGGATTCTCGTTCAATGTTCTTCCTTGAGATGCATACAGACACACACACACACACACACACACACATATGTATATATATATAGTTATATATAGTTGTAAGGTATGCTATATTTATGAGTTAATGTGCTTGATATCGAGAACAGAGCATATGTTAATATAAAAATGGACATTGAGGTCAAAAGCCAGCGGCGACAGTCTGTTTCTTGCTTAATCGAATGCGGCGACGGTCTGTTTCATGCTTAAACGCATGCGGCGAGAGTCTGTTTCTTGCTTAATCGAATGCGGCGAGAGTCTGTTTCATGCTTAAACGCATGCGGCGACAATCTGTTTCATGCCTAAACGCATGCGGCGGCAGTCTGTTTCATGCCTAAGCGCATGCGGCGACAGTCTGTTTCATGCTTAAACGCATGCGGCGACAGTTTGTTTCATGCTTAAACGCATGCGGCGACAGTCTGTTTCATGCTTAAACGCATGCGGCGACAGTCTGTTTCATGCTTAAACGCATGCGGCGACAGTCTGTTTCATGCTTAAATGCAATCGTCATATGTTTAAGCTGTCGCAGCTGTGTGTTGGCCTCAATGGCCACACACATACACTCTCTCTCTCTCGCACACACATACACTCTCTCTCTCTCTCGCACACACACACACGCACGCGCGTGCGCACATATTATTATTATTATAATACACGTTATATATAGTAGATAAGCGGGGGCTATTTTGTTTTTCGAACTATTATTTTCATCATCGCGCCTGGGTTTTTGAGCGTTTGTAATGCCCTTCGATAGGGTTCTCTTTCAGAATGTCTGATGCAGCTGACAATAATAGCGAAACCTGTTACATTTATAAAGAACTTTCTTACGCCTTATTTAATCATATGTTAATGGTAATACAGGAGACATTTGGCATTCAATGACCGAAATGTTAGCATTACTTCCCGTTGGAATTTTAAAAAATCTTTCTCCTAACACTTCTCAAGTTCAGTATCTGTTATCGCTCTTTCGAGTATTAACGAGAATTCCCTTTTGATTGAGGTAATGTGGAAAGTCAACATCTTGATTTTATATAACGTTAACAATTCTTTCAATAATTTGAAACACACACACACACACACACACATACACACACACACACACACACACACACTTATATATGTATTCTGGTGTGTATGTGTGTACGCGTTTTCTTTCAGTTGAAGGACAATTGAGTATATCTTGAAGCTATTCCCTTATATTATTAATCAGACAAAATTCTCTGATAACTTTTTATTACACTGTTGGGAATACTTTTCTTCACTCTCCAACTATATTTTATCCTTTTTCTTTTTACCTTGCTTGTTTTTGTGATTTTTTAAAAAAAATACCTATTTTATCTGAGACAGATTAATGAATTTTAGCAAAGATTGTGGTCCATATAAGCTTCGAGAATTAAAAAAAAATGATTACCTGTAAAAAAAAAAAAACTGGTGGGAGATGTCTACACGTGTTGCCAGTGTATGTACGTGTACGAGTGCACATATTGTTTACACGTTTATTTTATTTTACCTTTTTAGAAATAGGAAAAGTGGGGAGAAGAAAGTACAGTCTAGTTGCTATGATTGTGGGGAGAGGGCTGATGGATGTCCCCCACCCGAAAATCATCTGTTCCCCCTCTACACACATCGAAAGATCATTTCTAATACCTTTTGTAAAAATATTACAAATCCTTCGCCACACCCACAACCAACACCACCATCACAAAAAAGCACTGGCGGTGGGACTGAGAAAGTAGTTTAGCATTTAAGGTGAAGGAGAGAAAAGAAGGGAAAGAAAAAGCGAGTTTGTACAAAGGAATTAAAAAAAAAAATACGATGTGGAAAAATTGGTGCTACAGAGTCGGAGATTTTAGATCAAGATTAACTTAATTACGATCAGGCCACAGAATTATTGATCAACCATCATTAATATATCACCTGCCAACGCATAGATGTGTATAAATGTATGATATATATATATATATATAGAATTATATATGAAATACACAGTCGCATTATATATATATATATATATATGTATATATATATATATATAGATGTATATAAATGTATGATATAAAACCCCACAAATCATTTCTCACCTACACAACGCAGACATACTTGCGGAGGTGTTGAGGTCTCACACTTATACACACAGCCATACTAATAAACACACTTACACACATCATACTCACTGACTCCCTAAGAACTAAATAACACACACTAGACACAGACACATACCCTTTCCAGGAACCAATAAATCTGTCAAAATGACCAAAGGGAATAGCAGCATGAATCTATCTTAAATAACAAGGACTGACAAAAATTTACGATAAAAAACAAAAAAGCAAAACAAATGAAAACTGCAGATAACGTTCATTTATATATATATATATATATATATATATATATATATATATATATATATATATATATATATATATATATATTGGGCTCTCCCGTCGTTTTCGACGTATGAGGGTCAAGCTGCTCAGTTCTTAGAACTAACAACCAGACTACCCGCTCATAGCATTTGATTGTAGTGGTGAAGGCTTGTGCAGAACTATCCACACTTTTTGGAAGAGCTGAACCGAATACAAAGAATTGGTGCGCAGTATGCCACAAGGTCCCCAAACGACCCTCCACAGGTTTTGAATTCAGAGTTGTCCTTCTCCTGCTGTCTACCCATAGCTGGAAATGGGGTGCAAAGATGGGTTCATACCTTTCCCAAGAGTATTAGCGCGTAAGTGAATGTAATGAATTCGACTCTCCGATTCCTCAATGCTAGGCTCTATCCATTACTCCACCGTGCCTCCGAATATATATATATATATATATATATATATATATATATATATATATATATATATATAACAAATCGGAGACTTCAGAAAGCCAAGGTAATATTTTATTCCACGAGGCCGATAAAGTTCGATTTCGATTCGTCAGACCTTGTTAATTAATTATTACATGCTCTGATTATTACACTGGACTTTTGGGATTTATATCCTCTCTGGAATTATCCATACGGATTACCAGTTAACGTTATCATATTATAATATATATTTGTAAATATATATATATATATATATATATATATATATATATATATATATATATATATATATATATATATATATATATAGTAATTCACCCCTCAGGATGATCTTGGAGGAGATCGAAAGTACTTGGGTAGAAAAAATACAGTGCCTTCCTTGATGAATTTCATCTTGACATCAAGAAACTAATTAGAGAATTGGACAGGATCAGTATATAAATAAATAGAATTTACATGTTAATATTATTCAATGAGACATATTTAAATCAATATATATATATATATATATATATATATATGTGTGTGTGTGTGTGTGTGTATATATATATATGTACTGCGTATGAATAAAACGATGAGTTATCCATTTAAATGAAAATGTATGAAATGTGTTTTATACACTATAGAAATAATTTTATGAATAGAATCATTACTTCAATTTGTGAAATACTTATCCATTGATAACTTCCTATCGCATATAAATTTTGTTTTATTGAAGATTTTTATTCGTTTTTTTTCCCACTCGATATTTTAACAGTTTGTTATTCCTCCTTTACTTCAAAATATCTCTGTTGATTCTTTTGTTTCGTTCTCTTCAAGCAACAGATTTTAATTGCACTTTCACTGAGAGAGCGAGTCGCCCGTTCTTTCTATTTGCTGACGATTCCTCCTCCCTCTCCTCCTCGTCCTCCTCCTCCTACACTTGTTTTTTTTTTCTTTCTTTTACAGACTTTTTCCTCCATTCTTGTTTTAAATTAAAACCTTGTTCAATGATGCAAACATTTTTTTTCTCTCAATCTTCCCATAATCGTTTTATATACCCATTTGCGATATTTCATTTTTCTAAAATATTTTGAAAGCGCAGAATTGTTCCTCTGGAAAACTTTAGAGGGAAATAAGAATAAGAATAATATTAATATCTATTCGCGTCTACGAAGCGGGGGTGCCGAAAATTTTCAGCACCCTTCGTGTCTGTGAAGAGAGACAAAGATGAAAGGAATATATATATATATATATATATATATATATATATATATAATTTAAATAAAAACAGACCACTTTAAGGTTGCATATAATAAATTATTTCACCGCAGCCCTTTTATCCGCGGTCCTTTAAAAGGGCTGTGGTGAAATAATTTATTATATGGAACCTTAAAGTGGTCTGTTTTTATTTAAATTATTAGCTCTGATTTACATTGAGCTCTCTGGATTTTATCCTCCTTGTATCTACCAATACGGATTACCTAGTTTTTTTGTAAACTAAATATATATATATATAATATATATATATATATATATATATATATATATATATATATATATATATATATATATATATATATATATATACAGAGAGAGAGAGATGAAAGCAATATATATATAGAGAGAGAGAGAGATGAAAGCAAAATACATACATATATATATATATATATATATATAGAGAGAGAGAGATGAAAGCAAAATATATATATATCTATATATATAGAGAGAGAGATGAAAGCAAAATACATACATATATATATATATATAGAGAGAGAGAGAGATGAAAGCAAAATACATACATATATATATATATATAGAGAGAGAGAGATGAAAGTAATATATATATATATATAGAGAGAGAGAGAGAGATGAAAGTATAGAGAGAGAGAGAGAGAGATGAAAGTAATATAGAGAGAGAGAGAGATGAAAGTAATATAGAGAGAGAGAGATGAAAGTAATAGAGAGAGAGAGAGAGAGAGATGAAAGTAATATAGAGAGAGAGAGAGATGAAAGTAATAGAGAGAGAGAGAGAGAGAGAGATGAAAGTAATATATATAGAGAGAGAGAGATGAAAGTAATAGAGAGAGAGAGAGAGATGAAAGTAATATATATAGAGAGAGAGAGATGAAAGTAATAGAGAGAGAGAGAGATGAAAGTAATATATAGAGAGAGAGAGATGAAAGTAATATATATATATAGAGAGAGAGATGAAAGTAATAGAGAGAGAGAGAGAGAGAGAGAGATGAAAGTAATATATATATATATAGAGAGAGAGATGAAAGTAATATATATATATATATATATATATATAGAGAGAGAGAGAGAGAGAGAGTGAGAGATGAAAGTAATATATATATGTATGTATAGAGAAAGATGAAATGAATATATGTATAGGGAGAGAGATGAAAGGAATATATATATATATATATATATATATATATATATATATATATATATATATATATACACACACACACACAGATAGAGATGAAAGGTATATATATATAGAGAGAGAGATGAAAGGAATATATAATAGAGAGATGTGTGTATGTATATACCTCATAACACCCTCGAGCGCTTAACCTTGGAGCGGGTAGAATGGCGATCAACGTGTTTTAGTGGATTCAGCAGTTTTCAATCTGCTTGTCTGAATCGTTTTTAAGAAGCGAGAGCAAGATCTAGCAGATCAGCCAATCTAAGAGTCATCTCATCCCACAATCCTCACTCTTGCTCCATATTTGGCCTCCTTTGTAAATCACTAGCAGTCTTATGTGCCACTTAAGATTATCGCACAAAATAACTGAATCGATTGGTTGTCAGATCCGAGACCGACGGGAGAGTCCATTAGAGAGATGTGTGTGTGTGTATATATATATATATATATATATATATATATATATATATATATAATTAGTGAGATATATGAAAGGAATATATATATATAATTAGTGAGATATATGAAAGGAATATATATATATAATTAGTGAGATATATGAAAGGAATATATATATATAATTAGTGAGATATATGAAAGGAATATATATATATAATTAGAGAGATATATGAAAGGAATATATATATATATAATTAGAGAGATATATGAAAGGAATATATATATATATAATTAGTGAGATATATGAAAGGAATATATATATATATAATTAGTGAGATATATGAAAGGAATATATATATATAATTAGAGAGATATATGAAAGGAATATATATATATATAATTAGAGAGATATATGAAAGGAATATATATATATATATATAATTAGAGAGATATATGAAAGGAATATATATATATATAATTAGAGAGATATATGAAAGGAATATATATATATAATTAGAGAGATATATGAAAGGAATATATATATATAATTAGAGAGATATATGAAAGGAATATATATATATATAATTGGAGAGAGATATGAAGGGAATATATAATAGAGAGAGAGAGAGAGAGAGATGAAAGAAATTTTTTTTCATAGAAAATATGCGTCCAATCAAAGCTCTATGCTACACGGAACCGTCATATAGCCTGACGTGCTATATCAGTTTAGCTACGAAGGAGCATCTGGTTAGCAAGGTCGATTTTACTGCTTTTAAATCATGGGAAGTTTGTAGTTTCAAAGCAGTAAAATCGACCATTTTATAGCGTTAACTTGTACCTGAACCTAAAGTGCACAAACCATTTTACCAATACAACCACCTGTATAAATCACAGACAAAGATTACATTTAAATAGAGCAGCCATTTATTTCTGCTTACAATGGGGAGGCTTCTTAGACTTTATATAAATGTCTCAGGAATTGCCAGATTGTAATCTAAATGCGCTTCGCTGATTATGGTGAAAATAAACGAAAAAAGACTAATCACAAATACATTTTAATGTTTTTTTAAAAAATCAAAACATTATCATTTAATTTTACGTGTAGTTCGTATATGTATTGCTGTGTAAAAGTAGGTAGAATTTCTGTCATTTTATAGCGTCAACTCGCACCTGAAGTTAGAGTACACAAACCACCTCACTAACACAACCACCTTTTCTCTATCCGTCTCTTTGTGATCCAAAGCTTTTGTCTTCTGGTATTAGTATACAGCCCGAGGCCAACAGAGATTTCTCTTCTTTGGTCTCCTCTCACATTTCACTCGAAGATATCTTTCTTAGCCAACTCTCATCGGCAGCATCCCTTCACCTGCAATCCTAACTGACCACCTGTCTGCCGGTCTAAATGTTCGAGGTTTGATCTCAAGCCAAGCGCACATGCAGAAACAGAACGAGCCATTTTACACGACGACAACATAAAAAAAGCGCACGTGACACCATTCAGTTGGTGCCAAAGATATATTGAACAAACCACCTTGAGAAGCACCATCTCGCCAGCTATTAAAGATAACCGTTTTGCTTCCGTCCACCCTCCTCTAGCAAAAGACATACAAGTGCGAGGAAATTAAAATTTTCAAACCTTAGTCCGTCCTTTTGTATATTGACAGGTCATCTTTTTGCAGGCAGGCGGCCAAGAAAAAAGATCTGTCTGACACAGTTCCGATACTGTCATGTTCTGCCTGGACCCCGACCTGTCCACCTGTCGGCCTCTTAGGCTTTAGGTGATGGACATTTTTCTGGGGACGAGAAGAAAATGCCTTGAGTAGCTGAACTGTTAACTTGTTGAAAGACGCCAATTTCCTTCGACTCTTTTGTGCAACTGTCAGATTTGTCTTTTGATTTTGGCGTTAATGGCATCAACTAATTCTTCTAATGTTTCACTCCGTTCTTCATTCCGGAATCTCGGAAGAATGTTGATCGGAGCCCTTTTCTATGGGGAAACCAAAATCCATCTAGCATAACAAAAACGAAAACAAGTAAATAATAATAACCCCTCCTTCCCAGAGTCCTCTGTGAACAATATCTAATTTAGTTATTCTAAAAACAGGCTGGCTATCAGGATCTCAAATCGAAGATTGAATTACTGTGGCATTTCAAAAATAAATATCTTGTCAAGCGTCTTCGAGACAGCATCGAACGACAGCAATTCGATAAAAAAATCCTTTTCATGTCAGAGAGGTTTTTGTCTTCAGGTGACAAGATTTACGGTATTTTAATTAATTGAGGCATAGTGGAGTAATGGTCAGTGTCTCGGATTGAGGAATCGGATAGCTGAGTTCGAGTCCGTTACATCCACTTAGAAGCAAATACCCTTGGGAAAGGTCTGAATCCATCTCTTCACGCACATCGGGTCCTTTAACATTGGGTGGCAACTGGTCTAGAGAAGAACAACTCTGAATTCAAAACTTGTGGTCAAGTGATCGGCTCTCACCAGACCCTATTCTGGTGAAGATGGTATGTGGAACCTCAACAACATGAAAAACAAGAATTGTTAAAGAGTCTCACTAACACGCAATTGGCCAAGCATGGTGAGTACTATTATACCCCTGAAGACATGGTCGATTAGGGAGGGGTTCCTCCAACAGGAAGGCCACGGATTTCGATTTGAAATTGAGAAGACAATAATCAGTAAATAGATAAACATATATATTTTTTTTAATTCTGGGAAAATGTTAAGTCTAGACCGACCTGAATGATTAGGTTGGGTCACAAATAATTTCCATTTTTATTGGGTTTCTTTCAAATTTATTCTTAAAAAAATAAAGTGTAATTGCATTTTATTTAATATAATAATAGTTGCTTTTATTTATACTATGCATTATATGGAAATGACTTTACTCCAGAAAAGCACTGAAAATGATTTTACTATAAAAAAGCACTGAAAATGATTTTACTATAAAAAAAGCACTGAAAATGATTTTACTATAAAAAAAAGCATTGAAAATGATTTTACTATAAAAAAAAGCATTGAAAATGATTTTACTATAAAAAAAAGCATTGAAAATGATTTTACTATAAAAAAAAGCATTGAAAATGATTTTACTATAAAAAAAAGCATTGAAAATGATTTTACTATAAAAATCCATGGTAATACATGGCAATTCGCAGATAATAAAGAAACATCTACGGAGTGTCGTGTGTCTGGAAGGAAAATGGTATTTTAAAAATGAAAAGGAAGCTGTGGAGAGTCATGTTCACCTGTGTGTGAAAGGAACATCTCATTTAAAAGAAAGATGTAGAAAGCCATGTTCACCTGTGTCTGGAAGGAAGATGGCATTTTTTTAAAAAAAAGAAAGGAAGATGTGGAGAGTCATGTTCACCTGTGTCTGAAAGGAACATGACATTTAAAAAAAAAGAAGAAAAGGAAGATGTGTTGAGTCACGTTCACCTGTCTGGAAAGAACATAGTATTTAAAAAAAAAAAAAAAAACTAGCTTCGGAAAGTCATGTTCACCTGTGTCTAGAAGAAACATGGTATTAAAAAAAGGAAGAAAAGGAGGCTGTGGAGAGTCGTTATCGTCTAAATCTTGTAGGGACATGGCATCAAAAATAACTTAAAACGATATTCTCATCTTGGCTGCTAGAAGTGTAATATTTTGGTGATTGTCGTCTTTAATTGTGCTATCTGAATTGTTAGCTTTTTGGGTTATTTTTACTTTTAATGATTTTAAAAGCCGAATTCTTTCTTGCATGAGACAATTTAGTTAATTGTAAAGATAAAAATATTATATTATTGATGCTGAAAATGTAATCATTGCGATTCTAAAAATACTTTCATAATAATGCTGTCATTTTTGTTGATACGGTTGGTGATAGCTTTCTTTTGATATTTTTTTTAATTATTTAAAAAGTTGAATCCATACGACACATACAGTAGTTAATTTTATAGATGAAAACCCTGGATACTCAAGCAGAAAATATGAACAATGCAATTGCAAAATTACTTCAAGATTACCTTTATTTAGTTATTTATTGTTCTTGTAATTATTGGTAAATTATTGTGTGTGTATATATATATATATATATATATATATATATATATATATATGTGTGTGTGTGTGGGTATGCAGAAAAATAGGAAAGAACACGTTAGGTAAATAATCCGGAGTTCTTTAGTATTTTTGCTTTTATTTTTAAAAAGACAGTGCTCTATACAGAAGTAGAGCTTATATTATAATATTTTTTAAAAAAATATGATTCCTTCGCTACATAAGAGTTCTCGGCTCTCGATTTTGAAACATGAGAACTATGTAGCGAAGGAAACATATTTTTTTAAAAATATTATAATATATATATAAAGAAATATAGTTTTAAGGTGCACCATATTTATGGGATAAAGTTCTCAATATCAAAGATAAAGTGTATGTAAATATAAAAAAGTGAACATTGAAGCCAACACTCAGAGGCGACAGACTGTTTCATGCTAGACACAAACGTTAGGCCTGACGACGGCGTCTAGCCTGAAACAGTCTGTCGCCTCTTGAGTGTTGGCCTCAATGTTCACTTTATATATATATATATATATATATATATATATATATATATATATGGTTTTGGAAGTGTTTGTGACTATTTTAAGATTATTTAGATGGGGTAGGTTGTTCTGGATAGTGGACATGACAGAGTTGGTCGGTGGTATTATGCATCTGTTTTCATGTAATTTATTATTGCGGATTATGTTATTAGTTTTGTTTCGGTTGTATATTTTGTATGCTTTTCTTCTTGCATTGTGGATGAAATGATATGTGTATTGTAGGTTTTTGAATGTGTTTTCTATGTATGTCTCTTCTTTAGGTAAATATTGGGGACTGCACATTCTTAATGCTCTCAGATAGAAACCTATAATGATTCCAGATCTCCACCGTAAGAACAGAATGTGCTTTCTTATTGACAGGGCAGTCAATGCAGTGTGCAATGTATCTTTGAAGATCTTTAAAAAAAAAAATTAAAAAAAAAAAACAATCAAAATACAAGGATCTTGAAGGGGAAATCTCAAAAATGTGGGACATGAGGATATCAATAATTCCAGTTGCAACCCTCAAAATGATTAGAAATGGTTCCGATAGACGCTTTGAAAGGATTCCTGGTAACCCATGCCTTAAAGAAATAAAAAAAAAATGTACAGCTCACATTTTACGAAGAGCTTTATCTATATAAGATGTATGTGATCTTAGGGGTTTATTTTTTATTTTTTTTAGAAAAATGACAAGTGGAAAATATCATGAACCCATTTCTTACCTTAGGTCTCTGGTTGGGACCCGGAAGGAAATGTCTATACAACAGAAATCAAAGTTAGTGGTAGTAGTTGTAGTAGTAGTAATGATGTGATGTCAACGAACACTCGTTATCACTTTTGTAATGCTTGTTATAGTAGAGACTTTGTAATCGCCGTTGAACAATACTGGTGTCAGACGCCTTCGAATAGTACTCGCACTAATAGTACAGGCTCGATAAAACTCGCTTGAAGTAACCACCGAATAGTAATCCATATAGATAAGCATAGAGAAATACTATGGTGGATAGCGACTTTCCAAGCGTAGCTTAGATGTGGCACAAGGCCGAAAGTAGGGGCATCCAGTGAGGATCGAACTCACTAGTCAGTCGCAATTGTTCTAGCAAGACAAGCTTTCTAACCATTACACCGCCTCGATGTGCCCAACACTATGGTGAATAGAGTAGAGAATAACGGTCCGTATAGTAATAGAGAATAGAGTAGAAATAGCGATCTGTATAGTAATAAAGGATAGACTAGAAATGACGATCACTTAGACGCCAAGCTACCGCCCATATATGCGTTTCCTCTAGGGTCACGTGGTCTACTTAATTCAATAATGTGTTTGCTCACTGGAGATCTATGTTCAAACTCAAATGTTAGCAGCGACACTTTATTCCTATATAACAACCATTATCATCACCATCATCATCATAATGTCATGCTTTGTTCACTCGGGAGACTGAATTCAGTCCAAAGATTTTGGTCTGCCATAAGGATGTAATGAGTTGATGGCTAGAATTCACAATCTATAGACTGTGCTGAGGTGGACGATCTTCTCGACTTCTTGTATCTTGATGTTGCCAGGGATTTTGTTGGTGTCAATTAATTTATTTATTTATTATTAACGACATCATCGACAACGAAATATCCGGTGTTGAAATGGAGATGCTTGAGTTACATTAACACCTACACTGAAGAAGTAAACACGGCAACAACAACAACACCAACAACAACTCCGACATTAACGATTATAATAATGACAATCGTCGAATCAAATTTCCTCCTTTGCCATAGTCACGTTACCTAATAACAACTCTAAATGGGAAATTGATTTACGTTTCGTGAGATTTTTAATTTTAATAATCTCTCGTTTCCTCTTCATTTCTCTCTGCGATCTGCTTCTTAACGTAAGACTTAATAATGGCATTTTTATGCTTCGAATATTTTTTTAACGGTTCTCTCATTTAAAAAAAAATTGTCTCGAGAATTTAAATTATATCCTCCCAATAGCCTAAAGGAATCGAAGGGTCTGATTTCAATAAATTATTTTTTTTTTATTTTTTTTTTTTTATTTCATTTGCAATTTTTTTTTTTCCTTAGCCCGAGAATCATTAACATAATCTTCTCTGTCTCGAAAACTAACTTGTTATCTGGTTGTTGAAGGATGCGCGGGTAGCGTAATAGTTATCAAGACGGAATGTGGAACAGGCGAGTTGAGTTAGGATTCCAGCCGAGTCTGCTGTATTCATTTTCGCCTTTGGCAATAGACGTCCCATTTATTTATTTATTTATATTTATTTTAAACAACGCGTATTACGTCTATCCGCTTGCGCATTTGATAATCTTGATAAAGAAAATGTGCTCTCCTGCATCCTCTTTTATAGGAGAAACCAACATGTGATCCAGAGAGCATCACAGTTCAATAAGGATCTCTTTTTTTCCCTTTGAAGGAAAGCGCACTCAGTATCTCATTCAGATATTCCCGTATCTGACCAGTTTCATATCCGAAACGTAAACCAAGCAATTTTTAAAGAATTAATGGATTTTTTAATTTTTTTTTTTAATTCGACATTTTTATTACATCAAACGTTATTTTAGTCATATTTTATATTTCAAATCAGTGGATACTCGTATTTGAAATAGAAGCCCCTTTTTCTTTTCCTTTTTTTTTTTTTTAAACATGGTTATTTTTACGACCGGCGCATTCTAGATATACATAAAGAAAATGTGCTCTCTGGTAGGGAGAAGATTTGCGCTTTTCTTAAAAGGGAAAATAGAGCCTTATTTAATTGACTACTAATTCATAGCGGTGAAATATGCAATTACTTTCCAAGAACGTTAATACAGAGTAACCTCAGTTCTCGAACGTCTCAGATGTCGAACAAATCGGTTTTCGAACAGAAAATTCGAGACGAAAATGCCTCGGTTATCGATCAAAATTTCGGTTCTCGAACATTACCGATCCGAGCCGAACCGAGTTAACCCGAACGGAATAATATCTGAGTCGACCGCAGTGTTGTATACATTCGTGTGTTGTGGCGTGCTTTTCTTTTCCAATCTCATTGTACTGTGACTTTTTTTTTCTCTATATTGATTCCTATTGCAAAATTAGTTTCGGTTTAAGAACATTTCCTCTTACAAACGGCCTTCAAGAACGAATTGAATTCGTGAACCGAGGTTTCACTGTATAAGCAATAGCAAGATAAGCTAATCGCCTCCCCAAATCTGACCTCACGGGGAATCCCCATATCCGCAGAGCTTAGCTGAACACAGAATAGTTTAAAAATGGAATTTGGGCGTCTATTTCATATTTAACTTCGACTTCTCATTCCTCTCAAGTTTTTCTTTGAGAAAGAGAAAAAAATATGTTGAGCCATTCCTTGCCCTGATCCCGCCTAAGAAGAAGAAAAATTCCTGTCTGCAATTTTTAGGTTTGTGTCACCAGCAGACTTGTCCAACCCACCTCATATTCCCACTCCGCAACCAATGATTGTCATTTGAAGGAGGCATATTCTCCCTGTCTGTCACTCCTGGGTGTGCCACCCATTTCTTGGTTTTAAGCCAGGATTTGAAAATATTTTGTTTTGGCCTCCTGGCTTGTTTACAAATCGGTTTTATTCGAGAGTAAACCACAAAAAAAAATCACATACATACATACACACACACACACACACACATATATATATATATATATATATATATATATATATATATATATAATCACGTTTCGTGTCGCTAATCTATTAGGTTGAGTCATGTTTCGTGAAATACATATTTGATGCGTTCGCAAACATCACCGGTGTTGTTTTTAGCTGAGGGTCATTAGGGGTTTTGAGTCTTACAAAATACTCCTTCTCCATGGATACCCGATCGATACTGATTGGGTATCGATTGTGTGCCATTTGCCAACTACAACTATTCTCAATGTATAAGGCGCTCTCACACACTGAGACTCCTCTAAATAATTTTCTTTCTTTTTTTGTTTATCAACTTATTCTTCAAATGATAAATCGGGTAGTGAGCAAGAAAATTGCAAAAATTGGTCTGTTATACACCCTCGGCTAAGCACAACATTTTACAACGAAGATAGTTAATGTGTATATGGCATGCAGACCCCCAAATCATCTAGTTTTTTTTATTTTTTAGGGGAATGCTCATAGAGCCATGGTGGGAATGACGAAGAATCGAGATTGTAGAGGGCTGGTCAAACACCAGGGTAAAATAACAACAGCTAAACTAAAAAAGTGCGCGATAACATTGAAAACTCTCACTCACTCACTCACTCACTCTCTCTCACATTATTTAGAGGAGTCGCAGTGCGTGAGGGTGCCTTATACAATGAGAATCGTTGTAGTTGACAACGATACCATCGTAGAAAATGAATAGTAGATATCATACCATTGTAGAAAGTGAATAGTAGATATAATACCATTGTAGAAAGTGAATGGTAGATATCATATCATAGTAGAAAGTGAATGGTAGATATCATACCATCGTAGAAAATGAATAGTAGATATCATACCATAGTAGAAAGTGAATGGTAGGTAGATATCATACCATAGTAGAAAATGAACGGTAGATATCATACTATAGGAGCACTGAAATTTTTTATCAGTTTTATTGGGAAAACATTTTACTTGTATAATATATTCAGACATGGGGCACTTCGATGTGGTGTAATGGCTAACAATCTTGTCTCGCTAGATCAATTAATCTCATTCGATTATCACTGGGTGTCTCTCGGCCTTTTGGCTCGGGGAGGTTTAAATAATATTAAGCCCAAGCCCCATCGGGACTTCTCCTTTAGGCAGTA
>OZ038516.1:40880223-40887723 GCA_964036315.1 Acanthosepion esculentum
ACAAAAGCGTTAACCATCCAGTCTTCGGGGCCGAGACGGTATTAGATTAGCACGAGCATAGATAAAAGGTAGAACTTTAGATGCTGAATTTCAAATCAGAACATCTCAACTTTGTTTAGAGATGCACCAGATCGCTGTAATGAAGGAGTCAGCTAAGTGTTATCATCTAGGGTCGCATTTTCGTCTGCTCTGAAATAATATGGGTCGCATCATAACAGTTTTAATTTCACAACGACATTTTAAATAACAATCGTAAATTTCAAGTTATTTGCACATTTCTTTTTTTATTAAACACGTTTTGTGAACTGACTGTATAAATGTTCCAGAAATTAGATAATGTTTTATATAATGACGGTGAAACAACTGACATTTTGTGTCGATTAAATTTACTGATTGACTTTTCCAAATTACGAATAATCATTCTCGGGCGAGTTAGAAATGCCTCCCAAAGTTCATTTCGGAAGAAAATTACAAGAAATACGGCTCAAGCTTTCGACTTTCTTAAGTCATCATCGCCATGATATCATGGCGTTTAGGCCTGAAGCAGACTGTCCACTTTAATATTACATAGGCTCTTTCACTGATAATGAATACTTTTACTCATGAATTTAGCATACCTTAAAACTATCATTTTATCGTGCGTACACACACATATATATATCTTGCACAGGTGAAATGGCTATATATAATTTTATCAGGATCAGGGTTTAAATCAACAAACATTCTTAGTATGAACTCCCGGGCTGCCTGGGCATCTTTCTTTGGACCATCATAGTCTGGAAAATAATTCGCCAGATGGACACATATATATATATATATATATATATATATATATATATTATATTTTTTTTTAAATATGATTCCTTCGCTACATAAGAGTTCTCATGTTTCAAAAGCGGGAGCCGAGACCCCTAAAATAATTTTTGAAATTAAGTTGAATTAAGGTGTCTGGTCACGCTTCCTCGTCAAGCGAGAATTTGGGAAATCTAGAAATCTATTTACCTAACGTGTTCTTTCCTATTTTTCTGCATACCTGCACACACATATATATATATATAGAGAGAGATAGATAGATATATGACGATTGCATGAAAGAGACTGTCACCTCTGTGTTGACTTCAATGTCCACTTTACATACGCTCTATATCTGATATTGAGCACTATAATCCATAAATATAGCATACCTTAAAACTATATTTTATCATACACACACACACACACACACATATATATATATATATATATATATATATATATATATATAATGCGTGTGTGTATGCATATATGTATATATTTAACATATACATTAATGACAATGTATGTGTCTGAATCTTATAGTCGTCGGCAGGTCAAATGTGACTATTTTGGTAGGTGAGTCTAATGACAGGTTCTTTCATATACGAAGACAGGTGCACCGAGTAATAAGATGGAAATCGGGGAAACCTGTCAGGAATCATGACATATATTTAAATGTCAGCCCCCACACCCAAAATTTATTGCGTAAGCCCGCGTATATATATATATATATATATATATATATGTATATGTGTGTGTGTGTGTGTGTGTGTGTGTGTGTACTCGGAGATATATACGGTTTTCAGAAAGTAATCGCGTTTTCTTCAAAAGGATATAAAAACAGGTGTAAGTTAAGAGGAAAGGATGGATTCATGCCTTTAAGTTAATGTAACGAACTCGACTGGATTTCGAGCTCGGCTCTCCGATTTCTCATTCCGAAATAAGTACAATGAGATGGTCATTGGTCAAAAGTTACTTAGAGCAACAAAAGACAGGAATCTGTGGAGAGCTATGAGCTTCCAGGTTATAAAGGAATATGGCCGAAAAATAAGAAATAAGGTAAGAAAGACTTGCTTGAGACAAATTATAAGGAATCTTCTTTGATGGCAGATGTCATGAGTTCGATTCCAGGTAGCACCCTGTTTTGTCAAAGGTCAGTCTTTTAGCGGTGAGTGACCTCTCAGGTATACATGGAGAGCACATGGCTTCCCTATCTGTCCTAACAAGATCCAAAGGAATACAAAGCATTACATTGATACTCACCTGGCGTGATACCAAGTAGGTTTAATTATCATCTCACAATTGCGTCTGTCTTCAGGCAGAGTGCGACTCAGTTGCGGCTCCTTTCAGAGGACAGAGGCGCAACTGAGGAAAATCATACTGAGAGGTGCCCAGCCCTGGGGAACAGCCACCCGAGGTCGCGCCCTCTCATTGCACTAGAGAGAGGGGTCGGTGTCCGCACCGTGGCCAGCGCAACCGACGGGGAATTTTTGTCCTTAGCCCGAGAGTACGCGCTCGTGTTCCCCACCTTAAAAACTGTCCTTGTGTCGCATCTCGTCTAAGTAGAGAGACAGGGTAAATATCTAAAGCCGGCTTGACTGTATGAGTTGGAAGTTTTGTGTTGACACCCGTTCTGGATTTTCTGTCTGGATATACTTCCATAGCCTTTTGCGTCGTTCGTTGATTACGTTCGCAAGACAGTTGGGGTTTCAAATCAGGATTTTCCTTTCCCTAGATTGACTGCCTTCTCGAGATGATGAACTCCATCTACCCGAACTGGTGCTGTACGGAAGAAATTATTTAGTCAATGCAGTAAATAAATAAATATTAGTGATGGCCTGGCAGAGTGTTTGACCTAGGTAGTCTTAAATAAACATGGCCGTGTGCATAATGAAAGAAATCAAGATGGTGGCCGGGGATTCCTTAAGAGAAAGCATTTTGCAATCACTTTTTTTTATCCTTTCTTAACAATTGCACTGTGTTACCTAATAAGACAGATGACTCAAAAACACGCTTCTGTATCTATTAAAGAGAGGAAGAAAGCAGCAACAACAACATGAAGTGGCGGAGGAGGAAAGGCACACAAGATATTCTCAATTTTCTGCCATATATCAATAAGTGGAAAACATATACAATATATATATATATATATATAGCTGAAGATTTTAGCGAACGATGACTCACGAAAGAAAGGTGACCTAAATTCACCTCTTCCGCGTATGCTCCTCCACCCAGGGAAATCCAAGGTCCTCACAAAAAGCAAAAACGACTCTGATTCATCTGGTTGTCTTTTCTTTTTTCTATTTTTCCCCCCATACGGAATTGGTCTGTGGGGTCGTCTGCCATCAATAAAATATCTATACAGTATGTATTTAAGCGAATATATCGACGGAGCTAAGGAGTCCTGAATACAACCTTTTCATCTTTTCGCATTAAATAGATGTGTATATGTGCTTGTAAATTACAATCAACTCAATGACTACTCATATGCATATCTCCCCCTCCCTCTCTCTCCACTCTGTCTCTCTCTCCCTCTCTCTATACATATATAAATATATATATGTATAGCATTTGAAAGGATTTTATTTTCAGACAGTATTTCTTATTACTATAAACGTCATTTGAGTTGTTATCCATTACGTACTCACTAAGAATAGCGTTTATAGTAATAAAAATATATACGTGTATGTATGTATATATATATATATATATATATATATATATATATATATATATAATGTAAATTTGTGTGTATAAATAGGTGTATGTATAAATATACATGTGTGAGTGTGTGTGTATATATATATATATATATATATATATATAATGTGTGTATAAGTACATATGTATTTGTGTGTATAAGTACATATGTATTTCTGTGTATAAGTACATATGTATTTCTGTGTATAAATATATATGTATTTATGTGTGTGTATAAGTATATATATATGTGTGTGTGTATAAGTATATATATATATATATGTGTGTGTGTGTATAAGTATATATATATATGTGTATATATAAGTATATATATTTATGTGTGTGTGTATATATGTGTGTGTATAAGTATATATATATATATATATAAGTATATATATTTATGTGTGTGTGTATATATATATATATGTGTGTGTATAAGTATATATATTTGTGTGTGTGTATATATATTTATTTGTGTATATAAATATATATATATATATATGTGTGTGTATATATATATATATTTATGTGTGTATAAATGTGTGTGTGCGTATATATATATATATATATATATATATATATATATATATATATATATGTCAGTGTGTGTGTGGTGTGTGTACAGGTATGTAAGTGTGTATATATTTGTGTGGGTGTTTATAAATGTATGTGTATATAGGTATATAAATATGTATATTTATGTGTGGGTGTTTATAAGTATATATAATATATATATATATATATATATATATATATATATATATATATATATATATACACGCGCATCCAAGAATGAACCACCCGCATTCATTTCCTATCGCATTGGCAAGATGGAAGTTTCATTCGGACAGGTTCTTCCCAAGAATCGTTACTTTGTAGAAAAGACTCCCAAGAGAATTCTTCTCCAAACATTATAACGTTAACCTCTTGAAGTCCTACGGTCAGCCTGTTTCTTATCTTACGTATCCGCATAAACTTCGCTTGTTTCCCCCTTCCCTCCCTACGTCCATACAGTAATCTCTTTTAAGAACCATCTACCTTGAGTGGCTCTTAGGTCTTGGTTTAAATCAATATTTAGCAGTATGTATATATATATATATATATATATATATATATATATATATATATATATATATATATACACACACACACAAATTTGTCTGCCACGGCGACTAGTCAATCCTTATTACAGACACTTTTGCTTACACTCGTACAACGTCATTCAGTAACCGTCTGCCTTGAGTGGCTCTTGGAGCTTGTCTTGAGTGAGCATTAGTAAAATAAATAAATACGAACATAATAGTGGTTTTCGCTCGATTTTCTATCCTTTTTTCCTTAAAAACGACCAACGATTGTCGAATCAACTTAGATGAGTTCAAGGGTGAACCTGTGTTGCGTTTATGTTGCTGTCTGTGACGGTTTCACATAATTTCGGCAAATTCCGTTACAAGTTTCCGCCTAACCGAAATGCACCAGAGGAAAATCTTTAAAAGGCTTACCATTCCTTGTTTGTTATATTTAATAAAACATGTCTAAACGAAGAACTGTTGCTCGAAATTTTACATATTTTCATATATAAATTAAATATGTTAAATCATAAGTAATTTACGTTTCAGAGGAACCGCTTTTAATGACGAACGTATCGTCCTAACTATTAATCATACGTGTTAAGAATAAATTTGGATTACACTAACATACTTTCGTTTTTACACGGAAGTGGCAGCGTACATCGAGGATTAAAGGAAAAAATATTGTCCCCTACCTCCAGACAACACAATGACCGCATACAGAAAAAAATAGTACATGGAAAAATTTTGGAACTCTGTTGGTCTGTTCTACTCCTCCCAAGGGTACACAGCAGATTAAAGAACTAAACGTTGTGCTCTGTGACGACGCAATGTTTTATACAAGAAAAACGCAGGAGAAAAGTTGGGAACTCGGTTGGTCTGTTCTACCCCACTATACTTTGCACCAAGCGATTGTTACCTTGTTCGATTGCTGCAAAAGGTTTTTGACGTGGAAAACTTTATCTAATGAAAACCAGATTCAAGAGTTGGTCAATTAATTTTTCACGTTAAAACCTGCGGAATTTCACTCAAAAAGCATTGAAGAGTTGGCTGATAAGCGACAACAAGTCATTAAAATCTAAATGTGCTTTTTATATTTATGAAGATGATGAACTAAAACAGAAAATATTTATGACTCAACTTAATGTATATGGACACAAAACCTGGAAAAATAAAGAGATTTACTCGAAAATCCTTCTAAAAGTCTGCTTTGACTAAATGTGACTTAATTGGGAGGGAAAACACGAAATTTGGTTGGAATATCCTAAAGCTATAAGCGAAAACGGAAATTTAAACAAAAGTTTCATACAAGGACACTTTGACAATATGAGATATTTATTATTTATAAAATAAAATAAAACGATTAAAAATAAAACTAAGTAAGCTGGGTGTTTGTAGATGAAAATACTGGGGAAAGGACGATTTAATCTTTATGAAGGTCTAAGGCATCTTCATTTTTTTTTAAATAATGAGTCATTCCGAATGGAAATATAGCAGAAAAACACCCGTTCATCCCTTTCTCTAAAATAATCAATAAAAGAAAAGAAAACCTAAGGAAAATAAAACAATAACAATACGTTTCTTTTAGGGAAAGTCCTTGATCAGTCTATAATATTCGTTTCTTTTGGGCTCCATTGGTGGAGATGCCCTAATCTCTGCCCATAGATGGAAGAAAGCAAACACGTAGTAATAGTGCTTAAACGCCGGTGACATTGTTAGCCTTGGGCAACCATTTCACCTCTCAACTTAACAGGCAGCTGCAGTAAATACACGCCCGTGCACAAGGAGGTATTTACAAACACAAACCTACAAAAACCCAGCCTGTATATAATTCGTATTTATGAATATATGCTTAGACAACAACAAATATATTATCTATCCATTCCAGTTTTCTTAACGCTATCAATTTTATATATATATATATATATATATATATATATATATATATATATATATATATATATATAGTCAACACTTAGAGGCGACAGTCTGTTTCATGCTATAGTTCGAATTACATCTAATCTTTCGCTGTCCTGTTATTGCCTGGATGTAACAAACAAATCTATTTCCATACCTGATGATGTCTGTATGAACAGACGAAAGCTTGGAAAAAAGACCTTATGCAACTGGAATTTATTAAAAACAGGGATCATGACATTCATCTACAGGTTCGGGGTTAATGTATTTTAATAAATTTGTTTGCGAAGATGTATTCTCGTCATTTATATCATTAACTTCACTATCTGGTTTTTGTATGAATGATTCATGTAATATAAATTGAACTGCACCACATACTTGATATATATATATATATAAGTACTCCTATTTCCTGTTTCGTCACTTTTTTGCGTGTTTATATATAAAAATATGTCTACGTGTTTGTGTATTATAATCTGCAAGATTTCACCCTCCCCTGCTCATATCATCACTTCAAATGTATCTAAGTTGTAACGGAGCTCAGAGCAACATTAGATTTTTACGTTTATTCTAACTGAATTTTTGGCCTTTCAATAAAAACAAAATAAATAGCAAAACATATGCATTATTTTCTCAGTTTCTTCTTTAAATAATTTTATAATTCTTTAAACTTAATATAGATTAAATTTAAAATTGATAATTTTTAATTTTATAGTAAAAATTCATATTAATTAGAATGAAATCTATTTGAGTCTAACCCTAACATTAAAGCATTAATTAGTTATTATAACCAAAGTTCGTTGTCAAGTTTTTTTAATTCTCATATACTTGTATTTTGATTGCTCATTCCAGCTTATGTAACAGAGTTTTCCCTAGCGAGGAGTGCTTGATTTGAACCTTTTAAAACCCTTTATTCTACATTCAACAACATCACTTGATAAGGCACCAGAAGTGTTGAAACAAAATGGCTATTTTTATAGTGATTTTATATCATATTTATTTAAACGTTATTTTAGTGAAT
>OZ038516.1:40892723-40897723 GCA_964036315.1 Acanthosepion esculentum
ATTTCGAACGTTTCTTGGTGGCAAAAAAAACTTCAAAGTAAAGAAGAGAAACATTCAGCATGATTATAATTCTTTTAATCTCCAATCCCAGATTCCTTCAACAAGAAATAAAAGAATTGCTCTCATCAGAGCCTTTTTTGACGATTCAAATAATAATAATAATAATAACACTTATGTTGTTGATAAATAAATCTATTTATCTCTTGTTTATATCTGAACGTGATTTTAGCCCTTCTCCAAAAATACATTATTTTCTGAACAATCCATTATTTTATATTTGACTTTTCTTTTTCTTATTTTCTTTCGTTTTTCCTATTCCTTTCGATGGAGTAATGGATAGCGGCTCGGGTTAAGGAATAGGAGAGCCGAGTTCGAATTCCAGTCGAATCCATTAACACTTACGTGTAATGTAAAAGGGGAAAAGTATGAATCTTCTTATTCTCCCCCAACCATCTAAAGGTAAATAGCAGTCCAAACCGTGTTCTATAGCCTTGGATAGCAACTTGTCTACCGCAGTTAGAAATGACAACTTACTGCGGGAAAAAAATCTGCCTCGTCAGTCATGTATCGAAAAATACATGATCGCCTACGCGTGTATCACGCATGGCACATAACAGGCTGACTTTTTTAAAAATATTTTTTTAAAATCTTTTCTTATTCCCTTTTTTCCCTATTTATTTTCTTTTTCCTTTTTCTTTCTTTTTTCTATTTCCTTTTCTTTTTTCTTCAAGATGTTTGTAATTCCAGACTTCTTTTATCGATGTATAAAATATATTCACATTATAATTGAATCTTGTTTTTGGTGATAACGATAATTATGTTCTTGACAAACTTAACTTTCATTAGAATTGAACGTGTTTTTCGTTCCCCCTCCCCATCTCCAAAAATGCGACATTACTTTCCGAACTTTGTACTGGTCTGTTGCTAAAAATGTATTGACAAAAAAATCGTTTTGGTGTTTCCCTCTACTTTCTAATTCGCAAGTCTTCATTTATATGCTTATTTCAAATATATTTCGATTTCGAAAGTGATGAAATGCTGTGAAATTGCCGGGGAAAGAGTTGGATGGCGTCAAATTGTAGAAGGCAGGGTAGTACTTATGGCAGGCATGAAATAACCAGGGCGTAGGCTTCAGCGATTTCGACCATAAGCGGCAGGGTTAATCATCTTTTTGACCTCAATCAGGTGGCTACAATGTCTTCATTAAAAATCCTACGGAAACGTCGGTTGAAGGTCATCTTCCTAGCGGAGAAAGTAACCTCTCCCAACAACGACCCGCTTGCTGGTCCTCACCCTCCGGCTACTAAACATGGATGGGAGAAGGGGTATCGGCATGGGGAAATAATTTTAATACTAATCGAATTACTTATGTCCCTGATGAGTTTACATCGTTATATTATTGGTGAATTCTTGATTATGGGTTGGATAGTTTATAATAAGCTGAACAGAAGAATGATTGGAAGAGTGTAGCGGATGCAAAATTTGGGATTCGTTGTTAAGGTGGTGGTGCGGTTGTGATCGCAAATCGCTGTAAGGGTTGGGTGGCGATAGAGGTCAACGGTGCCTTAAGGCTAAATAAAATGTGGGATTCCGAGAATAACGGCGGAATAAATAATTGTTTCTGGGTGTTTTGAAACTACGGGAAGCGTAAGCAAAGACGTGAAGCGAATATCTAAATTCATAGTGGCAGGATAATTAATACTGAAATTGATGACGAGAACAGCAACCTATCGTCTGATTCAATCATTTCTCCTTCTTCTCCGGTCTCTCATTTCCGCCATCTTTCTTTTTTCTTTTCTTATTCCGCATTTATTTCTTTTACTTTCTATTCTAAACAGTTCTAAAAAGTTTGCTCACTTCGTTCTCCTTATTTTTTCAATTTTATTTGTCTTGTTTTTTTGTTACGACTAAATTTACTATTTCTTTTCTCATTTTCTCTCTTTCTTTTTATTTTTTCTTCCTTTTTCATTCTTTCTTTTGTTTGCTCTCTTTTTATTTCCTTTTCTTTCTTTCTTTTCCTTCTTTCTTTCTCTTCTTTTCTTTCTTTCCCTTCTTTTTTCATCTTTCGTCATTTTCCCAGTCGGTTTATATTTATTATTCTATTTTTTCACCTGCTATTTTTCTTTTTTATCATTAATAAATGTGAGATTTCGTTCTTCCCTCTCTCCTTCCACTTACTTTGTCTGTCTTTGTCTCTTTTTCTTTTCTTTCTTTACTTTCTATTCTCTTTTTATTTTCAAACCTTTTTACTTTTTTGACACTTTTTCGTTGTTTTACGATTTTTCTTCCTGTTTATTTATCTTTTTTACTATTTTCTCAGCGTCTCTTTATTTTTGTATTGTTCCTTTATCAATACCCATTTTTGTTCCCTTATCAGTACCCATTTTTTCTATATCGTTTTCAGCTTTGCTTTTTCTGACTTTTATTTGTTTTGTATTTGCATCTCGTCTTTTACGTTTTTATCTTTCATTTTTTCTTTCCTTCTTTTTCTCCCCTTTCTCTCTCCTTTCTCATATTTCTTCTTCTAGCCTTATTTTCTCCTTTAGTCTTGTCTGCTCTCAGTTTATATTTCCTTTTTTCTTTTCGTCTCCCTGTCTCTTCTCTTCCGATTTCCTTCTCTCCTTTTTTCTTCTCACCCTGTTTTATTTCCTCCCCTTTCTCTCTTTTCTTCCCATCCTGCCTTCCTTCCATCCCCTTTTCTCTCTCTCTCTGTCTTTGCTTCTTCACTCTGTCTGCTTTCCTTCTCTCTTCTTCTCGACCTGTCCTATTTCTTTCGATTTTCCTTCACATCCTTCTTTCTGACCTTCAAAATATTTTTATTGCATCAATGGAGAATTCCATTTCAACATTTTTTTAAGCCTTTTTTTTTTTAAAAAATAAAATAAAATTACACCATCAGTATATGAAAATATTCTATCATCTATTTTTTCTTTCTTGTGTCATTTTTTACCTTTTTCGCTCATTTTTCTTTCTTTTCTTCACTTGTAACATTTTTACCTTTTTCGCTCATTTTTCGTTTTTCCTTCTCTTGTTTCATTTCTACCTTTTTCTCTTATTTTTCTTGTTTCAATTTTACCTTTTTCGCTCATTTTTCTTTTTCTTTCCTTGTTTCATTTCTACGTTTTTCGCTCATTTTTCTTTCTTTCCGTGTTTCATTTCTACGTTTTTCGCTCATTTTTCTTTCCTTCGTTCTCTTGTTTCATTTTTAAATATTTCGCTCATTTTCATTCTTTCCTTGTTTCATTTTTACCTTTTTTGATCATTTTTCTTTCTTTCTTTCCTTGTTTCATTTCTACGTTTTTCGCTCATTTTTCTTTCTTTCCTTGTTTCCATTTTAACTTTTACGCTCATTTTTCTTTCCTTCCTTGTTTCATTTTTAAATATTTCGCTCATTTTCATTCTTTCCTTGTTTCATTTTTACCTTTTTTGATCATTTTTCTTTCTTTCTTTCTTTGTTTCATTTCTACATTTTCGCTCATTTTTCTTTCTTTCCTTGTTTCATTTCTACATTTTCGCTCATTTTTCTTTCTTTCCTTGTTTCATTTCTACCGTTTTCGCTTATTTTTCTTTCTTTCCTTGTTTCATTTCTACCGTTTTCGCTTATTTTTCTTTCTTTCCTTGTTTCATTTCTACCTTTTTCGCTCATTTTTCTTTCTTCGTTCTCTTGTTTCATTTTTAAATATTTCGCTCATTTTCATTCTTTCATTTTTCCTTTTTTTATCATTTTTCTTTCCTTATTTCATTTCTACGTTTTTCGCTCATTTTTCTTTCTTTCTTGTGTCATTTCTACCTTTTTCGCTCATTTTTCTTTCTTTTCTAGTTTCATTTCTACCTTTTTCGCTCATTTTTCTTTCTTTCTTGTTTCATTTCTACCTTTTTCGCTCATTTTTCTTTCTTTTCTTGTTTCATTTCTACCTTTTTCGCTCATTTTTCTTTCTTTCCTTGTTTCATTTCTACCCTTTTCGCTCATTTTTCTTTCTTTTCTTGTTTCATTTCTACCTTTTTCGCTCATTTTTCTTTCCTTCCTTCTCTTGTTTCATTTTTAAATTTTTCGCTCATTTTCATTCTTTCCTTGTTTCATTTTTACTTTTTCCGCTTATTTTTCTTTCTTTCATTCGTTTTCATTTTTCTTTTTCTCTCGTTTTCATTCTTTCTTTTTTCATTTATTTCCGTCTGTTTTTTCCTCGTTTCTTTGATTTCTCCACTTGACTCGTTTTTTTCTTTATTTCTCTCCCTTTTTTGTTTTCTCTCTGTTTTTCTTTCCTTCCTTTGTTACCTCTACTTTCTTTTTTCGATCCTTTCTTTCTTTTTTTTTCCTCTCGCCCCTTCACTTTTTCGATTTCCTTTCTTGCATTTCTTTTCCCTTCTTTTTTTCAGGTTTTGATGAGTTATCTATTCATCCATACCCACCTCCTTGCTTTCTTCACCCACCTAATATTTGCCTGACCGACTTTATCACCCCACCCCTCACGATCACCTCTCCTATTCTACCCACTCTCGCCCCACCCCCAACTTCATTATCAAATTATTACTGCCATGGACAAGTGATAATATCTAATATTTCCATCAGTCACTGGGACCAAAATTCTGAAGTGTGCAAATTCAAATCTGTTCGATTGCATCGCACAACAGCATGAGGACATAGACATAGATTTTTTGGTTGCACACAACATTAGTATTTAATAAAAATAATTTTTATTCATATGTAAATACAATTTCTGATAGTAAAAGAGACAAAAGTTGTGATGAAGAAACAAAAAAAGAAATGTTCTGTTTTCTTAGTCTTGTATGTAGTACTGCAGTTCTTTCATATGTTTCTTAATCTGCGCCATGATTTAACCATTTTTCCTTAATTTAGGAGAGCTTTCAGGTGTGTGTGTATATAAATATATATATATATAGAGAGAGAGAGAGAGTGAAAGAGATAATATTATTGGTCAATATATATATATATATATTTCCAAGGGGGTATAATCCAGGTAGAGACAGAGCAAGAATAT
>OZ038516.1:40902723-40905223 GCA_964036315.1 Acanthosepion esculentum
GATTTGATGATAGGAGAAACTGTCAAAATCATCTGTCTATATTTCTGAGATGAGGTATTATGTATACTTTTTACATTATTCTGATTATTGTCCTCATCTTTGTCACCATATTTATTACAACATTTCAGCCTTTGTACACTCCGGCCTTATTCAGGTGGTTGGAATGTCGAACTGAACCCTTTATTTTGCCCACTAGACTGTTCAAGTTCCACGTGCTATGTTTGATGGATGTCAGTTATAAGTTATCTTCTGTTAATTCCCATCTCCAAGTTCTCCACTGCCTTAAACGGGGACATGAGGGCACATGGCACAGTGGATAAAGGTGTTAGTTAGATCCAGTGCCAAGACCCAAAGAGTGTGAGTTCAATATCCGGTTAAGGCAGTAGAGAACTTGGAGAGGGGAATTAACAGGAGATAACTGATAACTGACATCCATTAAACATGGCACGTGGAACTAGAACAGTCTACACCACTGAGCAAAATAAAGGTTTCAGTTCAACATTCCAACAACCTGAAGAAGGCCGGAGTGTACAATGGCCGAAACGTTGTAATAAATAAGGCGACAAAGATGAGGACAATAGTCCGAATAATGTAAATAGTGTCAAAATCATGCTTAGCCACAAACAACCTTTGCTGATCAAGTCTTTAAGTGAAATCATTGTCATCATGGATTCTCAAAATTCCATATCTGCTCACTTTCTTTAAGATTTCTCAAATATTCAGGCCGGTAGATGAAAATAAACACACTTTATTAAATTAATGAAGCATCTACTCAAATATGGGTATCCACTAAAATAAAATTTAAATTGATCAAATTTGTTGGATTAATAAATAAGAAAATTCATTACTTCTTTTGAAATGTATTCTTTATTAAGATTTCCCGAGTACGCTAGCCAATACATGTAATACATACTGTTTAAAATAAAAATGGGGGATTTATTTCAAATACAGGTATCCATTAAAAATAATGTTTGAATTATATATATATATATGCTCCCCTATGCGTCCAAGGAATTTCAGCTAACTCTTCCTGCACAGGTGTTCTTTTTGTTGACATATTCTTTAAGACTTCCTTGTTGCTTACTCACTCCGTCCATGGAATTCTCAGCATCCTTCTGTATAACCACATTTCTGTTTCCTCCAGTTTTCTCTTCTTCTGTGGGGAGATAGTCTAGCACTCACTGCCATATAAGAATATGGATATCACATTGAAATTCATTACTCATTTTTTTTTTTTCTAACAAATATTTTCCATTTCTCAGCAACTTGCTCAACTTTGGAAAGGCATCTTTTGCTAGTCAAATGCATGTTTGGATTTTGATGTCACTTTTTTCATTCTGGATATTTAAGCTTCTGTGCTAGCTTGAGGTGACAACATGTCTGTGAGAGAGCGAGTATAAACAAGATGCCAGATCAGGGCCAACCACATTGCATATCCATCTCTGGATTTTGTTGAGGACTCTAAGACGAAGTGCGGGGGCTCCAGATCATATATGACAGCAATATTCCATGCAAGTATCAAAGTTAAGCAATGTTGATCCTGGTCGGTCCCTAGATAGGTGACTGCTTGGGAATACCAAGTGCTATAAACTTGGATGTGCAGGTGGTGTAATGGATTTACAGTCATAAGCAACATTGAGCTTGGTCAGTAGCTAGATGGGTGACTGCTTGGGAAAACCAGGTACTGTAAACTTGGATGTGCAGGTGGTGTAATGGGTTATGGCTCAGAACTGTTAATTGGAAACCTGAGTTTCAATTCCAGTTGGGTTTGTTTTATTTAGTTAGGTGTAAATAATCTTGGGAAAGATACAAATCCACCTCTTCTCCCTCAACTATGGGTTAATTAGTGTTGTCGTGACACAATAGTAAAAAGGAGAAAATCAAGTTGAGGTTGGTTTAAGGAACAAGTGTATTTAACATCACAGATAGAAAGGTAGGAAACGGGTACTACTCAGCTAGGCAGTTGTAGTACTGTCGCTGCTTACACACCGGGTCACTATATATAGTGAGAACCGGTGTAATTCCGTTGTGTTAGAAAGGCCGGTGTAACAATTAGTAAAACTAAATTATTATCTTGAAAGAAAAAATTGTTAGAATCCAAAAATATTTTCTGGCTCTAAATAAAATGCAACAGGTTGATAAGCTGTAAAAAAGAAAGCAAACAACAAAATCTGTGTTTGTATGATACAGTTTAATTAATTTCAATTTTTTTTGTTTTTTTTTTCTCTTTCAGTTAATGGTGGTTGGGCAACCTGGAGTAGCTGGAGTGAATGCTCCGTAAAATGCGGAAGAGGGACACAGAAGCGGATGAGATCATGCTCAAATCCAGCACCACTCCATGGAGGAGTGCCTTGTATTGGAGATACCATTCAAAAGGCATCATGTAACGCTCTTTGTCCTGGTAAGTTGTCCACTGAATACAAAACGACATCTGATGAATGAAAATAATTTACATACCTTACTGGCATAAATTAATAATTCCTGAAAATTAATGTTAGTA
>OZ038516.1:40910223-40915223 GCA_964036315.1 Acanthosepion esculentum
ATATTGTGAAAATTGTTCAATTTTTTCTATTTTTCATACTGTACGAATAATTTTGTCTTTTCCTATTTTGCATAATTCGCCTGTCAAATTTACTGTATTTAAACTAGTCACAACACATTACATTGAATCTAGATATTGGTTCTGTTGTATATGTGCGTATATATGTGTATATATGTGTGTGTGTGTGTGTGTGTATATATATATGTATACGCACACACACACACACACACACACACACACACACACACACACACATACATATATATATATATATATATATATATACACTATTTGAAATTATTAGGAGAAATTGATAATTATATTTAATGATTCATCGAGTCTGAAACCTCTACAGAATGCAGAAAGCACTGGACGGCCGTTTCGTCCTATATATATATATAAATAATGCGTGTATATGAAGATAAACAGATGCATATATCTATATATGTTTTGATGATTCACTTCTAATATTTAAAAAATATTTATTTTTAATTAAAATAGAAATAAAGAAATTATTTATGAATATCAGCAAATTTTTTTCCCCATTCTACAAACATGGATTCTTTTTGTGAAGCCATCATTGATTTTAACTATTTTTTTTCTTTTTTACTGATAAACATTGTCTCTTCAAAATGAGAAAAAGAAATCTTACAGAAATGCACAAAACATTTTGAAAATGTTAACTACATTTTCAGAAAGTTCATTTCAATTATTTTAACAATTTTCTCTGTTATTGTATTTTATTTAATATTTTGTTAATTCCCGGATTTGATGAATAAGTTTTCTGAGAAAATTTGTAAAGAAATAATAATTCTCAAAAAAAAAAAATGCCAATTTTTTTAAAATTTCATTATTATTGTTATTACTTAATCTATACCATCAGAAATGTTAGCAACATTTGACTAATTTTACAAATACATTGGTTACATTTTCCTTGCTAATAATTTTTACTTATTATGACTTACTAATGTCTCCCTGCCTAGATATTGAAAGTATTATTAAAAAAAAGTCATTGCCAAAAATTAAAACAGGAATACAAGTTTGAAATTTGTCAAGAGATTAAACACAGAAATTCCTATAAAATCCCACTTCTATATATACATCTGTGTGTGTGTGTCTGCAAAAATGTGTCTGTATTTTTTTTCTTGTTTATCTACATTCAAATTCCTCTCCTTATCCAGACCACAATTCTAGAAATTGGCTGTCAAGGGTTGTGAAGACAGCTATGTAGTGAGATAAAATTTAAAAAAAAAATGTTTGTTTCAAGAAATAATTAGAAGTAAATAAATAAATTTTGTTGAATAATAAAAACAATTTAAATGAAAAAAGGGACCTAAAATTTAAAATAAAATCAAAGTTTTCTAGCACATCAGACTGCTTATCTGAAGAGCCTTGTCCAAGTCTTTTACAGCTGCCTTGCTTATTCTTTTTACTGGCTTGTGATTTGCATGCAAATTCCACAGCTGACGTCTGCTTCTCTTACTGGTTTTGAACTTTGGAAATGACGTTGGCTGCTGTGACCAATTCACGTCTGCTTCAGTCAAATTAGGCAGCCATGTTTCTTCAGCAGCTGCCATCTTTTCTTCAACCAATAACAATGACACATTAAACTCTATTGTGCAAGTGTGAGGAAAAAAAATTAAATTTAAATGAGATGCAACAAGTGCACCTGCTGTTTATTACCTTTTGTCACACCCCTCCCAACATGTGCACATTTGCAGATTTTAAATATTTGCATTTGTGTAAATCTGCATGTGCAGATGCAGATATATTTATACATTCATGTGAATATATAAGTGCAGATTTAAATTGATAAGCATATAGGCCTTCTTCTATATGCCATTTCTATTCAGAACATTGGTAATCATGGCTCTTCACAACTTCCTGCCCTTTATAGCTCTTAGTAAAGCTTGTCTTATTTCTATCTCTCCTAATCCCTGTTGTGCCACCCATTTTCACAAACTCATTAGGTAGGTTATGCTTTCCTCTGTCCGTCTGGCTTTCAATATATCCTGTGAGTGTCAAATTTTCCAAACACTTTTTCCCATAGAATAATGTCTCAAAAAATTCTTAAAATCTGAATATATTTTCCAGTTTTAAATAACCTGCAGAAGGTCGATAAGCCATAAAAAATAAATCTAAAAGCTTTTTCATTGACAGACGGCAGTTTGCCAGCAAACATGAATCTTTAAATACTGTTCTACACATTTTGCCATCTGTTTTATATTAAACAAACACAACAGCTCACAAAATCAATGGATGAATGACTTCTGAAACTACTTTCAGACCACAAAGTATACAATTCCATATTAATGTCCTCTTTATAACATTGTTATTATTACACTAGCAGTGTTTTTAATCTTTTATTCAAAATGAGTGCCTTTTTAAGCTTTGTGTACATTCTGTAATTATAATTGCTAAATACAACATAAAGTCTCTAAAGACTTTACAAACCTTGTTAATAATAAATTGTTAATTTTTACGGCTTATCAACACTTTTTAGATTATTTTAGATTGTGAGGATTTTTTTTTGTGTGAGTATTATATATATATATATATATATATATATATATATATATATATATATAAATCTATTTAAACTCAGTGGATGAAAAAACCTGGACAGCACAATTGTCATATAAATTGGCATTCGAGGAAAATGGAAAGAAAAAGAAAGCACCAGAAACCTCCAAACAGGGTGAAAGAAATTGTCTCGTACCTTAAATCACTGGTACAAAGAAAAAAAAACCCAGCAAGTTAAAACAAAGAGTGCTCAATACACTAAGAGTAAAAGTAAAATGAATAAATCCTAATGAGCCAGGTACTACCTACCTAGGTTTCACCACATGGGATCATCAGGGCCAGTTCACCCTGCTGATCCCAAGGTAAGTAGTAGGTGGCTCATAGGATTTATTTTATATATATATATATATATATATATATATATAAGTGAACATTGAAGTCAACACTCAGAGGCGACAGGCTGTTTCATGCTGGATGCAATCATCGACCTGACGATGCATCCAACTTGAAACAGCCTGTCACCTCTGAGTGTTGACTTCAATGTTCACTTTTATATTTCTATTTACATAGGCTCTATCTCTGATATCAAGCACTTTATCCCATAAATATAGCACACCTTAAAACTATATTTCTTCATATTTAACAGTTAAAATATAATCCTTGAAGATGGCTAAATGTATATCCGAAAGCGCTCGGATAAAAATAACATTCAGACAGTTTTTATATAATTTATCATCCGGAAAGAAAAACATTATTAGATAGCATGCGAAATTTTATAAAAAACTAAATAAAAGCACCTTGTCAGTCATTTTTAATGAAATGTGCATATATATATATATATATATATATATATATATATATATATATATATATGTACCCATGGACAAAATTATGCAGCAGGTGTAGATAAGTTAGAAATATGATTGAATCTCGTACATATATTAGCTGAAAACATTCAAGAAGGCTTATTATAATAAGCCTTCTTGAATTGATGTTTCACTGGCATTTATAGGTACAAATAATGATTTGTGTTTATTTTTACTTATTTGGCATAAGTGGCAAAACCATTTCCTTGAAATTTAATCTGAAGCACTAAATCATTTCTAATTTTTTTAGTAACGAGTTCAGTATCAATTTATAAGTGTTTCTTCTTTGTTGAAAATGTCTCCCAAGAAAAACATTCCTGAAACTCAAAGGGCTGAAATCACTGCTTTGTTCAAAGAACGGTTATCCCAAGTCAAAATTGCAAGAAAAGTGAAATGCTCAAGAAATAGTGTACAAATAACATTAAAAGATATAACGAAACTAATTCTTTCAAAAATCATAATGGTCAAGGCTGGAAGAGGTGTACAAACTCAAGGGGAGACAGACTGTTAAAGAGAGTATCTTTAGGTGATAGGGAAAAAAAACTCTTCTAACGTGACTGTTGAATTTCGAGAGGCAACAAACAAAGTGATATCGACTAACACAGTGAGCTGGCCTCAAAGGATGTAAACCTAGAAAAAAATGGTTTGGGACTGCATGTTATTCACATGTGAGTGTAGAATGAATTCCAACACTTACACTAGCATCTTAGACCAAAGTTACCAACCTTCATTAGAGAAAATTTTCGACAATAACATACCAGATGGAGTAATCTTCCAACAAGACAATACACCATGCCGCACATCCAGAGTTTCAAAGGATTGGTTTGAAAAGAACGAAGTGAGGGTAATGAAGTGGCCATCTCAATCTTCGGACCTGAATCCCATTAAACATCTGTGGTCATGCTTAGGTACATGAGTGGATGTGCGCAAATATTCTTCAAAACACGAATTAGAAGCCAAATTTCATGAAGAATGGCTGAAAATCAAGCCAACTACTTGTTCTAAGCTGGTCTCCAATATGAAAAGGCACATAAAAGCAGTTATAAAAGCAAAAGGAGCCCACACCAAGTATTAAATATCGGTTAAATTTATTTTAAAATCTTTGTTCTTTTTCTTTAAATGATAAAATAAATTAGTTTCAATTATATTTTTAACTTTTATACACCTGCCTCATAATTTTGTCCATGGCTGTCTGTTTGTTGGTTGTGTGTGTGTGTGTGTGTGTGTGTGTGTGTGCATATATATGATTTTTTCCCCAGATATAAATCCTACTATTTAACCCATAGTTGGGGAGAGGAGATGAATTCATACCTTTACCAAAGTTATTTGTGTATAAATGAATATAAGGAGCCCAACAAGAATTCAAACTAGGCTCATAGTTTTCAATTACAAGCTTTTATCTATTGCACTAATGGCACATCCCATTGTTAATAATTGTTTTGGCTTTTTAGTGGCATGCATATATATATATATATATATATATATATATATATATATATATATATATATATATATGTGCGCATGTGTTGATTAAGTTTAGTGGCATATCAGCCTCTATGGCTTATTTCAAAATCTAAATATTTTGTATGCAATTTTTTTTTTTTAGATAAT
>OZ038516.1:40922723-40927723 GCA_964036315.1 Acanthosepion esculentum
ATTTTCTCTGTCTCTTTCCTTTTTTTTCTCCTTTTTATAATTCTTTCTCCCGCTATTTATTCACATTCTTGTCCTTTCTCCTTTTCTTTATTCTTTCTCATTCTTCTCCTTTTACCAACTCTTTCATTTTCTTTCCTCGTCCTTTTCTAATTCTTTCTCTTTCTGCATTTTGTTTTTCCTTCTCCTTTTTCCCATTTTCCTTGTTTCCCAAAAGAATCGACAATGACTCTGCTTCTTTTAAGAAGAATGCTATTACATCTACTACTACTACTAGCTGCAAAAATAGAATTACTAAGAATGTAGCTATATGACTAAATTTGAGTAATATCTACTAGTTGGCATTTGTAGCATAATCATTTAAGTAATGTCTATATCAGATAAACTTTTCTAACGATAATAGATCTGAGTTCAAGTCCTGTTAGAAGAGTTTTATCTTACTCATGTTGCTTGTAAACAAAAATATTTTTTAGAAATCATCAAAAACAAAATGAAAGAAAAACTAGTCAAAAAAGGAATAATGGCTTTGACATTATACTCGTTTTTGTTTAAACAAAATGCCTGAAAAACAAAAAAGCAACTGATTTTCTAAGATGGTGGAATTATTTTTTTTCTAAAACTTTTGTTTTTGCATCCATTGCTAAAATGCAGTTTATTCAAATGAGCCTTCGTTGTGCAGAATAAACCAGAAGAAAAATATTCTGAATTCTGTGGAAGACATAGAGGTTATCTTCACAAATAGAATTGTGTCGCTTCAAAAAAGTTATCCTGTGAAAATATCACGCATTCAAACCTTATCTATTTTATCATGAAGAACAATATCTGCTCTGAAATTTGTTTTTGCGATCTGATTGTAAAAGATCTAACAAAACAAAGTGTAGAACCCCTCACCACCACCACCACCAAAATAAAAAATGTATCACACCTTGGTCTATCTTATTCTCATAAAACTTTTGGTAAAGTTCCCTATTTTGGTAATTTTTATTATTTCTGTTAAAACTCTCCAACATAATTGAAGGTTCCCAGGAGCAGGAGCAGGCTTTTCTCCCTTCCTTCTAACTTGAACCAGAAGTTGGTTAAAATTTCTCTTTCCTACTATAACTCCAGATGTTTAGAGAGTTGATGTCACTTCTATTTCAACACAATGTAATTTATTACTACTGGATATTACAGAGGTCAATTACAGTTTGCTTTTTCACTTGCTGATTTAACTTGATAGTTGTATCCCAGATGAGGTTCAATTTTTCATTCTTGGTTACTGATAATGGTACCTACTCGTACCACTCCTATGTGCCCTCTAGGCCATACTTTCTACACAGTTCCCAAGCTATTCTACGGGTTACTTTGTCATGGCGATATCTGTGCTCTTTCTATACAAGAAGTGCAGCCACTTCGGTTTAAATAATAGAAAATTATAAAGAATTAATTAAAAAAAAATAGTATACAAGGGGTGTAAAACTATAAAAAAAATATACAGTGGGTGCAAAAGTATAACCAGTATATAGGGGGTGCAAAAGTATAAATAATATAGGAGGAGCAAATGTATAAATAGTATAGGGGTGCAAAAGTATAAATGTTATACAGGGGGTGCAAAAGTATAAATGTTATACAGGGGGTGCAAAAGTATAAATAGTATACAATGGGTGCAAAAGTATAAATGATATACAGGGGGTGCAAAAGTATAAATGTGTATAGAAGGTGTGCAAAAGTAGGTATACATTATTGAAAGTCAAAATGTATGCACAACATGAATTGTATTTATTATGCAAACATCAATAATTTCAAAAGTACTGTTTCAAAATCCATTTGGGATCTTCATCCATTAAATTACTAATCATCTATAAATTACCACTTTACCTATAAGATACTTATTATTACTTATTAAAAAATAAAAATGATAATAAATGTATTATTAAAAACTATAAAAATATTAAAAATGATTTTAATAAATTTAATGAATTCTAATATTAAATAAATCCTAGAACCACTATTATAATACATGTAAAATACTTAATGTACATCAGGCATGAGCCGTCAGTAATTACTAAGGGTAGACAGCTTGTGACCTTTATGTAGTAAATCTATAAAAAAAATATTTTGTATTTTATGCATAATAAGCAGAGTAACTTTCATAATTTTCTTGGATTGGATGCATATTGTGCCACAGAAGGAAAATGTAGATGCTGATCTGTTTTATCCAGGATAGATACTGCCAACTTAGATGTCACATCTCTGCTGTATACCTACTTTTGCAGCACCCTGTACAAGGTTGCTCTTGTTCTTTGAGGACATTTTCATGAATTTAGTAAAAGCCATATAAGTCATTTATCTGAAAAGTAATAACAATGAGAAGAAACTAGAAAATAGTTACAGTTATTAATAGACGTTTTTCTCAAAGGACTGAGCAACCCTCTATATTTAATAAATAATAGAAAATTATTCTGTATATTTAATAAATAACAGAAAATTATTCTGTATATTTAATAAATAACAGAAAATTATTGTGTATATTTAATAAATAACAGAAAATTATTCTGTATATTTAATAATAGAAAATTATTGTGTATATTTAATAAATAATAGAAAATTATTCTGTATATTTAATAAATAATTAGAAATTATTCTGTATATTTAATAAATAATTAGAAATTATTCTGTATATTTAATAAATAATAGAAAATTATTCTGTATATTTAATAAATAACAGAAAATTATTCTGTATATTTAATAAATAATAGAAAATTATTCTGTATATTTAATAAATAATAGAAAATTATTCTGTATATTTAATAAATAATTAGAAATTATTCTGTATATTTAATAAATAATAGAAAATTATTCTGTATATTTAATAAATAATAGAAAATTATCCTGTATATTTAATAAATAGAAAATTATCCTGTATATTTAATAAATAATATAAAATTATCATGTATATTTAATAAATAATAGAAAATTATTCTGTATATTTAATAAATAATAGAAAATTATCATGTATATTTAATAAATAATTAGAAATTATTCTGTATATTTAATAAATAATAGAAAATTATCCTGTATATTTAATAAATAATAGAAAATTATCATGTATATTTAATAAATAATAGAAAATTATTCTGTATATTTAATAAATAATAGAAAATTATCATGTATATTTAATAAATAATTAGAAATTATTCTGTATATTTAATAAATAATAGAAAATTATCCTGTATATTTAATAAATAATTAGAAATTATTCTGTATATTTAATAAATAATAGAAAATTATTCTGTATATTTAATAAATAATAGAAAATTATCCTGTATATTTAATAAATAATTAGAAATTATTCTGTATATTTAATAAATAATAGAAAATTATCATGTATATTTAATAAATAATTAGAAATTATTCTGTATATTTAATAAATAATAGAAAATTATCATGTATATTTAATAAATAATTAGAAATTATTCTGTATATTTAATAAATAATAGAAAATTATCCTGTATATTTAATAAATAATAGAAAATTATCATGTATATTTAATAAATAATTAGAAATTATTCTGTATATTTAATAAATAATAGAAAATTATCATGTATATTTAATAAATAATAGAAAATTATCATGTATATTTAATAAATAATAGAAAATTATTCTGTATATTTAATAAATAATAGAAAATTATCCTGTATATTTAATAAATAATAGAAAATTATTCTGTATATTTAATAAATAACAGAAAATTATCATGTATATTTAATAAATTATTCTGTATATTTAATAAATAATAGAAAATTATCATGTATATTTAGTTAAACCTTCAAAAGCATCTTTACTACAATATGGTCTTATTTACATTCGACCTAAACAAGCTATCTTCTTCTTGTTCAATGGCATAACAGCATACAAAATGGTCATTTCCACAAAAAAGAAGAAAATATTTTTGTCTCTAAAAAAAATCAGTCGAGTTTTAAATATAGATGTTTACATTTTGTTGAAATGTTGTTTTTTTGCCTTTCTTTTCTCTTTTTTTGTTTTCCTTATTCTTTTCTTTCTTTCTCTTTTTCTTTCCTCTCACCCCCAGCATTATCAGCTTTTTTCTTCAAAAATTATGTAATAATTAGTCCCCCCCACATTTCCCCCATTCTAACGTTTTTCCTCTTCCTGCCACCTTTTCCTATGTTTTCTCCTTCTTTCAAACTTCTCTTTCACCTCCACACATTTTCCCTCTTACTACTACTCCTTTTTTCTCTCCCTTATATCTTTAACTTTGCTATTTTTTACTCCTCTTTCTTTCCTCTTGCTTTTAGTCTCTTTACCTCGTTTTCTTCCACCTTCTCATCTTTTCTCATTCATTCCTCCTTTTTTCTCTTTCTTTTTTAATTACTCTCTCCTATTCTCTATCTTTCTATTTTTTACTTGTTCTCTTTCTCTTGCTTTCTACCACTTTTCTTTTACATCTTCTCCTTGTTTTTTTTACCTATTCCCTCAAATTCTTTTTCTCTCTCTTTCTCCTCTCTGATTTCGATTTTTTTTCTCTCTTGCTTTTAACCTCTTTGCTTCCTTATTCTTTTTCTTTTACTCCTTTTCCGTCAAAGACTTTTTTCTTTTCTTTCACCATCTGTAATTTTTGCTTCTTTTCCCTCCCTTATTTTCTCTTCCATAATTTTCTCTTTCTCTTCCCTCCTTTATTTTCTCCTCCATACCTTTTCTCTTCCCTCTCTTATTTCCTCCTCCCACCTTTTTCTCTCCCTTCCTTTATTTTCTCCTCCATACTTTTTCTCTTCCCTCTCTTATTTCCTCCTCCCACCTTTTTCTCTCCCTTCCTTTATTTTCTCCTCCATACTTTTTCTCTTCCCTCCCTTATTTCCTCCTCCCACCATTTTCTCTTCCTTCCTTTATTTTCTCCTCCATACTTTTTCTCTTCCCTCACTTATTTCCTCTTCCCACCTTTTTCTCTTCCTTCCTTTATTTTCTCCTCCATACTTTTTCTCTTCCCTCCCTTATTTCCTCCT
>OZ038516.1:40932723-40935223 GCA_964036315.1 Acanthosepion esculentum
ACAGCGACATTTTACGTAGCCATGAAAGAGGGAGATGTTAATGGTGAAGGTTAGAGTTGTGAATGTCAAGACTTTGGATTAGAGTGCAAAAAGAGTTTTGAAGGGATTTCTAGTTGACTATATGTGCAACTATTCTCTCTCAATGGTATGCTGAACTGAACTATTTTCATAATTTTATTTATATAAAATTTGCTCTTAACTTTCTACATCATACACGCTTTTTTAAAATTGCAACAATTATATTCAACTAGTTTTAACCCTTTAAAATTTCTCGGTTTTCCTATTTGAAATGTAAGTAACCTGAAATGGGTTGATAAGTCATAAAAAAATCAGTCATTTAAAAAAATTAAATGAAGAGAGAAAAATGTGGAGAGCCATGATCATCCATGTTTGAAAGGAGATTGCACATAAAATAAAATAAAATTAGAGGTGGGATTTTATAATTTTTTTCAATATATTTTATTTTAAATTAAACGTTTTTTTTTCACAGATATATTGTTATTTATATCTGAATGTCAGTCATATATATATATATATATATATATATATATATATATATTTTGTCATCCACAGACAGACTGTTTCGCTGTTTCACAGCTCATCAGTGTGGATAGACATCCGATATATATATATATGGGTTGGTGCCATTAAGTCGCACACCAATAAATCGCAAAGTCACTTAAGCCGTGCATGTGCGATGGACCCAAAATTTTTTGTCATTTTCATATTAGAATCGTAACGATCAGTGGATCCCAATTTGAAACAAATTCAAACTTGATTATGGCACTTTTTAAAGTCTGATTTTTTTCTCTATAATCTTTTATTTCATTAAATTCACTTAACTGAGTTTTAATACCTTCAGTATATCCGTATTTTTCCAGGCATTTACTATTGTTTAGGCTTTGGCATTTCACACTCACGATTGTTTAGGCTTCGGCATTTCACACTCACTATTGTTTAGGCTTCGGCATTTCACACTCACGATTGTTTAGGCTTTGGCATTTCACACTCACGATTGTTTAGGCTTTGGCATTTCACACTCACGATTGTTTAGGCTTCGGCATTTCACACTCACGATTGTTTAGGCTTTGGCATTTCACACTCACGATTGTTTAGGCTTCGGCATTTCACACTCACTATTGTTTAGGCTTCGGCATTTCACACTCATGATTGTTTAGGCTTTGGCATTTCACACTCACGATTGTTTAGGCTTTGGCATTTCACACTCACGATTGTTTAGGCTTTGGCATTTCACACTCACGATTGTTTAGGCTTTGGCATTTCACACTCACGATTGTTTAGGCTTTGGCATTTCACACTCACGATTGTTTAGGCTTTGGCATTTCACACTCACGATTGTGTAGTGGTTTGGATTAGAACTTCACGGACATTTAGAGTGTGAAATATGCAGCTTACAACCTTTATCCTAAAAATGAAGAAAAGCTACAAAGTTTTTAGATGAGCTCGATAAAGGAGATTTAAAGAGAGAAGGGGCCAGAACTGCCAGGGATCCTGATCTTGACAAGGCAACTTTTAACATGTTCGGTCAAGCTAGAAATGTTTTTCAAAACTGCCAATATTCAACTCTTAGTATTGAATACACATTTTGCATGCTCAGCCACTGTGTTACCCATTTTTGCGGATAACTCCATGGACTTGACAAGCTTTATTTTGGTAGTTTAAGCTGGCAATCCTGACATCATGTCTCACGTTTGATCTAAACAGTGTACCATCTAAACTGCAGATAGAAGTTTTGGGCCCCAATTACCACGGTTTATCGGCACAAACCTGTATCTTTTAAATATAAATGAAAAATTTTGTTCAAATAAATGAATAAAATTATTATTAAACATTACTGGCCTGTTTATTTAACTCCATTAAGTGCAGATGACGAGAATCTCTCTTATTAAATTCTATAGCTCAACTGTAAATGACAGAAGGTTCGGGGACATTTAATGGGTTAATAAAATAAATAAATAAAACAAAATAAGATAAAAATGAAATCCACACACCAAATTGAATTTTTCATTATTTTTTCGGCCATAGAAAAGCGACTTCCTTTTCTAATCTCAATCTCTCTTTTATCATTTCAAGTTACAAAAACAATGGCAGCTTGCCAAGAAATATTAGATCTTTGTATCTTTTATTCCCTAAATCAATTTGGAAAACTTAATTTAGACTGTATCATTCAAATTCTTTGTGACCATTTCATTAGTGAGATAAAAATGTTTCTATTCATTGCCCTGTATAAAGATTGATCAATAAATCCATCACTTGATACAGTTTTAGTTGAATTTTGATTTGAAATTTTCACATAATGTTCAACCTGTAAAGAAATATGGGTTAACACATTAATCTTCACTGTATAAATCCAGTATTAATTATAAAAATCTAATATTAATTATAGATCATTTAACAAACCTTCAATTTGAAAACAGTCACTATATATATATATATATATATATATATATATATATATATATATATATAAGCATGTTTG
>OZ038516.1:40940223-40945223 GCA_964036315.1 Acanthosepion esculentum
AAAAGTTGCTTCCACTTTCAAGACTACACCCCCCCCCCCCACCAGACTGCATAAATGACAAGCTTTTTTTCTCACCTTCCACACCTTTCTCCAACTGCAGATAGATAGATATTGTTTATGTCACCTAGTACAGATTGGTTGAGTTAAATCACGGCATTTGATCAGATTTCTGATAAAGGCTCAACTAGATTCAGGCTATTTTTCCTTTCCTTCTTTTTTTCCTTTCCTTCTTTTTTTCTTTCCTTTCCTTCTTTTTTTCTTTCCTTTCCTTCTTTTTTTCTTTCCTTTCCTTCTTTTTTTCCTTTCCTTCTTTTTTTCTTTCCTTTCCTTCTTTTTTTCCTTTCCTTCTTTTTTTCTTTCCTTTCCTTCTTTTTTCCTTTCCTTCTTTTCTTTCTTTTCTTCTTTTTTCCTTTCCTTTCTTTTATTTCTATTTTCCTTTCTTTACGTCTTTTCCTTTCTTTACCTTTTCTTTTTTCCTTTTTCCCTTTTCCTTTTTTTCTTTTTTCCCATTTGCTTCTTTTTTGCTTTACTTTCTTTTTTGTTCCCAGTGTTCCGAAATAAAAAAAAAGGAAAGAGATCCAGTTTCACTTATATTTCCGTCTGATTCCCTTTTGCTAGACTTGGTGGCATCTCTTTTCATGCTTATCATTATTATTATCTGTTCAGCAAAAAAGCCTAGCAGGTTTAAATATATATATATATATATATATATATATATATATATATATATACATGCATAGATATATATATATGCATGCATATAGATATATACATGCATAGATATATATAGATATATATATATATATATGCATGCATATAGATATATACATGCATATATATATATATATATATACATGCATATATACAGATAGATATGGCCACCTCGAGGCGGTGTAATTGTTAGCAAGCTTGTCTCACTAGAAAAATTACGACAGAGTAGTGAGTTCGATCCTCACTGGGTGCCCCTACATTCAGCACTGTGACATATCTAAGCAATGTTTGGAAAATCACTATACAGATAGATAGATATATACATGCATATATATATATAAATAGATAGATATATACATGCATATATATATATATATAAATAGATAGATATATACATGCATATATATATATATATATAAATAGATAGATATATACATGCATATATATATATATATATAAATAGATAGATATATACAAGCATATATCTATATAGAGATAAATATGTATATAGACATCTACAAGCATAGAGATATGTAGATATATGTACAAGTGTATGTGTGTATATATATATATATATATATATATATATATATATATATATGCACATGTATACATATACCAGCATATATATATATATATATATATATATACACGCACATACAAGCATATATATATATATATATATATATATATATATATATATATATATATATATATGTAGAATGTTTCAAGTAACATTTCATCATCAGTTACTTGACTGCTTCAATCCTCAGCAGGAGACCTAAAGGTAGAAGAAACTGACATCCACCCCCAGGATGATCTCTTGGCACTGGCTCTCAGGAGTTCCACCATTGTCTTATCTGACCAGCTTTTCTGTTGCTACATGTCCACCTTGAACAGTGCTTTGCATGATTATCTTGCAGAGGCTCTGTTATGCCACATGTGAGCTGTGGCCAAACCATGACATCCGATGCTTGATAATGGTGCAAAGATATTCCCGTCAGTCCACAAACCTTTGACCTTTGCTCTGCATATAGTCATTGGTTTTGTGCTCCCAGTAGGAAATGCGGAGGAGCTTTCACAAGCATTTATTCTTGAAGGTCTGGATCCTTTTCACGGCCTTAACCAGTAGTGTTCAAGACTCACACCTGGAGAGTGGTATGGATACAACCAGCAATTTGTAGGGCTTGAACTTGGTATCGAGGCTGATTTTGTTCTTTCATATCCTTTCCAGTCTGGCCACTGCAAGTGCCATCTTCTGACAGGCTTGCTCTAAGGATTTGAAGCTGAATGCTTCCTTCAGTCGTTCACTGTCCTTTGTGATGCTGATGCTGGTTTTACTTGTCATCTTCAACAGTACTTTGAATTTCTCTGTTGAGATCCATACATTTAGCAAGCTTTATTAAATATAAAAATTTGAAATCTCTTTTGAGCTCAGGCCAAGAAACAGAACAGAACTTCTATAATATATCTGTCTCTGTGTGTGTGTCTGTGTGTGTGGGTATATATATATATATATATATATATATATATATATATATATATATATATATATATAAATTTAATTTTCTAATTAAATTAATATTTGCTCTGGTTTGACATTGAGCTCTCTGGATTACATCCTTTTTGAGATTATCCATACGGATTACCAAACTTTTCCTTACCTAACTATATATATGTGTGTTTATCCGAATCTAAAAATAAACACGCTAAAATTCACCCTCATCCCGTACCGTACGCCGACGGCTTAGTGGGAGAAGTTCCGACTGACGCAAATTCAGTCGGGTTTCGATCATAGCTAGAGGCAACCGGACATCTAGCCACACTGATGAGCTGTGAAACAGCGAAACAGTCTGTCTGTGGATGACAAAAAAAAAATTATATATATATAAGATATGTTTTGTGGTACAAAATTTTATCACTGCCATAAACAGACAAAAATTAGTTTTATTATTACCACTCATGATAATAAAAAGTAAAAATGAAAAACGGGCTAGCTAACCAGTTTCGTACCTCACTCAACAGAGCAAAAATTTAACATGTAGAGTTTTTAAATTTTAAAAATTAGGAGAGCAGTCGATTCCACTATCTTGGTTTCAACCTTTTGGTATCATCAGGTGGTTTGTATCTCCCAACGTTTTATTTTAAAAAAAATTATTAATGAATGCTTTATTATTTTTAATAATAGGAAGCGGAGGAAGAGGATGTAAAGAAGTAAAAGAAGAAGACAGAAGAAAGAAAGGATTGTAAATGTATCAGTGAGGGAGGGTAATTAGAATGTAATATTTTTTACCCAGCCTCATATGAAATTGAGAGGAATTTTTTTGTATGAATACAACGGCTCATAATCTTGGACCTTTGATCCAGAAGTTTTTTAGGATCCAGGAATGATATTATTGCTAACTTTTCTTGTTGGCAGAGATTGCAAATATTATTATGGTTGTTGTAAGGTATGATGGAGTAATGGATAGCAGTTCAGATTGAGGAATCAGAGGGCTAAGTTTGAATTCCAGTCAAATCTATTGCACTAATAAAGGATAAATCCTCTTCTTCTCCCCCCAGCTATGGGAAAAATAGCAGGACAAACCGGGTTCTATAGCCTTGGATGGCAACTGGTCTACCACAGGAAGAAATGGCAACTGACTGCAGGAAAAAAATCTGCCTCATCAGTCATGTATGGAAAGATACATGATTGCCTAAGCATGTATTACGCATGGCACAAAACTGACTGAAAGTTTTGTCATGCATTTGTTTATTTTTAAAAATAATAAAGTGTTCATTAATAATTTTTAAAAAATAAAGCGTTGGGAAAACAAGTTATACAAACCACTTGGCAATACCAAAAGGTTGAAACCAAGGTAGTAGAATTGACTGATCTCATAATTTTTATATATATATATATATATATATATATAATTTCTAGAGAATTAATAGATTTTTTATTTATTAATCTGACAGATTTTATTACTTTAAATGTTATTTTAGGGCATATGAATATTTGAGTAGATGCTCTGTTTATTTATTAAACTCTATATTTATTTATTTTTATCTGAATATTCAAGAAATCTTATTAAAAAAATATGGATTCTTCGGCAGGATTTGAACCTGTGTTCCTCTTTGCCAGAGAAACCCTCATTAGGTACTATTCAGCTTTGCTTGATCAGCGATGCAATCCATGGCTGAGTCGGTATAGAGCATGTCGGATCTAACAACAGTTTCTCCTCCATTTCTATTATGATTAAATCGTCGCTTTTTAAAACACTAAACATTGCTGAGGAGTAAAGGTAGTTAAAATAATAATGGCATCAAAGGAAAAACTGTGCTTCTGAATCTGTTTTTTTTGTGGACACAAAAATCCATGTTTGACAGATTTTTAAACGAGATTTTAATTTATTCTCATCTAATAATTCAAATTTCTGAAGCTGATACTTTTCAGCAGAGTTCTTTTCAATGATCAAGTGCATTATCAGTCACCTCTGAATTTCAAATATGCAGGCTTTCATATACAATGATAGTTTATAAGTAAAAAAAATAGATCTTGGTTGATGAGCTGGGGGATTAAAACGTAGTTATACGTGATTAATTTTCTCTCAAATTTCTTTGGTTGTGGAGAGACTGCGTATGAAAACCATTTTAAAAGAGACAAGTTTTATTTCAATGTTGTTTTTATCCCATGGGAAGGTAATAAGTTTAAAAGAAACAATTATAAACAAATAATTTTAATAAAATAAAATAAACGATGGTTACTTAATTCACTGTCCCTACCTGAACTTGAATTGTACATGCTCTTAATTAAGCTTTATAAGTCTAACATCTTCACCTACACCCAAAAATTTTATTTGATATTATTATTATTTTTTATTTTTTTTTTTTTAAATAGGAATAGATAGGTTTGCTTTTTGCCCTGTTCACACTTTTCACTTTTTGCACAGGAGTAGATGTTTATGGTTAGGTTCCCTATTTCTTCTCTTAAAGTTTTCTCATTTAAAAAAAAATTTTTTGCTCCCAGGAACTCATTACATGTTGGTGGCATTATTGCTTTGTTTGTGGGTGAAATGAAAAAGAAAAAAATGTAAAATATTTTGAAAAATTTTTTAAAATAAAATAAAATATTTACAGTATATACTCGTGATTTTATCATGTATCTTGTGTATCGTGCGAGTTCCTTTTTTGAGAGACCAAATTACAGTAGACTAATCTCTTTTCCTCTATCTCTTTATCCCATCTTCTAGTTAAACAAGTTAAAAAGGTAAAAGAGAATGATAAAAGTATCGTTAGTAACGTTATAC
>OZ038516.1:40957723-40980223 GCA_964036315.1 Acanthosepion esculentum
CCTATTTGCTTTGGCCACCTTGTTATTGGACAATATTAAATGGTTCGACACATTGATATTCTGACAAGGGACCAGGCCTACTTTGCCTAACCACCTTTTTAATTATATTAAACAAATTTTAACTGTTAGGCACATAAACAACATTTTCATCAAGACATCTATTTTCTAAAGTTCTTTTTACCATTATACTAAGTCCACTTGAATTTCCTACTCTGGACATAGCTACATAGAGCTGACCATGAGAGAAACATTTGAATCATTTTCTAATGTTTATATTAATAATAACAATGATGAGATTTCTCTATGAACAACATTTTCATTAAGACATCTATTTTCTAAAGTTCTTTTTACCATTATACTAAGTCCACTTGAATTTCCTACTCTGGACATAGCTACATAGAGCTGACCATGAGAGAAACATTTGAATCATTTTCTAATGTTTATATTATTATTATTATTATTATTCTGCAGTACTCACTTTTCAATTTTTAAATATTTTTCATGGTAATTCGTAGTAATGTGAAATGGCAGACATTGTAAAATAGCTCAAATATATATTTAATACCCAGCACAAGTATTGAACTGATAGCCTTCAGCTAATTTCAATTTGTGCTTTAAAATAATCTTTGAAACACTGCATTATTAACATCCCTTTCCTTCCCACAGCATTCTTTTCCAAGGCCTCTCAGTTGTAGTATCCTTATTGTTAGTTTCACTCTCAGTTATTTTCTGTTGCCATAGCAGGATATGACAACACAACTATGAAATCCAAACTTGCTATTGTTCAGTGATCAGAGTTACCTGCAGTTGCGGAATAAACTTTTTGTACATAAATTGAAATCACATACAGAATGATAAAGGTTAATAAGTTGACCTGTTCCACCTGCAGTTGAAATGGGTTCTGTCCATTAAGTTCTATATAAACATGGTTTTCCACTGAGGATACATGTTTATATTTTGATTTTTAACCCAAACCCCAGGTTGTATCTCTTCCCTGGGAGGGGGTTGGGTTTATTGCCTGGTGCCTGAGGCATCCCCAAAAGGGAAAGTGCCAAGGGGGCTTGGAAATTTTAGTGCAGTAGTGCCGTTAATCCCACTTTAAACCATGACTTTGTGTCCCATCTGGTTCCATTGTGGGCACCCTGGTAAAACAACTATAAAATCTATTTGCCTGGTTAAGTTATATTAAATTAACATTGGTAGCAGAACATGGTTATGATCTGCAGACTTCTGGGTTATGGGCGCGGCAAACCTCCACCTGATGACTTTATTGATTTTAAACAAAATCTTTCAAAAACAAAAATCTGAAGAAAACTGGCTTACGAAATTTTAGTTTGTTGCGTACCATTGAAATAATTCTTTGGTTTGTATCAAAATATTAAATGGTAAATAAAAGCAAACCTTTCCTTTACAATACAACCAATACTTTATTTATGAACAAATTCTTTCAGTATATGTGACACATTTGCAAAGTACAACTGCTTCAAAAAGAAATTGAAATGAGTACATATTTAAATCAAAGGAAGGATTTAAATCATTTAAAAAATGCGTTTGAAATACAGATTTAATAATTCGTAGTGAAGAGTAAAAATTATAAACATGAGAATAAAATATGAGTTTTCCTGAAATTGGGTATTTTTGCCAAGCAGGAATTGAACATATAACCTCTGTTATAATGTTCAGAGAAAGATACAAATGTTTTTTCGAGATAGAAACCTCCGAAGAGAGAATTTTCTTCATCTTTCATTTACTCCTTACCTTCATCTTCTTATCATCTTTCTCTTCCTTTCCCCCTCATCTTTATCATCTTCCTCATCATCTTCCTCTTCTCCTTTACTTCTTTCTCTTCCTCCTCCTCTTCTCCCCATCTTCTTCTTCTTGTCATCTCCCTCCTCCCTATCTTCTTTCTCCTCCCCATCTTTTTCTCATCATCTTTTTCTTCTTCCTCCTCCTCCTCCTTTTCTCCTTCTTTCTCCTCCTCTTCTTCTTCTTCCTTTTTTTCTACTCCTTATCATCATTTCCTCCTCTTTTTTTTCTTTCTTCTTTTCTCCTCATCCTCTTCTCCTTATCAGCTCCTCCTCATTATCTTTCTCCTCTTCTTCCTTATCTGAAATTATGACAATAGGATCTGGCAAACACTTACTGTTGATGAACATTTATCATGATGAAGCTGCTAAAAAATTAGCTTCTGTAATAATGTACAGAAGGAGAGGCAAAATGTTTTTTAAGCTAGAAAACCACCAAGATGAAAATTGTTTTCCTCATCTTTTTCTCTTCTTTATCTTCTTCATCTTCAATCATCATCAATGACAGTAGGGTCTTACAAACATTTGCTATGGTGAAGCTGCCAAACATTTTGCTTTAAATACTTATCAAGGAGCTCAAAGTGAGACCCACCAAGATTTACTCTCTTTTTGTGGAATTTCAAACAATCAGTTGATACCTTTATTTTTAGACCAATCAGAGTCCCAGAAATCTTAAGACTTCATACATCAGTTTAGAGCCCCTTACCAATTCAAATAATCAGGTGATTATATTTTTATAATAATTCACCAATCAGCTTGCAAGAAATCGCAATATATTCAACATTAATTTGCAGACTCTTAGTGCACAAAATTCAAGAATTCATAAAATAATGTAAATAAATATTTTTCATAACAGGATATCATGCTTTGCAGGTGCTTCTCTGCAAAATAAATTGGAATTTTGGTAAGAATTAATGACATCAGGAAAAAAAAAGCAGATTGTGGAATATTAGCAACTTGAAGGTGTCTGTTAGAAATCTGAAACTGAAGCTTGATTGAAGATTTATCCATGGCAAGGATCAGAGATATTTTTCAATTAGTCAAGAAAAGCCTTTAGAATAAGAATATAAACCAGCATTTCTCAACAATTTCACTGAAGTGCAGTGGTTCTCAACCGGAGACCATATGGACATCACTGGGAGTCCACATAAGCACAACAATAATAAGATGGAATGAAAGTAGTAATAAAATAATAACAGTGAAAATGCTTCATCTAAAAGCAACAATAATAAGATGGAATAAAAGTAGTAATAACAGTGAAAATGCTTCATCTAAAAGCAACAATAATAAGATGGAATAAAAGTAGTAATAACAGTGAAAATGCTTCATCTAAAAGCAACAATAATAAGATGGAATAAAAGTAGTAATGAAATAACACTGAAAATGCTTCATCTAAAAGCAACAATAATAAGATGGAATAAAAGTAGTAATAAAATAATAACAGTGAAAATGCTTCATCTAAAAGCAACAATAATAAGATGGAATAAAAGTAGTAATAACAGTGAAAATGCTTCATCTAAAAGCAACAATAATAAGATGGAATAAAAGTAGTAATAACAGTGAAAATGCTTCATCTAAAAGCAACAATAATAAGATGGAATAAAAGTAGTAATAACAGTGAAAATGCTTCATCTAAAAGCAACAATAATAAGATGGAATAAAAGTAGTAATGAAATAACAGTGAAAATGCTTCATCTAAAAGCAACAATAATAAGATGGAATAAAAGTAGTAATGAAATAACACTGAAAATGCTTCATCTAAAAGCAACAATAATAAGATGGAATAAAAGTAGTAATAAAATAATAACAGTGAAAATGCTTCATCTAAAAGCAACAATAATAAGATGGAATAAAAGTAGTAATAACAGTGAAAATGCTTCATCTAAAAGCAACAATAATAAGATGGAATGAAAGTAGTAATAAAATAATAACAGTGAAAATGCTTCATCTAAAAGCAACAATAATAAGATGGAATAAAAGTAGTAATAAAATAATAACAGTGAAAATGCTTCATCTAAAAGCAACAATAATAAGATGGAATAAAAGTAGTAATAACAGTGAAAATGCTTCATCTAAAAGCAACAATAATAAGATGGAATAAAAGTAGTAATAAAATAATAACAGTGAAAATGCTTCATCTAAAAGCAACAATAATAAATTGGAGTAAAGCTAATAATTAAAAAATAATAGTGACAATATATATATTTTAAATTTTGTTATATTTTGGTTTGAAGAGTGCTCAATACAAGAGAGAGAGAGCATTTGTCATGACAACACATAGGCATCATAAACAACATTTAGAGTAACCTCAGTGCTACCTTCTCCCCATGTATAAGTATTACTCCATCTGTAGGCCACATTATATATGTCTTCCCCTTTCACCCAGTTGACTTCAGTGGCTTATATCTGGAACCAATGCTTGATATATTTTGATAATTACATCTGGAGATAATACATCTGGAGCCAATGCTTGATATATTGTTGATTTCTAGTTGCGAGTAATTGCAAGTAGAATGTATGGTGTGGAGTTGCTAGCATCATGCCCAACGGGTTTTAAATTCAGAGTAGTCTTTCTTTTAGACAGGTTTCTAACCAAAGTCTACTCTGCTATTTAACACATAGCTGGGGGAGAAAACAGATTCACGTTTTTCTCAATGACATATGTGTAAAAGTGAACACAATCGACTTGAAGTCAGCTTGCCCATTCTACTTTACCCCGTGCTGATAAATCCTATGCCACACGAAATCCTATGCCACACGCATATTCACCTACAGGGTTGAGGTTGGGGTTATTGTTATCATTTTTTGCTGCTGGGCTTTCCAAAATGTCCTAAAGAAAAAAAAAATACTTATCAGGCGATTATTTTTTTTTCTTTTCCTGTCAAAATTCTTGGCTTGTTGCTTATCATGTAAATGTATCACGGTAATTAAATGTAAAATATTTGTTTATTTCTTTTTCTTTTTCCACTCGCTTATCCGTTTACTTCAAACAAAATTCTAGGTCAGTAAAGTAACCATCCTTACAAGAAAGAAAGAAAAAATCTTTTGAGTGCAATTAGAACCTTTTAGGAATATTATTTCGTTTATTGGACCACTGGTTCTCGTTATCAATGTCAAGGCTACATTATCATTTCTGTCTTTATGTCATTTTTTTTTTTATTGCTAACTGCCATTTGTTTTCAGTATGGAAGGCCGTATCAGCTATTTTACATCTTTTGTCAGCTTTAAATGTATTTAATACACACCCAAACTGGAATATCATATTTCTTCCCGTCACTTTTTTTTTTTTTTTTTTTTTTTTTAACTATTAAAAACAAAAAGAACTTTTTATCTTGAATGGCCTGTTTGAAAGTTGCCAAAAATTAAAAAAATTAAAAAAATATAAAAAATAAAAAAAAAAGAAGAATTTTGCTGTTTCAGAAGCAAAACGTTCATTTCTATTTGCTATCTAAAAAGAAAATACCTCAAAATATTTTCTCTTATCATTAATGAACAATTAAGAAGCTTTCCTCATGGAGAACGTTCAACCCAAAAATTTAACAATCTTTAAACTCTAGTCTCAGATGAGAGTTATTAATTAAAAAAACAAAACAAAATAGTGTAAATTTAATTAGTCCCAACAAATGTCTAATAATTATCTTAAAACTAACTTCAAAGTTATCTAATTCAAAAACTGACATCAAGTAATGAAACTTCATAGGGCCCATTTCCTGTTAGCATCAAAACTGTCAGTGTTAATGAAAAACAAACGAATTGTGTCAATTTACATCATTCAGACTGTTGTCCTCATCTTTATAGCCATATCCATGTTGTTTTGGGCATTGTACTTCTTCAAGTGATTGGAATTCTGAACTGAACCCTTTATTTTGTCCACTGGGAGTAAATCGATCTATTTCCACGTGCCATCCCTCTTCCGCATGTCTCAGTTATCTCCCTTTAACTCAACTCTCCAAGTTTTTGTTCACTACTGCAATAGCCAAATATTGAACTTTGGGAAAAAACATGATAAACGCTTCCTGAGTCTACAGCAAATAAAGTTTAAATGTATGAAAATCGACAATGGTTTAAAATGATGAAAAACTTATCAACAAAAGGTTACAAAATTCAAGAAACATTGTATTAATCATTGTTTATGTATGAAAGAGTGTGTGAGTGAACAAGTGAGAATGAAAGGGAACAGAGTTTGAAGAAACTTAAAACCAGGAAGAGACACTTGAAATTTCTAGGGCACTTAATGAAGAAAGAATGCTTGGAAAATTCGATACTCACAGGATGAACTGAAGGCAAGAGGAACAAAGGAAAAACATACATTAAACTTTATTTGCTGTAGAAACAAGACATGCACTATTTACATTATTCGGACTGTTGTCCTCATCTTTGTCGCCATATTTATTACAATGTTTCGGCTGTTGTATGTTCCGGCCTTCTTCAGGTGGTTGGAATGTTGAACTGAACCCTTTATTTTGTTCACTGGGGTGGACTGTTCTAGTGCCAGTGCCATTTTTTTTTTTTTTTTTTTTTTTTTAATGGATGTCAGTTATCTATATCCACTGTGTCATGAGTCCTTGAGGTCATCTGTATATCTCAAGGCACAGTGGATAAAGGCGTTGGTTAGATCCAGTGACAGGACCCAAAAAGTGTGAGTTCAATACCCGGTTAAGGCAGCGGAGAACTTGCAGAGGGGAATTAACAGGAGATAACTGATAACTGATATCCATTAAAACATGGCACGTGGAACTAGAACAGTCTACCCCAGTGAGCGAAATAAAGGGTTCAGTTCGACATTCCAACCACCTGAAGAAGGCCGGAGCGTACAACGGCTGAAACGTTGTAATAAATATGGTGACAAAGATGAGGACAATAGTCCGAATAATGTAAATAGTGTACATAATACCTCATCTCAGAAATATAGACAGATACTGAAGGGCCGAAACGTTGTGATAAATATGGCGACAAAGATGAGGACAATAGTCCGAATAATGTAAACAGTGTACATAATACCTCATCTCAGAAATATAGACAGATACTGAAGGGCCGAAATGTTGTGATAAATATGGCGACAAAGATGAGGACAATAGTCCGAATAATGTAAATAGTGTACATAATACCTCATCTCAGAAATACAGACAGATAAACAAGAAGTGTTTATCGTGTTTTTCCTCTGGAGAAGAAATATACATTTTTTTTTTTTTTTAATGTTTGCATGCTTAAAAGAATAAACTGGAACCAAATCACACACAGAAGTGCATATTAATCACACTTGTCATCAGTGTTAATATTATACCAAAACTTGTTTTTTAATTACAGAAATAATCTTTTCTCCAAAGAAAAAGAAAAATTGAATTTTCCCCACTTCTAAGCCACATGCTTACCCATCTTCTGTGGTGGACATGTTTGCGATACCATCAATAAAAAAAATTAGCTTGAATCTTTTAGTTGTGGAGCCCATGTTATGATGACCTATATTGTTATCTGTTTGTAATGTTATGTTCATTAAAAGGTGGTTTAACTTAAATCGTCCATCATCATTTCCCCTTCTGGGGTCCAAATGACGATTGGGGCTGACAGCATTCAGGATAATCTCACTAATCCATAGTTGTTAGAAATCAATCATATTTTTGTTTCACAGACATAGTATCTGCACCCCATATCCTACCACCTTTGTACAGCTACAGGGGCCAGTCTGTATGGCTATTTAACCCATAGCTAGAGGAAAAAGAGATGGGTTTATATTTTTCCCCATGAAAGTGAATATAATAAGCTCAACTGGAATTCAAACCTGACTAAAATGCGCGCACGCACACACACACATATATATGTATGTATGTAGGCATATATTGTCATCCACAGACAGACTGTTTCACTGTATCGCAGTTCTTCAGTGGGGATAGATGTCCAATTGCTTCAAAAATGTTATTGTTTTTTTTAAATTTTAAAATTTAAGAATGTTTATAAATATTCATGAGGTTAGTCAAAAAGTCTCGTCAAGCTATAGAGGACGCCAAGTGACACAATTCAATGTCTAATAAATGAAAATGAGTAAATGATGTTCTTGAATTTTTTTTAATGTAAATTAGTATTTAAATTATTCTTGTTTGGGATTAATTTATGTGTTACATATTTTAAATGAATTTAACTTTTTTTAATTTTTAAAATTTTTTTATAGTTACATAAGTTAGCTTGGGAAAGTAATAATTCTTTCAGAAATGGAGATATTTGAAAAAAATCCTAGGTGGGGGTTTCTTTCACAGATGTATTCTGAAATTTTACATATATATCTTTATATATATATATATATATATATATGCAGAAATATAGTCTTAAAGTGTGCTATATTTATGGGGTAAAGTGCTCAATATCAGAGATAGAGCGTGTGTAAATATAAAAGTGGACATGGAAGTCAGCACTTAGAGGCGACAGTCTGTTTCATGCTAGTGCAATCGTCAGGCGACTAGATAACCAAAAACACCGATCAAAATAAAAGAATAAATAAATAAATATATAAGATAAAAAATAAAAATAAAAAAACAAACAAAAAAACAAGCAAAATAATTCGACATAAATAAATAAACAAATAAGCGACTTCCGGTAAAAGTACCCGCCAAAATATACTACCCATAATGCACCACTGACCCTTATATAAACAGCCGAGAAAAATAACAGCACTAGTCGCCTGACGATTGCACTAGCATGAAACAGACTGTCGCCTCTAAGTGCTGACTTCCATGTCCACTTTTATATTTATATATATATATATATATATTTATATATATATACTGTGTGTGTATGTAAAATTCATGTCTGTGTGTAGTAATTAGTAATGCCTCTCTTCCACTTGACTGAATGAATACTTAGTAATATGTATATACATACACATATTAATGTGTAGTCATAGATGTATTAATATGTATATACATACACATATTAATGTGTAGTCATAGATGTATTAATATGTATATACATACACATATTAATGTGTAGTCATAGATGTATTAATATGTATATACATACACATATTAATATACACACCTGTAGATAAACCTATATATGTGGGAAGTTATGTATATGTGTGTGTATATATATATATATATATATATATACATATATATATATATATACATATGAATATATATATTCATATGAATATATATATTCATATGAATATATATATTCATATGAATATATATATTCATATGAATATATATATACATATGAATATATATATTCACATTTCATTAAAAACGACTGACAAGGTGCTTTTCTTTACATTTTTATACAATTTCTCATGTGACTTAATAATGTTTTTCTTTTCGGATGATAAATTATATAAAAACTATTTCTAATTCTAAGAGTTCAAATATAATCCTTGAAAATGGCTAAATGTATAGCTGAAAGCGCTCGGATAAAAAGAACGTTTGGACAGTTTTTATATAATTTACCATCCGAAAAGAAAAACATTATTAGATCGCATGAGAAATTATATAAAAATTAAATAAAAGCACCTTGTCAGTCGTTTTTAATGAAATGTGCATGAAAGAAGGATTGTTGCCTAAATACACAAATATATATATATATATATATATATATATATATATATATATATATAATTTTCTTTTAACACTGATATCTTTAATTTTTTAAATACAGTAGCAGCCTGGGTGTGTTGCCTGTCAATTTTGGGTAATGTAATAGGCTTTTTGAGGGTAAAAACCAAAGTTGTGTCATAAGAAACCCGCTGGAGGCTATCAGTTTTATAAAACAGTCATGGCCATTTAGTTATACAATGAAAAAGTCAGAATGAAAGATTCCTTGAGAAATGTAAATTGAGAATTTAGGCTAGTCAGGAAAAATGATTGTCCTTTTCATAATGAATGACAATGTCGAATGAAGCAAGCTCCCAATATATCTAATATATATATATATATATATATATATATATATATATATATATATATTTATTATTATGTTGGTGTCACTCACTGACGTAGTCAATGAAAATTCTATTCTTGATGCATGGTGTCAACAAGACTCCTCATAGCTCAAGTACTTTACAGAGAATACTCACAGTAAAATGATGGCAGTTTTTTAGAGGTCTACAATCTTGGACTCAATTCCAATTTTTTCTAAGTGCTTTTACTTCATCATGCCTCCTAATGTTCCTGTAAAATGTAATAATTATCAACATCATTCTTGGAATTTTAAAATTCTTTGTCTTTCTATTTCTTACTTTCTTTTCCTTTTTTTTTCATACAGATCCTTTGTTTACAGAATTCTTTATTTGACCATTGGGCTGGCTGACAAGCGAATGTTCTTATCCAATATAAGCATTCATTATGGTCAATAATTTCAGAGCTGTTTCTATTCTTTTTTACCATTTGTTTCTCGATATATGAGAGAATTATCAGTTATTATTTTATATCTTACATTGTTCATATTCTTCTAAAATCCCTTAGTCACTCCCTCTTTTTCTTTTCATTCTCAGTCTCCTTATTCCTTCAATCCGATTAAAAATATTTCTGATATAAAATATGATATAATTGTTCATATAAACTCTTTCTTTATGTCTGCAATCTCTCAATTCCAATTTTCCCTAGGGGCTTTTTCAGTTTTCTTAGTGGTACTCCAAGTGCACCCATCACTACTGGAATTACTTCAATAGTCATATTCCATCGATACTTCATCTCCCTAGCCAGATTTCTTTGGTACCCATTCTTGTATCATATGGAAGAGCAAAGTCAATAATGTGACACTTGCTATTTTTCCTATCTATAACAATATCTGTCATCTCGTCTGCAGTCGCTCTCTCACAGATGCGACGTTGCCTCGCTCTGTCTTTTTTACAAATACTTTCACGGCAATTGCTCCGATGAGCTGCTTTTGCTGGTTCCTAGGCCTCATGAATTTAAACATCCTACGAGGCTGGCATCCCGTTCCCATCCCTTCACCATTGAAACTGTTAGATGTAGACATCTCTTCTACTCCAATAGCTTCATGACTCGCACATCTCGCCTGTGGAACTCCCTTCCTTATTCCTGTTTCTCTGACAAATACAATCTCCAACTATTTAAGTGTAACGTCAATCGACATCTCCAGTTGCCTTGATCCATCCACTTCCCTTCTCCACATCCTTTCCCCTTTTCATTCCTATCTGCTCTCGCTCCAAATCTTCTGTAACCCCCTTGCCTTGATCGATCCACTATCTTTCTCCACATCCTCTCCTTTACCACTCCTATCTGCCCTTCCTCCAAACCTTCTGTAACCCCTTCCGTGCTAGTGGCCTTCAGCCTTGCTTGGGGTGATAAAAAAAAGTATAGTAAAATGATCAGAAATATATTTTTATAGTAAAATGACCAACAATACATTTTATAGTAAAATGATCAGAAATACATTTTTATAGTAAAATGACCAACAATACATTTTTATAGTAAAATGACCAACAATACATATTTATAGTAAAATGACCAACAATACATTTTTATAGCAGAATGACCAACAATACATTTTTATGGAAGAATTGACAATCAATGCAAGACTAAAAGAGTAGAAAAATACATTTTTATAGCAGAACTACCAAAAAAATTACCAACAATACATTTTGTTATCTACAAACTATATATCTGAAAACATGAAGCCATAAAATTGCATACAATATATTTAGACTTTGTTATTAAATGACCCATAAAGTTGTTGATATGTCACTAAATAAAAACAACCAACTCTCAAGTTCAGCGATTATTTCTGTGTGCTGAAAAAAACTGACCCTAAATCTTCTTTTCTACTGTTATTATTATTATTATTACTACTACTACTGTTTTTAGTATTACTACTACTACTGTTTTTAGTATTCTAAATCCTTATTTACACTATTCACATTCAGACTGTTGTCTTCATCTTTGTTGTTGTTATCACAACATTTCAGCCATTGTATCCTCCAGCCTTCCTCAGGTATGTATTGATCTGGGTAATCTACAAGGAATTCTGAACTGAACCCTTTATTTAATCTACAGGCATAGACTGTTCTCATTCCCCAGCTAATGTCTGAGGATGCCATCTAGATCTTATTTTTATTTAGTACTGTTCAGTTATTGCTCATCTGTTTTCACAGAGTCCAAGTATACACTGCCCGGCCCAGGGATTGAACTCAAAACCACTATGTCATCAAATTCTCAAACCAATGCTTTTATCCACTAGACCATTTTGATAACAACAGAAATGTGGTCAATACTCAGAATATAACTAGCGTGAATAATGGTAAACCTTCATCCCAGAAATTTAAACAAAATTATTATAGACCCCTGAACAGGGTCTTTAGTTCTTCTGTTTCCTAGCTTTTTAAGTATTGTTGGTTCCCAGGCTTTTAGCCTTTATTGGTAGCTACAATTTCTTTTTCCAACCATTGGATCATCTTTCCGGATTTCTTAACATGGGATGGGTGGGGGATGTTTTAAGAAGAGACAAGAAAATGCATCCTTATCTGAAGATTTAGGACTTCAGCTTTTATCTTTTTATTTCTCTCTTTCCTTCATGGTAAGCCTCACCAGCTCTTCACCCTGGCACGTCCTAATGTGCAAATGGGCTTCGTAAGGTACAGTGAAAAAGCAAACATTCTTAAATAACTCAAACGACTATGGTAAATAAAAAGCTACAAGATTTTCGAAGAAAGGAGACGATAGGTGTGGGGTCTGGAGAATGTTAGAAGGAAACCAAGGAGTAGGGTGAGAACTGAGGCAAAATGTGGGTGTGGGCATAGGGAGGGGGTGGGCTTATGTAAATGGGTGTAATTTGGGACGTAAATAATGTAGCCTGTTTGCTTTAGGCTTCTTCTACAAAGATACTGTCTACAGAGAACATGGAATAGAAAAAGAAAGCGAAGCAGAAAGGATGTGATAGAGAATGAAAGGAAATGTGGGAGGAAGAAAGAAAAAATTTAAAAAAGGAAGGGTGAATGAGAAGAATGAAAGAGAAAGAGTGAATGAGAAGAATGAAAGAGAAAGAGAGTGAATGAGAAGAATGAAAGAGAAAGAGAGTGAATGAGAAGAATGAAAGAGAAAGAGAGTGAATGAGAAGAATGAAAGAGAAAGAGAGTGAATGAGTAGAATGAAAGAGAAAGAGAGTGAATGAGTAGAATGAAAGAGAAAGAGAGTGAATGAGAAGAATGAAAGAGAGTGAATGAGAAGAATGAAAGAGAGTGAATGAGAAGAATGAAAGAGAAAGAGAGTGAATGAGAAGAATGAAAGAGAATGAATGAGAAGAATGAAAGAGAGTGAATGAGAAGAATGAAAGAGAAAGGGGGAGAATACTAGAGACTAGATACTTCCCAGATATTTAAATTGTACTTGTTTTGATTTTGGTATCTCTGATTTGCTGTTTGGGCTCATCTTTTACTAACAAGCATGCATATAGACCATTAATATTGAAATCTGTTCAATCCTCACTGGGTGCCACTTACTTGCGGCGTTGAACCACATTTAATAACCTAAGCTTAGTTGATAATCGAGAAAAATGTATCTGGAAAAGGAAGGGAAAAAAAGAAATTGAAATCTGTTAAAAGTAAAAGGAAAGAAAAATTTTTTTGAAGAAAAAGAAAGAAGAAAAAGACAAAGGAAAGGGAAGCTGTAAATATAACAATGAAAGAAAGATTAAAAGGAAAAGAGAGAAAGAGAGGTGAGTGCAGTAAAAATGAAAAAAAAGGCAACCCAGAAAGAGAGAGGAATGAAAAGGGGGGAAAAAAAGTGGAATACTGAAAAGAAAGAAAAAGAAAAATAAAGAAAGAAAGAAAGAAAATGAGCAAAAAAGAAAGAAAGCAAAAAGCAGAAAGAAAGAAAGAAAATGAGCAAAAAAGAAAGAAAGTAAAAAGGCTACAAAAAGGAACAAAAAAAGATATACCAGATGGTAAGTAAATATAAGAAAAATAAAAATAAAATTGAAAGAATGTTATGATGTCTGATGATGGTGGCAGAGGGGGGGGGGGTGATTGGAATGTTAGATATACAGACTGGTAGAGGGTGGTGTGTATATATATATATATATATATATATATATGTATATATATATATATATATATATATATATATATATATATTTGTAAAAGGACAAAATGAACAAAGACGAAAGGAAAACTTATCTTAGCTGGTGCATTTTGTCCTCTGAGGTACTTTAGCAAAAGAAATGTAAGGATTTTAATTGTGACAAGTATCTATATACATTTTTGCTCTTGTATATAAATACTTGTCACAAAACAAAATCCTTACATTTGCCTTCGAGATAAAATGCATAGGCTAAGATAAGTTTTTTCCTTTTGTGTTATATATATATATATATATATATATATATATATATATATATATATATATATATTGTGTGAATGTACTCAGATATGTGGAGGCTTTATTTGTCAATACCAAGCAGAAATCAAAAAAGGTATGAGAAAAATTGAAAAAGTAATTAAAACAAAAAGAAACAAGCAGGGAACTGTCATTGGTTTTAATCAAATATACAAAGATAAAGAATTGCTGGCACCAAATACACCCATTTCAATTATTGTATTTGTTTGTTTGTTTGCATATATATATATATAGAGAGAGAGAGAGAGAGAGAGAGACACACACACACAATTTGTCACTTAGATGATTGATTTTATATTCAGCGACTCTACTCCAGAGTTTCGTAGACAAACATTTTTTATAATTGTTGAGTCCACTCTGCATGAAGTTTCAGCCATTAACTGCCATTTTTCTCATTTTACTTTTTCTTTTGTGTGTTTTCTGATAAACTGGTTTCAAACGATCTCACAGGAAAAAATCCAAGAGTAGAAGGTCTGGAGACCTATTGATTCTGCAAAATAAGAAAATATCGAAACAAATTAGACATTTAAAACATGATTAATTAATTAACCTCGATGGTGAACAACTCTTGCCTCACCCCATATATATATATATATATATATATATATATATATATATATATATATATATGATGTGTGTTAATATCCTTGAGAAAGGCATTAATCCTCTTCTTCTTCTCCAGCTATGGGTAAATAGCAGGACACACTGGGTTCTTTAGACTTGGATGGCAATTGGTCAAGGAGAAGAACAACTCTAAATTCAAAACCTGCAGAAGGTTGTTGGGGGACCTTGTAGCACATAGTGCACCATGTCTCTGTATTTGGCCCTCCAAAAAATGTGCTTGGTTCTGCACAGCCTTCACCACTATAATCAAATAATATGTGCTGGTGTCTGGGCTGGCGGTTCCTAGGAATTGAGCTGCTTGACCTTCATACGTTGAATATGACGGGAGAGTCCATCATATATATATATATATATATATATATATATATATATATATATATTTTATTTTAAATTAATTTAAAGAAAAACAGACCACTTTAAGGCTGCATTAGTTATAGTTTATTTCACAAGAGAATTTTATTTTTCTCTGGATCTTCAGACTTCACTTTCTTAAATATTTTATATATATATACATACATACATACATACATACATATATATATATATATATATATATATATACATATATATATATACACACATATATTGTCATCCACAGACAGACTGTTTCGCTGTATCACAGCTCATCAGTGTGGCTAGATGTCCGGTTGCCTCCAGCTAGGATCGAGACCCAACTGAATTAGTGTCAGTGAGGGATTCTACCACTAAGCCGTTGACGTACGGCAGGGATGAAGGAGAATTTAAGCGTATTTATTTTTAGATAAACACACAGTGACAGAGAGAACTCGATTCGATTTACCGAAGAGTCTTGCATTATGAGCCGTAATAGTCACTGTTTACAAACCCACACTTCCTCCCCAGAGAGCTCAACCGAAATAAATTTTTCAGGAGCCTATATATATATATATATATATATATATATATATATAATTTTACCCCGAGCAAGGCGATAATCCCACTAATATGCAAGGGGTTACTGGGAGTGAAAGAGAATGAGAAGTCTTTTGGAGAAGGAACCAGAAACCCAATACCAAGGAAGAAACAAGGAATAAACTTCTACTTCTGTTCAAAAGACAAGCTAGAAGTGGGAGAAGGACAATATACAAGCCTATCTTCTAATATTCAAATATATGAAGTGTGCTGACAAATTCTCCATTAGACTAATTGCCCAGAATCTCACCAAAATGACCATACATCAGAATTTGAGTGGGGGCATATCTTTTTGGTCATCTGATAACTTTTCAGCACCCCAAATATCTGTCATAACTTAACTGCAGGCAGACACAAACACACATACCTCTATACCATGCATGTCTATTTCTAAAATAATAACTCAGACGCATATGACTGTGTATTTACACACACTCATGCACCACCACACACTTTATAGTTATTTTATGAAGGGTCCAAGTATAAGGCACCTGGTGTGGATCAAACTGTATTTGAACAGGATAATCTATCTGCTCATCGAGTTTCTCAGTTTTTGTCATCACTTGAACTGCAACACTCGCATTTGTGTCAGTTCTCTGTTAATTGTAATTTGGATTTGCCGCTGGATAATGGTTATTGTCTCTGAAAGTGGAATTGACATGCCAAGTTCAAGTTTAGACAAAGACAGTTCTATTTACTTTGAACTAATAATGCCCATGGAAAATTTCATATTCATCCGTCAAAACCTTCTCACATCTTCCTGTCCACCTGTCTCAGCTTTCTCATACCTATTCATATTTCTAGTTTACTTCTATCTATCTATGCCCCTTCATATCTATGTGTCTACGATCTTTTCATATCTATCATCTTTTCATGTCTATCTGTCTGTCACCTTTTGATATCTATCTATCACTTTTGAATATCTGTCTATCTATCACCTTTGCATATCTGTCTATCACCTTTGAATATCTATCTATCACTTGTGGATATCTGTCTATCTATCACCTTTGCCTATCTCTCTATCACCTTTGGATATCTATCTATCTATCTATCTATCTATGTATCACCTTTTGATATCTATCTATGTATCACCTTTTGATATCTATCTATGTATCACCTTTTGATATCTATCTATGTATCACCTTTTGATATATATCTATGTATCACCTTTTGATATCTATCTATGTATCACCTTTTGATATCTATCTATGTATCACCTTTTGATATCTATGTATCACCTTTTGATATCTATCTATGTATCACCTTTTGATATCTATCTATGTATCACCTTTTGATATCTATCTATGTATCACCTTTTGATATCTATCTATGTATCACCTTTTGATATCTATCTATGTATCACCTTTTGATATCTATCTATGTATCACCTTTTGATATCTATCTATGTATCACCTTTTGATATCTATCTATGTATCACCTTTTGATATCTATCTATCACCTTTTGATATCTATCTATGTATCACCTTTTGATATCTATCTATCACCTTTTGATATCTATCTATGTATCACCTTTTGATATCTATCTATCACCTTTTGATATCTATGTATCACCTTTTGATATCTATGTATCACCTTTTGATATCTATCTATCTATCTATCTATATGGTGCTCCGAAAGTTTTGTCCCCTGCTTCCAAAAAGTAATGTGAACAATAAAAGAACAAGTCATACAGTAATACAAAGCACATGTACTGGAATCAGTTTATTTACTTTCATTGACCCTGTCACACTTCAAGAAGGTCTATATGAACACCATCATCTGTCTATCTATCTATCTATCTGGTGCTCCGAAAGTTTTGTCACCTGCTTCCAAAAAGTAATGAGACCAATAAAAGAACAAGTCATACAGTAATACAAAGCACATGTACTGGAATCAGTTTATTCACTTTCATTGACGCTGTCACACTTCGAGAAGGTCTATATGAGCATCATCTATCTATCTATCTATCACCTTTTGATATCTGACTGACTGACAGTAAATAATGTAATGACATTCAACATAAACTTGTTCTTTTTCTTGCATAAACAGAATGTGCTAATATTTTTGTTTCAGTTAAAAGTCAGAATTTACTCAATAAAGAACTTAACTTTTTAATCTACTGCAAAGAATAAAATATAAAAATGATGATACTACATTCCATCCATTAAGTTGTTAAATATGAAATAAGTAATGTAAATTTTAAAAATTAATGAACTCCATAATTACATTTTAAAACTGAGAAAATTTCTCTGCAAAATTAACTCTAGTAAAATTGTTTTTTTATTAGTAATTTATTTTTGCAAATGTTTATTACTCATTTTCAATTGATGGTTTATTAAAAAGGAAAATAAATAAATAAAGCTATTGCAGTTTCTGCTACCAATAACCTATCTGCAACTGAAGACCTGCTAATGACTAAATTCAATACCAACTTCTATATTTTAATTACTGGCCATCTTTGATTAATTTTTTCTTTTTCTTATATTTTTCAATTCAAAGCAACACTTTTTTTTTTTTTTTTTTTTAGATTTATTTACATTTTATTTTTGTCTCTTTAAGTAGATACAGTGTAACCCGAATATAAGAGACCCGGATATAAGAGAAACCCTGATATAAGAGAGATGCTCTCTGGTCCCAAATCAGAGCCTATGTTAATATATATAAAATAGACCAAACCCGGATATAAGAGAAACCCGGATATAAGAGAGATGCTCTCTGGTCCCAAATCAGAGCCTATGTTAATATATATAAAATAGACCAAACCCGGATATAATAGAAACCCGGATATAAGATATATTTTATCGGGTCCCAAATTAGAGCCTATGTTAATATATATAAAATAGACCAAACCCGGATGTAAGAGAAACCCGGATATAAGAAATATTTTATCGGGTCCCAAATTAGAGCCTATCTTAATATATATAAAATAGACCAAACCCGGATATAAGAGACTTCTTCTCTGGTCCCGACAACTCTCTTATATCCGGGTTACACTGTAGTTGAAAATGAAACCTTCTTGACCTCCCTTGTTTTCTTCTTCTTCTTCCGCCGCCTCCTCCTCCGCCCCCACCAAAAACTATCCTTTCTTCTCCTTTCTCTGCCTATTACTCCTTCTTGTGTTTGTCTGTTTGTTAATTTTTCAAGGCCCTTTGTCTGATTTAATTGATTCAGTTTAAAATCCTAGGTTTTACTCTTTCGTCCGGTTTTGTGGGAATTTCTTTTATCCCCTTTTAGTGTTTTTCCTTTCTTTCCCGTCTTTACAAACTCAACCTGACAACTGGTTTGTCCGCGAAACTTTGAAGTTCGACAAAGGATAAGTTCATTGAAGTTTTATTAATTTATTAACTTATATAGGGAAAAGAAAAATAACAAAATATTCAGTTACTTGTCTTCCAAATTGGGAGATAAGTCATTGAATTTTTTATTTGTTTATTCACCATTAATGGTCTGTTTTTTTAATACTGAGGACTTCTTTTACAGAAATCTGCTTGCCTTCAAGATATTATCCTCCAGTAATGTCCTGATTGACAGATTTTGTAAGGTGTAAACTATCTTAGTTTTATATATATATATATATATATATATATATATATATATATATATATATATATATATATATATACTCATGTATCATACAACTTTTGAAGACCTAATTTTAAGAGGATTGCTTCATATATGAGATATAAAAGTAGCATATGTACTGATGGCCCTGACTACATCATTGACCAAACTATATATCCATTTACTGTAGTATATATGGTGTGTGTGTATATATATATATATATATATATATATATATATATATATATATATATATATATATATTTTGTCATCCACAGACACTGCTTCGCTGTTTCACAGCTCATCAGTGTGGCTAGACGTCCGGTTGCCTCTAGCTAGGATCAAAACCCGACTGAATTTGTGTCAGTCGGAACTTCTCCCACTAAGCCGTCAGTGCACGGTCAAGGATGAAGGTGAATTTTAGCGTGTTTATTTTTAGATTTAGATAAACACACAGTGACTGACAGTGACTCAATTCTGCCGAAGAGTCGTGCAATATTAGCTTAAGTAGTCACTGTTTACAAATTCACACCTCAAACCAGAGAGCTCAACCGAAATTAATTTTTTCAGGAGCCAATGTTTTTATCATCCACAGACAGATTGTTTCGCTGTTTCACAGCTCATCAGTGCGGCTAGACGTCCGGTTGCCTCTAGCTAGGATCGAAACCCGACTGAATTTGTGTCAGTCGGAACTTCTCCCACTAAGCCGTCAGTGCACGGTCAAGAATTTTAGCGTGTTTATTTTTAGATTTAGATAAACACACAGTGACTGACAGTGACTCAATTCTGCCGAAGAGTCGTATATATATATATATATATATATATATATATATATATATATATACTCACATATCATACAACTTTTGAAGACCTAATTTTAAGAGGGTTAATACATGAGATGTAAAATTAGCATATGTACTGATGGCCCTGACTACATCATTGACCATACTATATATCCAATTACTGTAGTATATACGGTGTGTGTGTGTATGTGTGTATATATATATATATATATATATATATATATATATATATATATATATGTGCTCTTTCTATGTAATATTTCTTCACAAATTTACAATATATTTACATTGTGTCTAAATGCACACATAGACATGTAGTAGGTAAACACAGAGTTATAATATCTATATTTCAATATTTCAATATGTACATATATTGTCAATTGGTTGTGCCTGGGAGGTGATCCAAGCATACTTGAGTGAAATTGGGTAGCCAGAACATGCATTATTAGTTGTACTAGTACTAGGTCACAGATCATCATGGCCGAGGTTATGAGTGTTTCAGGCTGCTCATGATAGATTATGCACTCCATCTGAGAAACTGTCACTAAGGTCCACCCAGCATAGTTACAGTATAAATCATAGGTGGGTCTGTTGTTATCAAATAAGCACTAATGTCTGCAACAGGTACTGACTAATCACCCAATGTTGGCTATTATATTATATTTGTTTATTCAACTCATAGAAATATACATACACACACACACACTATTAAATTAGACTACACACATGCATGCAAATACACACACATAAACGAATATTGTAAATTTCTTCAACTGACCTGTTACCAAAAATTAGTTTTGAGATCTTTCTTCATTGCAATACTCAAGTTTCGGAAGAATTTTTCAGCATTTTCTTGTGTATAGACACATATATGTGTGAGAAGACAATATATAAATTTTTTATATATCAAGAATAATTTTAGGGAAAAATGTATGATAAAGTTGGAAAAGTTTATGTGTGACACGTTTCAACCTTTAAGACTTCATCAGAAAAAAAGTGATGTTTACACTGTGTGGCCACCCATGTGCACTAAGGATAGGGAGGGGTGAGAATTTAAAATGTATAGAAAGTGCTTTAATCACTAGATCATCCACAGTAAATTTATATTCCAGTTTCTTACATCATTTTACCTTTCTTGGCAGATCTTTTATTATCATAATATCGGATTTTTAATAAGAAGTGAATTAAATTGATAAGACCAACCTTTTTTCGTAATGGTCCAAATTAAAAATTTAGGTATATTCACTGAGCCACAAAAGTGTTTTTTTTTTAAACATTCAAAACATTGCGTGTAACAGAGAGAGTTGGGAAACACACACAAACACACATATATTTTTTTTTTTATTGAAATTGGAGTGAATCTAGGTAGCAAAATTAGATCAGAGCAAATTTGTTTACGGATGGCGAATCTGATCTTGCCCATTGGAATTGGGTCATTACAAAGACAATGAAAATGATCAGAATAATTTTTATCAGTTAAAATTTGAAATAGAGCTTACTAAAGCTATGAGGAACTTTGAAACTCACATGGTTTTGGGTTGACAGCAGCACTCGTGATAATCGTGTGTGGACTAAGGGTCAATTTATGATCAGCCAGGTTTATCTATATTAATGTGTAGTTATGCTGAAAAAGCAGCAGTCGGGAGAGAGTTCTCGAAGAGACCGCGATCGGTCGGCGCGTCATTGTCGCCTGCGTGTCGTCAAGCGCATGAGCACCCAAGTCGACTGTTACGGGTTGCGGCACTACAAGACAGACGAGAAAGGGAGACAGACGGAGGCAGACAAAAGAGTGATTGGCTTGGCTGCCGTCGAGAGCGGTGGTCGGAGATTGGAACCAAACACTCGCTAACATATTTTGTTGATATAAGTGCGAAGAAGTGAATTACTCCTCGAACAATCTAAAACTGCTACTGCTACTATTATTACTACCACTGGAAACAGAAATGTCAAACAAGCTACAATAATCAAAAGGTTGTTTTTGGGCTCATCTGTCATCGAGTACAGTCGAGCTGGGTGGAGAGACATCGGAGACTGGAAATGACGTCAGGGATTGGAACAAAACCCCCGCTAACATGTACTGTTAATATAAGTACCGATGCTTCTGCTACCACGAAAATTACTACTACTGTTACTACCGCCGAGGAGGAAAACAACTATAAACTTTAAGCCGCACACAGAAATCTTTATCTCTCCATCGCAAGAGTCATATATCGTTCTGAGACGATTTCACAAGCTAATCACAAGCCACTCTCTCTCTCTCTCTGTCTAGAATCCAGTGTATGAATTTTTACGTCAATTATTTTCTTTTCTGTCACCCGTTTCTTTTCTATACTATTCTTTTCTTCCATATAAAAGACATTTACAATTCAATCATTGAATAGTTGTTTGTCTGGCTTTCTGCAGATATATATATTTTTTTTAGTGCATTCTAAA
>OZ038516.1:40985223-41007723 GCA_964036315.1 Acanthosepion esculentum
GGTTGATGTTACTTTCAGAATTCCAACTCTAGAGTTTCGTAGACAGACTCTCCAAAAATTACTCCATCTGTATCCATATATATATATATATATATATATATATAAGAGTGGATTGTTAAATTTGCAGCCTAACACATAATTCTTAGCTGAAAATTTGATCTGAAATATTCAATGTATAATATTTGATCTATACAGTTGCTTTTTTGGATCAAATACAAGTGCCATTTGGAGTAGTCGGGCAAGGGTGGTGGGAATTTTTCAACTTGTAAAATTTCTAAAATAAGCCTGCCAGTTCAGGTAAACCTTCCACGGGGAATTTTTTCATACACGTTTATTAACACGGAAGACAATAATCACACTGCAGAGGAAACTATTTGAAAAAAAAGAAACCTTGTATACAGAATAAGTACAGTGCCAAGTCGGATAACGGAAGAAAATGAAGTAAATTGCTAGCACTTGTATTTGGCAGACAAAAGTATGCAGCTCGTTAATTAAAAAGTTAAAAATTAGAATTTGGATATTTGATGTTAATGGAAGAAATACTCGTAAATCAATAATCAGATCGTCTTTTTTACATAATACAACAAAATTGCATGATTTTTAGCTTTTTGGGTGGCTTTGGGTTTTTCTGGGTTTGTTTTTTATATTAAAGCCGTTAATGTCTGTTGGATTTGAAAACATCCCGTCCCTAATAGATCTCTGATGTTCTCTCTATTAGCTTGTATACCACATTGTGCTACTATTTCTTTTACAATGATTGGTGATGTTATGTATGAGCCTGGTCTTCAGTTTATTGTCAAGAATTATGAGATCAGTGCGCTCTCAATGCATTTTCTTCTTAGTGAATCCTTTTCTTTCCTCATCAAACTGGACTTTAAAAAAAAAACAGTTTTGTTCGTTCATTCCAACCAGAAGATGCCAACAAAGCAAACAGACATTAAAGGCTTTAAAACAAAACAAAAGAAACACAGTTTTGTATTTCATTCTGACCTAAAGATGCCAAACTAACACACAAAGGTGAAATGCATTGTCATTAAAAAGAGATAGATATGGAAAACTAATCAAATATATTTTAACCTATACTAACCTGTAACCATCTGCACTAAGACTAACATATCAGGCATGCACACACACACATGCTCACAGTAATACAGCTATATCATCAATCCCTCTCCTTAGAACATATGACTAAAATTTTATGCCGTTTTAGAAATGTATACTTACAATAGAAACAAGTTAAATCAACATGGCACCCTTAAAGTTGAATATAAGTGTTTCATGTACAATCATAAATTTAGAACAAAAAAAGCATAAAGTAGTAGTAGGTCAGAACGTCAGTTTAGTGGCTTTCCTGCTCAAAAGGATTTCAGGAGGCTTTGGAATTATTGAAGATAAACCACATAAAGGACCACCAGTAAACTTTGGTGATGACCAACTAAGGACATGTATTGAATTTAATCAGTTTCAAACTTGATGCAAACATTAATGTTTAATACAGGAACTATAGTCTGATAGTTCATTGCCTGACATATAGTTTTAACTGAATTTTGATCTGAAATTTTCACTCAATAATGTTCTATCTAGGTGATCAATATTCACTATTTAATTAAGTGCATTGACAATGAAGAAAACTATGTTTAAAAGTAAATATTTTTTATGTGAAATAAATGCTGTTTTTTCATTATGAGGTTTATTGATCTACCTACATATTTAAGCATGTGACCATATGCAATAAGTTATAAACTTAGTTACCTACCTATGTATATAGATATAATATATATATATATACATCTTGTTTCTCCAATATTAACAAATGCTTTTCTCTGCATATCTTGAAACATTGTGAAAATCTTAAATTATTGCCGGGAAAATAAAGTCCTTCAAGAATATTCCAAAATAGAAAATTAACTAAAGAAATAAATAGATGAACCCTTCAATACAAAAACGAAAGGCAAATGTGCTTGTGAATTGGCTTTTGTGCTAAAGCTCACTCTTTTTACGCCTGACTTTTTCTTTATTTGTTATTTGTGCTGCACCCACTAAAAAATTCTTGTTTTAAATAATTTTATATTGCTATAGATTATTTTTTGTTGTATATTGTTTATAAAACTTATATATGTTTGTAAATATATTTTTGATTATATATTTTTGATTATGTGATTTTCAAAGAGCAAAGTAATTTTTTATTAAAAAACAATGTATTCATGTATATTCCATAATTCTTATGAAAAAAAAAGAAATCTATAATTAATCCGCCATAGTAAATCCTTAAAATAAAAAACAGATTAACTCCCTTTGTTACTTAACAAAGGGAGTTAATGACGTTTTTTTTTTTTTTTTTTTAATTAAATTTTTTAAAATGTCTTAAATATATTTAAAATATTTTACTTTTAAACATAGATATCACATCATAAATAATATTGCTTTGTTGCTTGGAGACATTTTGTTCAAGGTTTTTTTTTTAATTTTTTCAGTATACAATATAATTTTTAATTATTTAGTTTTATACTTGTACTTTTCCGCCATTTTTATTTTTATGTTCAATATACAGGATACAACAGAAATACCTCCCACATAATGGTAATACATTTACCTCAAAGAAATACCTCCCACATAATGGTAAGACATTAGTGGTAGTGATGTCTTCATCTAGCTGATGTCTTATCATTATTTCTGCCACACCTTCTATTATTTTAAAAAATTTTGATAAACTTGGAACTTATTACCTGCAGAAAAACAGAGTGTCAAAGGGACAGTTTTTCCATTGACCCCACTATTATTTTAACTACTTTCACTACTTGGCAATGTTTATTGTTTTAAAAAGCAATGATTAGAATTGTAATAAAACCTAAACATATGATGAAAATGAATTTATACATTTTCTTTGTTTTTGAGAATTTACAACAAAAATATTAAAACCTATTTATTAGATTTTTTTTTTTACAGTTATTTAATGTATTTATTGAACAAAGTAACTAATAATAACAAAACAAAAGTCATTGAAACAAAGCAAGTTCAGTCGACCAATGATAACAATTCCAGAACAACGTAGCTATAAACAATTTTTTCTATCCACTGCCAGCCGCTATGATGGAGAAAGCATTACCTCGAACCGTCGCCAGTGAGACACGCTGCAAGAGCCACTCCGTTTCGCGAGGCTCGTTCCTTAATCGAGACGCAATCGCGCCAATCCTCCGAAGGAACGCCATCGAACGAGGGCCAATAACCTTTATTAGATTGTTTATTTACAAGAATAATTTTATATTGACAACATTCTAAAAATGAATACAATTAAAACTAATGCAATATTTATTATTTACTGATTTATAAAGAAATAAATATGGAAACAATTTCTTATTCATAAATTTATAAACATTTATTAAATTATTAAAATATGTGAAGCAACTATAAGAAAATCTTTATTTACCATTTTATAAAGTTTGAATCGGTTGGCAATTAGCTGATGTTTTGCCAACCATTCTAATAAATAAATAGTGTTTATTATTTTTATTGTCGATTTTCAAGAACAAAGAAAATGTATAAATGCACTTTCCTATGTTTACAATTCTAATCATCACTTTTTAAAACAATAAACATTTCTGAGGAGAGAAGGTAGTTAAAATAATCATAGTGTCAATGGAAAAGCTGTCATTTTAACACTGTTTTTTTAGAGAGCATGAAGGTTCAAGTTTCTTCTATTTAATGGTTTTAGTTTTTAAATTTTCCTTCATCAACATGGCAGATGGCCTTTTAAAAATTTTCACATAATTTTTATATATAACTTATTGCTTAAATTTATTAATTTTAATTCATGTCAATTAATTAATCACATGGGTTTTTTATACTCCAATATGGCTAATTATTTTTCAGTCTCTTTCTTTTTATTTAATCAATTTTTAATTAATTTTTTTATTTTGATATATTTTTTATCTTTCGCTGAATTTTGAATTTTTGTTTTTTAATTAATTTATTTAATTTCTTTAATCATTTTGTTTGTTTATAACCATCAATTCAAGTATAAAATTCCTATTAATTCTTCAATTATTGATTTAGTGACTGAGTTAAATCAACAGTTTGTTAACGAACAAAAGTAACCCTTAATGACCCTTCTGACAAAAAGGATCTTTAACATTGATGTTAGTGCACCTGGTTTCATTTAAATTATTATTATTTTTTTACAATTCACACAATAAAAATCCGGAGGGTGGGTGGGGGTACTTGAAGTAAATAGACTAACCTTTATCACTCTGTAGGGGACTTCATTTGGTGTACAAAAAATCTATCCTGCCACTGAAGGTGACTCTGATCCCTGAATTTGAATTTGATAGATGTGTAGTCATATCCTGCTATGGCAATAGAAAACACCTTTGAGTGAAATTAACAATAAGGATACTGTAATTGAGAAGCCTTGAAAAAGAATGCAGTGGAAAGGGAAGTAATATTAATAATGCAGAGTGCTAAGGGTTAACGGGTAGTTTATTGTTCAAAACATATATATATATATATATATAATATTTATGTTCATATATATATATATATATATATATATATATATATATATAATATTTATGTTCATATATATATATAATATTTATGTTCATATATATATATATATATATATATAATATTTATGTTCATATATATATATATATATATATATATATATAATATTTATGTTCATATATATATATATATAATATTTATGTTCATATATATATATATATATATATATATAATATTTATGTTCATATATATATATATAATATTTATGTTCATATATATATATATATATATATATTTATGTATATATATATATATATATAATATTTATGTATATATATATATATAATATTTATGTATATATATATATATATAATATTTATGTTCATATATATATATAATATTTATGTTCATATATATATATATATATATATAATATTTATGTTCATATATATATATATATATATATATATATATATAATATTTATGTTCATATATATATATATATATATATATATATATATATATATATAATATTTATGTTCATATATATATATATATATATATATATATATATAATATTTATGTTCATATATATATATATATATATATATATATATAATATTTATGTTCATATATATATATATATATATATATATATATAATATTTATGTTCATATATATATATATATATATATAATATTTATGTTCATATATATATATATATATATATAATATTTATGTTCATATATATATATATATATATATAATATTTATGTTCATATATATATATATATATATATAATATTATGTTCATATATATATATATATATATATATAATATTTATGTTCATATATATATATATATATATATATAATATTTATGTTTACATATATATATATATATATATATATATATATATAATATTTATGTTTATATATATATATATATATAATATTTATGTTTATATATATATATATATATATATATATATATATAATATTTATGTTCATATATATATATATATATAATATTTATGTTCATATATATATATATATATATATATATAATATTTATGTTCATATATATATATATATATATATATATTTATTTATGTTCATATATATATGTTCATATATATATATATATATATTTATTTATGTTCATATATATATGTTCATATATATATATATATATATTTATTTATGTTCATATATATATGTTCATATATATATATATACATATTTATTTATGTTCATATATATATGTTCATATATATATATATACATATTTATTTATGTTCATATATATATATATATATATATATATATAAAATATTTATGTTCATATATATATGTTCATATATATATATATATATATTTATTTATTTTCATATATATATATATATTTATTTTCATATATATATATATTTATTTTCATAAATATATATATATATATATATATATATATATGCATTCATGCATAATAAGCATATACACATGCTGCCAAGATTTGTTTTCTAGTTTCTGTGTTTTCATTTGTGATGATAAAAAAATCTATTTTTGTGCTAGCTGAAGTAACCATGACCCCCCCCCCCACACACACACACACCCAAACTCCCATCTTCATTGGTCACCACCATTTATTTGACTGACAGACAAGACCACAATTCCTTCTATCTATTTTTGACATTGCTCTCCAGCAATTTTTACTGGAGCTGCTTAAAATTTAGCTATGGAAGCAAGCTAACAAACAAAGCAACAACAAAAAATTGGTATTTCCGTTCTCTATTTTCAGCCCCACCCATTTTCCTAAAAACTACCGCTCACCATGTTTTTTGTTTTTATTTATTTATTTTTTTTGTGGGTTTACTTTTTGGCAGGAGTTGTTAGGTTATCCAAGTCACATCTAATTTCCATTTATTCAAATCAATATCTGCCAGTGAATATGTGTGGATACATTTATATTCACAAAGATTCATAACACAAAATGTCTTTCTTCTAACTTTAGATGAAGCATTGTCAATTATTATTCATTTTTCACTAGTATTTCTTTCATCTTCATTTCTCTTGCTTTTTATTACAACTCCCGTCCATAAGAAGTAGAAGTAGAGAATATAGCTGTATGGCTAAATTTGAATGACTCCTGCTGGTTAGCCTTCTTAGATGAAGCATTGTCAATTATTATTCATTTTTCACTAGTATTTCTTTCATCTTCATTTCTCTTGCTTTTTATTGCAACTCCCATCCATAAGAAGTAGAAGTAGAGAATATAGCTATATGACTAAATTTGAATGACTCCTGCTGGTTAGCCTTCTTAGATGAAGCATTGTCAATTATTATTCATTTTTCACTAGTATTTCTTTCATCTTCATTTCTCTTGCTTTTTATTGCAACTCCCATCCATAAGAAGTAGAAGTAGAGAATATAGCTATATGGCTAAATTTGAATGACTCCTGCTGGTTAGCCTTCTTAGATGAAGCATTGTCAATTATTATTCATTTTTAACTAGTATTTCTTTCATCTTCATTTCTCTTGCTCTTTATTGCAACTGCCATTCATAAGAAGTAGAAGTAGAGAATATAGCTATATGGCTAAATTTGAATGACTCCTGCTGGTTAGCCTTCTTAGATGAAGCATTGTCAATTATTATTCATTTTTCACTAGTATTTCTTTCATCTTCATTTCTCTTGCTTTTTATTGCAACTGCCATCCATAAGAAGTAGAAGTAGAGAATATAGCTATATGGCTAAATTTGAATGACTCCTGCTGGTTAGCCTTCTTAGATGAAGCATTGTCAATTATTATTCATTTTTCACTAGTATTTCTTTCATCTTCATTTCTCTTGCTTTTTATTGCAACTGCCATCCATAAGAAGTAGAAGTAGAGAATATAGCTATATGACTAAATTTGAATGACTCCTGCTGGTTAGCCTTCTTAGATGAAGCATTGTCAATTATTATTTATTTTTCACTAGTATTTCTTTCATCTTCATTTCTCTTGCTTTTTATTGCAACTGCCATCCATAAGAAGTAGAAGTAGAGAATATAGCTATATGGCTAAATTTGAATGACTCCTGCTGGTTAGCCTTCTTAGATGAAGCATTGTCAATTATTATTCATTTTTCACTAGTATTTCTTTCATCTTCATTTCTCTTGCTTTTTATTGCAACTGTCATCCATAAGAAGTAGAAGTAGAGAATATAGCTATATGGCTAAATTTGAATGACTCCTGCTGGTTAGCCTTCTTAGATGAAGCATTGTCAATTATTATTCATTTTTCACTAGTATTTCTTTCATCTTCATTTCTCTTGCTTTTTATTGCAACTCCCATCCATAAGAAGTAGAAGTAGAGAATATAGCTATATGGCTAAATTTGAATGACTCCTGCTGGTTAGCCTTCTTAGATGAAGCATTGTCAATTATTATTCATTTTTCACTAGTATTTCTTTCATCTTCATTTCTCTTGCTTTTTATTGCAACTCCCATCCATAAGAAGTAGAAGTAGAGAATATAGCTATATGGCTAAATTTGAATGACTCCTGCTGGTTAGCCTTCTTAGATGAAGCATTGTCAGTTATTATTCATTTTTCACTAGTATTTCTTTCATCTTCATTTCTCTTGCTTTTTATTGCAACTCCCATCCATAAGAAGTAGAAGTAGAGAATATAGCTATATGGCTAAATTTGAATGACTCCTGCTGGTTAGCCTTCTTAGATGAAGCATTGTCAATTATTATTCATTTTTCACTAGTATTTCTTTCATCTTCATTTCTCTTGCTTTTTATTGCAACTCCCATCCATAAGAAGTAGAAGTAGAGAATATAGCTATATGGCTAAATTTGAATGACTCCTGCTGGTTAGCCTTCTTAGATGAAGCATTGTCAGTTATTATTCATTTTTCACTAGTATTTCTTTCATCTTCATTTCTCTTGCTTTTTATTGCAACTGCCATCCATAAGAAGTAGAAGTAGAGAATATAGCTATATGGCTAAATTTGAATGACTCCTGCTGGTTAGCCTTCTTAGATGAAGCATTGTCAGTTATTATTCATTTTTCACTAGTATTTCTTTCATCTTCATTTCTCTTGCTTTTTATTGCAACTGCCATCCATAAGAAGTAGAAGTAGAGAATATAGCTATATGGCTAAATTTGAATGACTCCTGCTGGTTAGCCTTCTTAGATGAAGCATTGTCAATTATTATTCATTTTTCACTAGTATTTCTTTCATCTTCATTTCTCTTGCTTTTTATTGCAACTCCCATCCATAAGAAGTAGAAGTAGAGAATATAGCTATATGGCTAAATTTGAATGACTCCTGCTGGTTAGCCTTCTTAGATGAAGCACTGTCAATTATTATTCATTTTTCACTAGCATATCTGTCATCTTCATCTTTCTTGCTTTTTATTGCAACTGCCATACATGATAAGAGTGTAAGAGGCAACTCATACAAAATTCAGAAACTAACCACGAGTCTTGTAGAAGGTGGCTATACATGCCCACATTCAGAGACGAAATACCATGATTGAGCAGGATGGTGACTAGATTTGGAAATTCTGTTCATCTGGGCGGCGTACTTTGTGTACTTCTGCTGTTAAATCTTTTGTAATTAAAGTACATGCATCAATATGAAATGACAAGGATAAAAACATTCAAACTGAAAACGAAACACTGATGGTCAAGTCACTTGAACTGAAAATGACAATTGAACTTAAAAATAAAATGCTAAAGAACAAGTCTTACAACCCACATCACATTGAAACACTTGTTCCTGTAAAATCACCAAAGTTAAGCAACGACAAACCTGGTCAGTACCTGGATGTATCATGACCACTTGGAAATATCAGGTGCTGTAAGCTTGGATGTGCAGGAAGTGTAATGAATTATGGCTCAGAATTGTTAATCAGAGAACTAAGTTCCAATTCCAGTTGGGTTCATTATATTCACTCATGTGCAAATACTCAGTATGAATCCAACTCTTCTCTCCCCACTATGGGTTAATTAGAAGGACTTGTTTCACTAAAAAGACATTCAGTCAGTTATGTGCCATGCGTGATACACACTTAAGCTTTCGATATATGACTGATGAGATTTTTTTTTCCCCCACAGTAGGTTACCATTTCTTTCTGCAGTAGACCTGTTGCCATCCAAGAACCTGGTCTGTCCTGCTAGTTGGGGGAGAAGAAGAGGATTCATACCTTTCCCAATGGTATCAGCATGTAAGTGAATGTAATAAAATTGACTGGAACTCGAACTCGGTTATTTGATTCTGTTATCTATTACTATACCATATTATCTTAAAAAAATAAAATTGCATTCAAAATTTTTCCATTTTAGTATTAAATTGCATATAGAGGTTGATATGCTGTTAAACAATAATGCAACCAACAACAAATGGTACCGGATCAAGACAACTGAACCTAAAATCATACACTTGGGCTCAAGTCAGTCAAACTGAAAATAAAATGCCGAGGATGAAGACAATCTCAACAGAAAATTAAACACTGATGAACCGAAATAATGATGAAACCTCAATCACAATAGAAATGAAATGCAAAGGATGAACATTGGAACACCAACAATCTAACCACTTGGCCACATGCTCAAATACAGTAGCCATTAAATTACGTTATCAAACTATATTTGTTATCATTCTTAGCTGAAGTTGCATCATATTTGATAAACAGGACCTTTTTTTTTTATTCAGATATGACTAATCCAAAATGCTTCACTTCCCTTCTTTTTTTTTTCTTTTTTTTTTTTTTAATATTTACCAATAATTCCAGAAAATAATCTTCTCCAGTAGGGAGATGGGCAGGAAAAAAGTTTGGGTAAGAGTTAAGCTGGATGCTGTCTGGGTGGGTCTTGGGTGTCAGGGTGTACTGGAGTTCCTATTCAGTCAGCCGTATCTGCAAATGTTTTATGAGGCATGTGTAATACGAAATGTGTCGTGCTTTGTCTTTTTGTTTCTTCTGTGTGTCCAGAGCTTGAACCAACCTCCCCACCACCTGAACTTTTTAGTTAAGGTTTTTTTTTCTTTTTTTTAACTTCTCTGTCTTTCCTCCCACCAAATTCTTTTGTTTTCCTTCCTCTTCCCCCTGTTTTCACCTCTTCCCCCCTTTCTCTTTTACCCTATACCAAAATCTTTTGGGCTTGCTTTGTTTTGCTGGGCATAGCACAGGGGACCAATCTCTGAGTCCACTCATATAAAAGTTGATACAGTTTTTTATGGTATCCTTACTTTGGTTATTATGTCTTGTAATTTAAAAAAATTTTTTTTTTCCTTTCTTCATTTTTTTATTTTTATTTATTTGTTTTTTTTTAAATACTTATCTTCTTTCTTTTCTTTTTTTTTCTTTTTATGAACAGTTTCCCCTCATTTCATTTTGACTTAGATTTTTCTTTTTTTTTTCCTTTCTTTTTCTTTTATTGAACTTCTTTCTTTATTCTACCCATTTTATTTCTTCCTGTTTCTCTTTCCTTCCCACTTTCTTTCTTTCTTTATTTCTTCCGACTTTCTTATTTTTTTTTCCTTCTTCTTACTTGTTTTCTTTCTTCCCATGTCCTTGCTTTCTTTTCCTCTTACCACTTACTCTTTCCTTTCCTCTCACTTGCTACTCCTTACTTCTATTTCATTGCATTTTTTCTACCTATCCATTTTTTCTTTCCACTTCTCCTTCTTTCTTCCTCTCTTCTTTTTGTTCCTAGTTTCATTCATTTTTTTTTCCTCACTTTCTTTTGTTCTTTTTGTTTCATCTCCTCTTCCTCCCACATGCTTCCCCTTATCTTTATCATTTTTTCTTCTCAATACTTGCTTCTTTTCTCTAACTCATACTTTTTTGTCTCTTTTTCTTTCTGCCCACTTTCATTCCTCCCATATTTCCTTTTTCTTTCTCTCACTGTTTTTCTTTCTTTCTTTCTTTCTTTCTTTCTTTCTTTCTTTCTTTCTTCTTTCTTTCTTTCTTTCTTCTTTCTTTCTTCTTTCTTTCTTTCTTCTTTCTTTCTTTCTTTCTTCTTTCTTCTTTCTTTCTTTCTTCTTTCTTTCTTTCTTCTTTCTTTCTTCTTTCTTTCTTCTTTCTTTCTTTCTTTCTTTCTTCGTCCTTTTCTTTCTTAATCCTGTCCTTTTTCTTTTTTAATCCTGTCTTTTTTTCTTCATTCTTTTCTCATTTTCTTAATCCCACTCTCTTTCTTTCTTAATCCTGTCTTTCTTCTTCATCCTTTTCTCTCTTTTCTTCATCCTACTCTTTATTTCCTTCTTCATCCTAGTCTCCCCACACTTTTTCACTCCTCCTACTTTCTTTTTATCATTGTTCTTTTTCTTTCTTTCTTTCTTTCTTTCCAAATTATCTTTAAAAAGCATAAAGCTAATCTTAATTTCTTATTTTGCTTTCAAAAAGGGGATTTTTTTCTATCTTTTACAAAAATCTTAAAGAAATAAAGTAACAGATTGTTTTTGTGTATGTTTGCATATTAATGAATGTCCACCACACTAACGTCAAGTGTGTAAACATATTTTTGCACACAAATGAGTATGTGTGTTATAATCTATACATAGACTTCTGTGTACAAGAGTCTGTATTTAACACAAATATGCGTTTCCGTTTTCAGTTGATTGCTTATCTATTTGTGTAGTTTTACGCGTGTGCTGCATGGCACATGTCTATCCTAAATGCTCTCCTAAACCATTTCGAAACACACTCCGTAGAACTCCCATACACACCTCTCCATATTTTTATGGTTACAGTCACCCAACTTTGTCAAATGCACTCCATCCAATCTTAATCTACCCTACTGTCAATTATAAACTAACAGCTCCCCTCACTTTGGGGCGTGGCGGCTAGTAACATGAGGTTAGGAATACTTCTGACACTACTCTAGTTCAGAAACCCAGCCTTCTTTCTCTTGTTGGCTCAAAACCCCATCTTTTTAGACCCACCCTCCCATCATTCTCATTTGGTGTTAAGGGGAGGGGACACTCTTTGTACCCTTCATCTCCTTTTCCTGAATAGTTTTCACTGAAGCACAACCCATGGTCATGCCTGACTCAGACTAAAACTCAAGAGACAAAAGACAATAACAGCCGGGAAGGGCAGGTCCTTAAAAAATATCTGCATCCGTTGAAGTCCATAACCATCAGCAATTCATCTCGTATGCCCAGCAGAGGATGGATTCGGATTTTGGACAATATAATTATGGATCCAGTAGTCTGGTTCCTCAGTTGTCATTTTGGATTTTCCGCTTTTATTGAGATGTTCTTCTGGCTTTTGCTAATAGTCCAAGATGGGGGGGGGTGTCGTGCCCTGATGTGGAACAGGGTTCTCTTTTTTTTCACCCCCCCCCCCCAACCACCACCACCATTACTGCCACTCAAGCTCTGTAACTGCTTTTGAATCTAAATCCAGGTTCCGCAGTGAGGGTGTCCTGCCTCTTTCAAAATCTGCAAGTCTGTGAATTTAATTAATTTCTACAAATAGTAATTATTAGTTCTTTATTGAACTAATAGGAGAGAAATAAATTGGAGAGACAAAAAAAAACAAGGTGCCGATGTTTTTCAGAGGTTTAACTTGTCAATATGGATCCAATTATTGAAATTGAGAATTGCCAGTTGTCCTAGGAAGAAATGACATCAGTTGTCCTGATACCTGGCGGCAGGTGGGTGGGGGATTTAGACCAGTTATCCAGATGTTCGGGGGTGATCGGGGTAAGAAATGAGATCAGTTGTTCAAATGTCCTGAGAAGAAATGAGGCCAGTTGTTCAGATGTCCTGGGAAGAAATGAGATCAGTTGTCCAGATGTCCTAGGAAGAAATGAGGCCAGTTGTCCAGATGTCTTCCAATTAACTAAACAAGAATACAATGTGTGGATACCAGTACAGAAAGTAAAATTAGCAAGTTGAGTTCAATATTCAGCCTAGTCCACTGCATTCACTTTCACACAAATGTATTTGGGGGAGGCCAATTCCAGCTAAGTTTGTTACAGTTACTTTCATCCAAGTACCCTTGGTAATGGTATGAATCCATTTTTGTCACCTCCCAGATATGGGTTAAACAGCAAAATAGACTGGACTTTCTAACTATGGTTGGCAACCAGTCTAATAGAAGTAAAACATTGAATGTGTGGCAATTCATTGGTAACAAAGGAATCTGTGGAGAGCCATGATCATTTACATTCTGAAGGGGCATGGCATTTATACAAATATATGTCTTCTCCAAACTCATTCTGACTTTAAAATATCAGATTGTGTTTTCTTCAACTACAGATCCTTTTTCTTTCATTCTCTTAGCAATCAGAAAAATGCATCATCATACTTCACCATACACACAGAGCAAATAATAAAAACTAACATTGTTGAACAGGGGACAAAATGGTGGAAGAATATGCAGGACCATGAACTATGGACCTTCACAGATTAGGATGCCTGATTCCCTTCATGACCCTTTTGATAAAAAAGCCAGTATCACTCAAACACTTTCTTCCCCAGAATTGTTACTTTGTGCAAGAAGCTCCTGAGAGAATGCTTTCTTGACACCTACAATCTTAGTCTCTTTAAGTCTAGCGACAACCACTATCTATGCTATTCATCCTCATAATACTCTCTTACTTCTCCCTCTCTTACAATCTAATTCTGTAACACTCTATTTTGAGTGGCCCTTGGGCCTTGTATTGGGTGAACTGTCTATAAATAATTTTTTTTTAAAAACCTCCAGATATTGACTGAAATAAAAACTCAAAAGTACAAAATATTCTTTTTTACAGTTATACCATTCAGACTTGTCTCCTTATCTTGATTATTTTAGTCTGATCCAGTAATTATTATTAGTATAGATTAGTATTATTAGTATGGATTAGTGTCTTTCATTGTGGTTATTAAAGTCCTAACTTTTTGCCATTATACCCTCTTATTTCTGTATGAATTTCTGAGAGGAAGAATTGTCATTATTATACACTGATTCACAAAAACTAGTGTGTGTGGATGTCATGTTTCAGCTATTGTACTTTCCAGCCATCTCCAGGTGTGTGTCATAGTAAACTGCTGGAAATATTGAACCAAAACTTTTATATTCTCATTCCAATGTCCAGGTTTTGTGCTGGCTAATTTTTCTTTAATTACACCCTATGTTATCCTGTCCGGCTTTATTTGTCCTGAACCAAAACAATTTGTTAATTTATGCCTTATGCTGTCATGAACCCCCAAATTTTGTTAATTATGCCTTATGCTGTCATGAACCCCCAAATTTTGTTAATTATGCCTTATGCTGTCATGAACCCCCAAATTTTGTTAATTATACATTATGCTGTCATGAACCCCCAAATTTTGTTAATTCTGCCTTATGCTGTCCTGAACCCCCAAATTTTGTTAATTATGCCTTATGCTGTCCTGAACCTCCAAATTTTGTTAATTATGCCTTATGCTGATCTGAGTCCCTAAATTTTGTTAATTACACCTTATGCTGTTCTGAGTCCCTAAATTTTGTTAATTACGCCTTATGCTGTCCTGAACCCCCAAATTTTTTTTAATTACACCTTATGCTGTGCTGAACCCCCAAATTTTGTTATTTATGCCTTATGCTATCCTGAACCCCAAAATTTTTTTTAATTACACCTTATGCTGTCCTGATCCCCCAAATTCTGTTAATTGCACCTCATGTGGTCCTGGACCAAAAATCTTTGTTAATTTTGCCTTCTGTTGTTCTGAACCAAAAATTTTCCGTAATAGCATTTTAATATTGTCCTGAACCAAAAACTTTTACTTATTACACCTTATGTTGCCCTGAATCAAAACATAACCATAAAAATAAATGTTGCATTGTGATACATTGAATGTCAATATGTAAATTTAATGTTTGAGCATTTTTGTATGTTTTAACATGACTGGCATTTGTTGTATCTCTTCCATCACCTTTTTTTTCTTCCTTTTTCTATAAAAGACTAATTCCATCAATAAAATTGTTATTTGTCTGAAGAAAATAAAGTTCAATCAGCCTTGCTATTTAACCCATAGCTGGGGAAGAAGAAATGAATTAATACCTTTCCCTAGAGTATTTATTCAAAAGTGGACATAATGAACTTGGTTTGCCAATTTTTAATTCCGTGTCATTAACTGTTACACTACCCCAACATCCAACTACAAATTAACACATTCTTCTCTCGTAAAAATTTGTAATCTGATGTGATGAACTGATTCCTGATAAATGCAGCTTTCTCTTGCCAAGCATCATTTTACCATTATCTTGGCACCAGTGTGCTGATGACTTCTTCTTTGACCACAGATTTCTACCACACCATTCCTCCATGTTGCCAGCAGGCCATGCGTTTGCCTTACTCAGAGGATTTGACCTGTATTATCTTGCCAAAGATTGCAGATTTCAGCATCCCTTGTGTAATTTTGGAAAATATCTCAATGAACCAAGTTCATGATGTCTGGATAAACACTGTGGCACTGAGTGAAATTGGCATTAGGAAAATGACTTGCTATATTTTATCTCTTTGTTGTACATACGGCTAATACTGCTAAGACAACAACCTTGTTTGTTTGCTAGTAAGCCAATTCAATTTTTAATATACACATAAGATAAATGTCATCTTGGGGATAATAGATCATTAGTTTGGAGTTGAGGATTTTCTTTTTTTTTTTTACCTAATCTTCACCCAATACAACACTCGTGAGTCACTCAAGGTAGAGTGTTACTTAATGTGGATTGATTTGTTTGTTTTTTTCGGCTTATCAACATTTTGCTGATTATTTAAAGCCATAAAATATTTTTAGATTGGAAAAATTTTTGAGTGCTAATAATGATTTACTGATACAAGCACTACTGATTAACCCATAAGGGGGTAGAAAAGGTGGATTCACATCTTTCCGAAGGGTATTTGCACATAAGTGAATATTGCAAATCCAACTGGAATTGAAACTTTTGATCTCCGCTCTCCAAATCGAAGCTGTTATCCTTTACACCGCCTGTACATCCAAACTTACAGCACTTGGTATTTTTAAACAGTAACCCATCTTAGTACTGGCCAAGCTTGATATTGCTTAACTTTGGTGATCCAATGGGATATAGTCATAAGGCACTTAGTTTGGTACATCTGATTAGGATTTGAAGGTTGAGACAACAGTTTCAATTAAAATTAAAGCAGGTAATTGCAATGGAAAATTTTCTGCTAATGACTTTAAAAAATGTTTTAATTGAAAATTACGAAGCACTAATAATCATGGCATAGCTTCCCACTGTTCTTACTATAATTATTTTAATTGTAATTATTCTAATGAGCATTCTTCTTTGGTACCTCAATTAATTAAGTGTACTGCTAGACTGACAAGCAGGGCTCACCATTTCACTGTTGAAATAACTAGCTAAATGCAACCATAAGTTTTATTCTAATAGTTTCTTTTCTTGCACTTCTCACCTGTGAAAATCTCTCCCAGTTTCTTGCTCCCCTGTCATCTATGATCTTCAGTTGCCATCTTCAATCTCCTATCACCATCTTCTCTCTTCTTGAATCCAGTTCTTTTATTATCCTTTCTTTTCACTAGTATCTTCTCATTTTCTTTTATTCTCAGTAACCCCTTGCATCTTAGTGGCTTTATTACCTTGCTTGTGGGGAAATTATTTAAAAAAAATAGAGAAAATGAATGCATGAGGCACAATTCTTAAAGTCTGAGAAAAGTTACTTTCAGCATGAAAACTAATTAAGAACATTTCTATGCAAAATTATTCAAGATGATTTAATCAAACCATATAATAATTATCAATGTGTATTTATATATTTCCTGTCCCATCTATAGTTAAAAGGGAGGTAAATCAACTTTAATAAATTTATTAGTGATTATTTCCCTTAGAGATTTTAATAATCTATACAAATAAAATATTTATCTGTATTTAGACATTTTATATTTTCTTGAAATCCTTATCAAACCATATAATAATTATCAATGTGTATTTATACATTTCCTGTCCCATCTATAGTTAAAAGGGAGGTAAATCAACTTTAATAAATTTATTAGTGATTACTTCCCTTAGAGATTTTAATAATCTATACAAATAAAATATTTATCTGTATTTAGACATTTTATATTTTCTTGAAATCCTTATCAAACCATATAATAATTATCAATGTGTATTTATATATTTCCTGTCCCATCTGAGTTCTTAAGAAAACAGACTAAAATGCAAGTGCAATAGTGAATAGTGCTTAACATTTAATATTATTTTTTGTGTCTGATTCTTAAGACATATTGTATTAAAGTTCTTTCATGGTGTAAATTCGCATATCGTTTTAGGAAGAAGAGTTTTGTGCATCCAAAAAAGTTTCATCGTAATAATACATTTTTGCAGTATATATATATATATATTATGTATTTGTGAATTTATTTTTATGTAAATAGATGGCAACAGTGCAGTTAAAAGACTGTTTTTTATTACACTTCTCACCATTGCGGATTATGTTTCTCTCTTATGTCCTTTATGACTCTGTAGCTCAATGTGGAGTTTCATCGTCATCCCTCAGTTGTGTGTCTGTCTTCAAGTAGAGTGCGACTTTGTTGTGGCTCTGCCCACAGACAAAGACACAGTTAGGGAAAATAAAATACTATATGGTACTCATTCCTGGGGAACATCTACCTGATGCCCACCCCCCTTGATGCGAGATTGGTAGTCATACCAATGCTAGTGCAATCAACAGTTGTTTGCAGTTTTTGTTCTTGAAACCAAGTGTATGTGATTGGTTTCCCCACATTAAACCCGATTTGTGTCACATCTTGTCTCAATGAGGGGCCTGAAGTAAATAATGTTTTTGACAATCAGATTTTTTTTTTTTGCAACAGGAATTACATTTGCAAATCAAATTTAATTGTTTGTATTTTACAAGTATCTGTAAGATTATTCAAAGTAATACTTAAAATGCATATAATAAATTACTATATCTGACAAATTACTGCAATATAATCTTTTTAAAAGACCTAAACTTATGATACAAAATGAATTCTGGTAATAATACTAAACTATAACAATATCATTCACCAGTTTCATTTCTTTTTCCTCAAATGCATTATTTATTTATGTTGCCTTCTCCATTTTAATTTGATATTGCAGATAAACTCTTCTTACTTTTTAATGTCACTGGCAATTTCTTGTATATTTTTTTTTTCCACTTATGGTCTCCTGATTTCAAAGAGACAATAGTTGCCAAATTTTTTGTAAATTATAATCCTTTCAGGGGAAACTAAGTGAGCTAGTGGGATCTTCTGTGGTGAACTGCCCCATAGAAGCAAGAGAGCCAGAGTGTCTTGCATCTGGTGCAAAGGAAAATAAGGGTCTTACCTCAACGTACAGCACATGACATCGGCAAGTTTGCTCCTTGGAAATAGCATTACTCTCCCGTCTAGCAATTCCAGCAGTATGTGTGGTAACGAGGGTTTTTGTACAGTTTGGCATGATTCGACCAATAGCAAGTCATGTGCTGATTGGTCGAACTGGAGGAGGCTATTTACCTGGGTTACTAAGAATAAAAGCGAAGAACGCCGGTTGGTTGGTGGACCGTGGTGTTGGCCTGATAAAAGAATGGCTGATTGAACTAGCGGGATCTTGAATTGTACGAATGACATCTTAGTAATAAACTAATTTAAGCAACATCTTCAAACAATATAATTATTATCAATGTGTATTTATTTCCTATCCCATCTGAGGGCCTAATAAGACAGATTATAATACAAGTGGTAATAATAAGCACTTATTTACAAGATTTCAAATAGTAGTTAAAACATATATGATAAAGTACTGTATCCAACAAACAAAAGATGTGTAATGAAAAAATTTTCTGTCATCTGTTTTTTTATAATAGAGTTTAAGAGAAAATAGAAACAAAAAGAAAACTTATAGTTAACACCAGGAAAGGATGGCTGAGGTTTCTGGGGCACATGATGAGGAAGGAGGGATTAGAGAATTTGATACTGACAAGACAGATTAATGGCAGTGGGGGGGGGGCAGTGGAAACAATGCATATCCTACCTAGTGAGCATGAGTAAATGGATGGCCGGACAGATGACAAAAGGACAAAATTTACTAAAAACTACAATGGACAGGAAATTGTGGAGAGCCATAATCGTCAACTTCCTGAAAGGACATGATGCATAAAAGAAGAAGAATGAGCTTGTGCAAATGGATGATGGAACAGATGACAAAAAGACAAAATTTACTAAAAACTACAAAGGATAGGAAATTGTGGAGAGCCATAATCGTCAACTTCCTGAAAGGACATGATGCATAAAAGAAGAAGAATGAGCTTGTGCAAATGGATGATGGAACAGATGACAAAAGGACAAAATTTACTAAAAACTACAAAGGATAGGAAATTGTGGAGAGCCATAATCGTCAACTTCCTGAAAGGACATGATGCATAAAAGAAGAATGAGCTTGAGTAAATGGATGATGGAACAGATGACAAAAAGACAAAATTTACTAAAAACTACAAAGGATAGGAAATTGTGGAGAGCCATAATCGTCAACTTCCTGAAAGGACATGATGCATAAAAGAAGAATGAGCTTGTGCAAATGGATGGCGAAACAGTTTAGGAGAGATAACAAAAAACAACTTCTAGAAAGAGCTACAAAGGACAGGAAATTGTGGTGAGCCGCGATTGCCAAAATCCTGACAGGACATGTTACATAGAAGAAAAAGAAGAAAATTGCAATGGGCTATGAAGGAACACAGTGCATAGAAAAAGAAAATATTTACTTGAAAATGTCTGTTGAATCATTTCCAATTCTCTCTCTCTCTCTGTCACCCTTATGTTTCTTATTTACTAATATAATTTAGGTAAATTATTAATATGCCAATATAGATAATATTATAGATAATATAATACAAGTAACAAAACAAAGTTTACAAATACCGCCCAGATAAAACAGATATTGTTTCTTGCACATACAGTAATAAAATTAAAGTTAGATTCTTATATATTTACAAAGTATCCCACAATTATATGAGTAAATATTATTCTTAATTTTTCCATTTAACCTTTAGGGTAAATGTTATTTGTGGTGGGGGGGTAGCAATTTTCTTTTCATTTTATTGGAACCATGGCAACTGGCCAGATTCTTTTAATTACTTTCAGGTGTTTTACCAAAAACAGTTTGTAGCAACGACTTAAAAAATAACAGTCTTTTAATCAACCAACGGCGCCATTCCATTTTTCTGGTTACCATATATCTTAAAATTCTCAGCAACATACTTAGTATATTGACATTTTGGCAAAGTATACATACCTGAAAAAAAAAATGCTAAGGGAAAATGCCGGTTACCCCGTCGACACAACTATTACTGTATATTCCCTCAAGAATTATTATTGTTTTAAAAATCTATTTTTAGAACTTTAATAAAAACCAAAACATATCTAACAGAATTTATGAATTCTCTTTTTTCTTGAGAATTGGCAACAAATAAGCAGTTACAGATCCCACCATGTAGGTTACTTTGGCACAAGACAACATTGATTGCGTCCTGCGTATGATGATAAACTACGTCCGCGTCCTGGATAAAACGATAAACTACATCCAACAGGAAGGCCTCTGATAATACGTTTTTGAAAAAATAATGTTGCCAGCTGTACGTTTTTGAAGAAATAATATTACCAGCTATAAATTTTTGAGAAAAAAATATTAACAGAAATAGATTTTGACAAAACAAAAATATTACCAGGAGAAAAAAAAAAGATTGTCGGCATTAAATGACCCACTGAGGTTGATATGCCACAAAACAAAGCAAACCAAACCAAAACAACATTGATTCTGGTTTTTATATAAAATTAGTTTTGGGGATCTCAGGTATTTTCTCCTTACCCACACTCCCTAGGGAGATATGCTGTAAGTTCTATCATGTATTATTTCTTCATATATACAATCAATTTAATTTTAATTGTTATTTTTAATGCCTTCAAAGTGAAACTGTTCTCTTATCTAAGAGAACCTTTTTTACTTTCTATCAGCAAGGCTGATGCTAACCTCCCAGAGAGTGACTCATTGTTCCTTCTCGGACTAACGTTTTCAGCTGACATAAAATAAAAAGAATATATAGAATCAACTGCTAAGTCTGCAGCCAAGAATGTTGGTTCACTCTGTTGAAACTGTTAATTGTAGCCATCTCTTCTACTCCAATAGCTTCATGTCTCGCACTTCTCGCCTGTGGAACTCCCTCACTATTTCTTGTTTCCCGGATAGCTATAATCTCCAACTATTCAAATGTAGTGTCAATCGACGTCTCCAGATGCCTTGATCTATCCCCTATCCTTCTCTTCATCCTTTCCTCTATCACTCCTATTTGTTCTTGCTCCAACTCTCTGTAACCCCTTGTGTGCTAGTGGCTTCCCGCCCTGCTTGGGGCGAAATGCTTAAAAAAAAAAAAAAATGCTCTGATTCTCCTACTATATATTTAGAGATTCTTGATAAAATCCAAAAAATCTGCAATGTTACTGGTCCTGACCTAGCATCTCGGATTCAGTCACTTTCCCATTACCGTAATCTGTCTTTTCTATGAATACTTTCATGGTAGTTGTTCTGATGAACTTTTCTTCATGGTACCTGGATTTTATGAATTTAAGCGCAGTACTAGATTGGCAGCTAGGTCTCATCATTTTACAGTTGAAAAGGCTAGATGTAACCGTAAGTTCTATGCTAACAGTTTCTTTTATCACAATTCTCGCTTGAGAAAATCTCTTCCGGCTTCTTGCTTCCCAGTCAATTTTGATCTTCAAACATTTAAATGCAATGTCAATAAATCGTTATCTTCTGTCTTTTTAATTCTTATTCTTTTATTGCCCTCCCTCCTTAAGAGTAGCTTTTATCATATTCTTTCACACTTAGTAACCCTTTCATCCTAGTGGCTTTATTGCCTTGCTTGGGGTGAAATAGTTAAAAAAAACTTTTTGCTAAAGATGCTAGTGAAATGGTCAGCACATTCTTCTGCTCCAGGAAGTATCTGACTCCTTCTGCCATGCTTTATTTGTA
>OZ038516.1:41012723-41067723 GCA_964036315.1 Acanthosepion esculentum
ATATATATCAATATATATATATATATATATATATCAATATATATATATATATATATATATATCAATATATATATATCAATATATATATATATATCAATATATATATATATATATATATATCAATATATATATATATATATATATCAATATATATATATATATATATATATCAATATATATATATATATATATATATCAATATATATATATCAATATATATATATCAATATATATATATATATATATATCAATATATATATATATATATATATATATCTATATATATATATATATATATCAATATATATATATATATATATATATATCTATATATATATATATATATATCAATATATATATATATATATATATATATATCAATATATATATATATATATATATATATATATATCAATATATATATATATATATATATATATATATATATATATATATATCAATATATATATATATCTATATATATATCTATCTATATATATATCTATATATATATATATCTATATATATATATATATCTATATATATATATATATATATATCTATATATATATATATCTATATATATATATATATATATATCAATATATATATATATATATATATATATCAATATATATATATATATATATATATACATATATATATATATTTCAATCAATATATATATATATATATATATTTATCTCCAAATTATAGAAATCCACTGTTCATAACATTTACTTTTAAAAAAGTGCTCAATACAAAGTAGAGCAAAATATTATTATGTTTTTATTATAATAGATTACAATAAAAACATTTTACATTACTACACAGAAATGTAGATGTAAAAATGTAAAATGTTTTTATTGTAATCTATTATAATAAAAACATAATAATATTTTGCTCTACTTTGTATTATATATAAATATATATTTATTTATATATAATTTAGTATTTCATATCACAAGAAAAGTAATATCGCTTTCACTTCTCTAGGTCAACTAGATATCTCAAAGGCGATTGACGTGTTGGTTTTTTTCACAGATTGAAAGGTTATACTACTTCTGGACAATTTCTTTCATCTCCCTTGAGTGCTCTCTTGTAATCATCAGAGAGAACCTTGCCCCTTGTCAGGCTAATGTTTTCCGCCGACATGAAGTGGGAAGTGTATATTGAATCAATTGCTAAGTCAGCTGCTAGGAAAATCTTTCCCACCAGAATCTATCTTAAACATTTATAAGTATAGCGTTTACCTTTGCTTTGAATATTGCTCTCACACCTGGCCTGATGCTTCTTTGATATATTTAGAGGTTCTTGATAAGATCCAAAGAAGAATCTGCAATGTTATTAGTCCTGACCTGGCATCTCAGCTTCAGTCACTTTCCCTCCACCATAACATAGCATCACTGTGACTTTTTGTTGTGACCTAGAAAAGGTTACTGAATGAGGAATAACCAAAATGGAGGTTGGAAATGGAATGGTAATCTTTATAACATTAACAATATACAAGATTGGCCAGCGGCATGTAATCAGTAATCCACTGCTAGTGGTGAATACTCTCCAGACAGTCCACTGTATTTATGAGGATTGGGATATACCCGTTATAGTCCATAGGTATGGTATAACACTTTTATATAAATACTTTCATGGTAATTGTTCTAATGAGCTATCCTTGATGGTAGCTAGACTTTATGAATTTAAGCACAGTACGAGATGGTCGGCAAAGACTTCTCTTTTTACAATTCAAATGACTAGATGTAACTATAAGTTCTATGCTAACAATTTCTTCTCTTGCACTTCTTGCTTGTGGATCTCTCTTTTGGTAGCTTGCTCCCCAGTCAACTTTGACCTTTAAAAATTTAAATGCAATGCCAATCGATATCTTGTCTTCTCAATTCCTGTTCTTTTATTGTTCTCTCTTTCATTAATAATTTTTTTTTCCTCACATTTTTCTCACACTAGATAGATATTATTGATAGAATTGAAGAAATATATGAAAAGATTTTAATGTTTTTTCAGGCCAGAAAAAACCTCTGCCAAAAAAGCACTCAATCGATAACTAGAGACAATAATATTCCATAAATCAAGAGAAAATGGTAACCAGATAAATCACTTGAAATTTTCATTATTTATTGAATATATAGATATAGATATAAATATATAGATATAGATAGAAATATATAGATATATAGATATAGATATAGATAGAAATATAGATATAGATAGAAATATATAGATATAGATAGAAATATAGATAGATAGATAGATATAGATAGAAATATATAGATATATATATATATATAGATAGAAAGAGAAATGAGAAGATAGGAAGGTAGGAAAATAGAAAGATGGCAAGATAGATTGATATGCATGCAAATAATTACATATCACTTAGTTTTTATATATATATATATATATATATTTCCATGTAAAACATTAAGTCTGTAATACAAATCTCAAGCACACATAGCCTATGACTTATTAACCTGCAGCTACACACATGCACACAACGCACCTATATTTGCCTCAACATGTAACTTTCATTGTTGTTTTTATCTTTTTATCCCAAGAATTGTTACTGTGTTTTCTGTACTTCAGTGAATTCTATGAATTATTAATAACATCACCATTTCTGCCAGTTTTGAAATTCTAGATTGGTTTCGGATGTAACTTCTTTTTTCTTTGTTTTTTTCTTTTTTTTTTAATGTATGAGCTTGGGTTCAGGGTCTTCAAGGGATGGCCACGCTTAGCACCTCATCTGAGTGGTAGTGTAATGGGCACAGTGTAGTGGGGTTCACTCTCAGAAAAGTGTTCATTAAATATGAATGAAAGTGAAAAAAATGGGCATTAGCGAAGAAATTAGGGAAAAGGAAAGAGAAAGATATGGAAGAGGAGGAGGACTAAAAAGATGAGGACAATGAAGGAGAACGATTAAGATGGGGAGGAGGGAGAATGAAAAGATGAGGAAAAGGAAGGAGAACGATTAAGATGGGGAGGAGGGAAAATAAAAAGATGAGGAAAAGGAAGGAGAACGATTACGATGGGGAGGAGGGAGAATAAAAAGATGAGAAAAATGTAAGGAGAACGATTAAGATGGGGAGGAGGGAGAATGAAAAGATGAGGAAAAGGAAGGAGAACGATTAAGATGGGGAGGAGGGAGAATAAAAAGATGAGGAAAAGGAAGGAGAACGATTAAGATGGGGAGGAGGGAGAATAAAAAGATGAGAAAAAGGAAAGAGAATGATGAAAAAGTGGAAGAAGGAGAATGAAAAGGTGAGGAAAGATGAAGATGAGATGGAAGAAAAAGAAGAAGGTACGGAAGGGAGAATAAAAAGATGTTGATGAAGAAGAAAAAGGATGAGGAGGATGGGGAGAAGGAAAAATAAAAAAAGATGATTAGGAGGAAGAAAAAGAAGGAATGAAAGGGAGAGGAAGCGTATATGAAGAAGAAAGAATAAAAAGATGATGAATATGAAAAAGAAGGAATGAAAGAGAAAATAGAAGTTGGATGTGGAGAAGGAAGAATAAAAAGATGAGGAAAGAGAAGGGATGGAAAGAAGAAGAAAAATTGTAGAGGAGGAGGCATAGGAGGAAAAAAAGCATACAAGAAAGAAGAATAAAATGAAGATATGGAGGAGGAAGAACAAAAAGATGAAAAAATGGAAAAAAGAGGAAGAGGAGGAAAAGAAGGTATGGAAAGGTGAAGAAGAGGAACAAAGAAAAGATGGAGCTAAATAGAAAGATTAGAATAGAAAGAGAAAAGGCCTGAATGACAGAAGGAAAAGAAACAGTAGGCAATTTGATGAGAAGAAGAAGATGAAAGAAAAAATCGGACAAAAAAACTGATATAAAAATATAAGACAATATACTAAACAAAATTTGTTTTTTCCATGTTCCTCCAGCTATGGATAAAATAATGACAGACTGCAAACTTTAGCCATAAGAGGGTAACCAGTCTAGGAGAAGAATAACTGAATTCAAAACTCTCTATATAACAGAGCAGACTGTAATCTTTAGCCTTGCTAGGATAATCAGTCTTTAAGAAAGGTAACTCAGAATTCAAACCCTTTTAAATAATAGGGTAGATTGAGCACTTTAACCTTAGTAGGGCAACCTATCTAGAAGAAGGATAACACTGAATTCAAAAATTGTAAAGGCAACAGGAAATCATGCCTAAGTACCATCATGGCAATTCAGATATTTACGAAAAGGAAGCTGTCGAGAGCTACGATCACCTACATCTTGAACGGATAAGAAATGGATCAACAGAAATTTTCTTAAACAGTGAAATTAATAACAACCTACCTAGAATGAGAAGTCTGACTAAAGAAAGATTGTGCCTCTGACAGGAATTGAACCTGTATCCCTTTTTCCATCAGGTAAACCATTTCTGTAGCTAACATGTGTCTTCACCACTTCAGCTATAGAGGCTGCATTGTTTGAGCAAAGTTTAAGAATTTTTTTATACAATATGAATGAAAATGGAGAAATGCTGAGGAAAAAAATGAACAAGAAAAATTGTGGAAAAAATAAGAAAATAACACCCTCACCCCACATAAAACTTGTCCTTAAAAAAAAATGATCTTTATATTTATTTCTCTAGAAAGAAGACCTCACCCCTAATCAACTCATTTTTTTTCCTTTCAAGGTGCACCCTTCATTTGACTTAGCCCTTCCCTCTGAACTCTGGGGTTCTATAATACTAACAAGTGACAGATGTTCCTCATCAAGGCTTCTACAGACAGGAGACTCTTTTATAGATTCTTATCAGTTTCCTGAAAGATTTGACCAAATCTTTAGTACCAAATCGTCATGTTTAATCTGTTTCTCTTTTCAATTCCTACCCCAAGAACATCTGTTCCAAACTCAATAATTGAGGCAGTCAATTTTTGTGATTGCCCCGTAGATCTGAACCATAAACAACTAAGGCAGATAGTAATCCCATGTATGCATTATAAATGGAAATGATTTCAAACAAGAAATGATTCAATTCTGTAGATAATATTAAACAAAATGTATCTCCCAAATCCTGATAATTTCATTTTTCTAAAGAAGATAGTGCAGAACTGTTATATAATCACAATCCTAATATATGGCAATAAATGATAGAGTGTGTAAACAGTGAAGAAGGCTTCTTTTTTCTTAATTAGTTCACCCCAAGTAAGGAAATAATGTCACTAAGATGCAAGGGAATACTGGATTGAAAATGAATGAAATGACTTTAGAAAGAACCAGAAACCCAATCCTAAACAGGAAACAAGGGATAAACCTCTACTCCTGTTCAAAAAACCAAATATCTGATCCTTGGTTATTTGGTCAGATTTTGAAAAATGGATCAAACTGCAAATTTTTCAGCATATATATATATATATATATATATATATATATATATATATATATATATATATATAGATAAAGAAACACTTTTCACACTTCAATGTACACTTGACCACAACATTCAAACATAAAAGAAAAATTCCATAATGGATGACTATTCCCATTTTAATGAATGCTAAAGCATAACTGTCAGACATAGCATTTAAATGCAAAAGAAAAAATTCAATAATGGATAGCTACATATAGTTTTTGCCTTACCAGTTGCACCACTGATGATGATCTCAGAAAGAGATGGAAAGTACATGGAGAAATAAAAGTGATTCTCACTGTTACAGTGCATTTCTTGTTTCATTTAATTGTAATTTTACAGAAAAATACTCATGGATATAAAAAAGATTATGATCAAAATAAGCAGACATGATGTTTTTTACTTATTCAATCAGACATGACCGAAAGGGAATAAATATATATATATATATATATATATATATATATATATATATATATATATATATATATATACAAGGGTTGGACAAAATAATTGAAACACTTGTTAAATTCAAAGAAAATTTATTTAATATGGTGTTGGTCCTCCTTTAGCCTCACATACAGCTTTAATACATCTAGGAATGGAATCTTACAGCTTCCTGACTTCATCCAAAGGAATTTTCAGCCATTCTTCCATTAACACCTGCTCCAGCTCTTTAAGACACGACGGTGGGGGATAGCGGCTCCTAACTTGTCTCACTAAAATGCACCACAAATTATCAATAATATTGCTATCCGGAGATTGGGGAGGCCACTCCATGTGTTCTAGCTCACTTTTATGCCCTTCATACCAATTCTTAACCACTCGAGTGGTATGTATTGGAGCATTATCGTCTTGGAAGATGCAGTCACCATCAGGGAATAAAGTCTGGACCATTGGATGAACATGATCTCCCAAAATGTTCAGGTAATCTTTGCTGTTGATTCTACCATGCAGGGCAACTATTGGACCGAGACATTTCCATGATATAGCTGCCCAAACTATCACTGATCCACCTCCATGCTTCACTGTTGGAAGAAGGCAGTCAGGGCTGTAAGTTTCTTTGGGCCGCCTCCACACAAACTCGCCCTGAAGTTGGGAAAAGAGAAAAACTGAACTTGTCTGAGAATATGACTTGCTTCCATTGGTCTGCAGACCAGGCATTGTGATCTCTGCACCACTTCAACCTCTTCTGAATGTTGCAAGTGGAGAGTAGAGATTTCCTTACGGTGGCTCTTCCATGATATCTAACCTTATGGAGCTCACGATGAACAGTTTAACTAGAAACTGGACTATTCAGATGATTATTCAACTCAGCAGTCACTTTGGCCGCAGTAGTCCGATGGTTTTTTGCCACATTGCATTTCAATGCACGTTGGTCCCTGTTAGTAAGTTTGCAAGTCCAGCCCGAATTGCTTTGGTTACTCGAGGTTTTGCCCTGTTTCTCGAATTGCGTCATAGTTCTTGATATTGCAGCTCTTGAAAAACCAAACAGTCCAGCAACCTTAGTGATCGAGGCTCCTGCCATGTGAGCTCCAACAATTTGCCCTTTTTCGAACTCTTTTACTAAATTCTAAAAATAAATAAGAGAAAGAGAGTAAATTAGATAAATAAACGTATTTAAAATAGATATAACCTGCAAATACTAAGTTTTAGTTAAAGTTCTTAATATAGTAGGTCTTTGAAATATAGGAGTGGAATTTGCAACTGTTCAAATTATTTTGTCCAACCCCTGTGTATATATATATATATATATATATATATATATATATATATATATATATATAAACATGTATGTGTGTTTAAAAATTTCAGGTACAATATATCTGTAAAAGGACACTATGAATAAAGATAAGTTTTCATGTTTTTATTCATATCTATCTATCTATCTATATATATATATATATATATATATATATATATATATATATATATATCTCCAAACTCTGAAGTTCCCAATTTGCCCACGGGAAGCTATCATGATGAAGCAAAGTTCAATTACCTATTTAAGGATTGTACATCTCTTTGTGAGACTTCTTTGAGTTTATATATGCTGGCTTCATCTTCATCCCTGAAATGTAAACATTGTAATTTTTAAATAGGTTTTTAAATCCAACATTATGTTTGTGTGTGTGTACATCTGTTCCAGTCTTCTGTGTGTGTGTGTGTGTGTGTGTGTGACATTGTTCAGTGATTCTGGCTATGTGTGTGTGGACTTAAAATTCCTTCTGTTCATTTGTTGTATCATGAAGAGCAAAAGAATTTTGTGTCTGGTCCTGAGGAGAGAAGACCCTAAACTGGGTGGGGAAATTTGGTACAAGGGAGACTTGACTTTAAACGAAAGCAGGAAACAAAGATGAAAAAGAAGTTAAAAGTTCTAAAACAAACAACTCCCCCCCCTTTTTTTTTGCTGTTTTTCTTTTTTCTTTTTCTTTCCTGCTCTTTGTTTGTGCGTGTGTTTTGGTGAGATCTTGTTCTGTCGGATGGAGGGGTGGGGTATAAAAAAACAAAACAAAAGCAGACAAAAAAAACTTTGTGGGATACAGTTACAAATGCTTCACTTTTTTCTGATTGTTATAAACAAACATTGTCTCCTGGCTGTTATTTTTTGTGTAATAGAAGGAGAAGCTCTTACAGTGGTTCTTCTGAGTCTAGATAGGGAGGAGTGGGCGGGCGTTAGTTAGTGTATACACATATAGATGAAAAGGGTTCTGTAAAGTACTTGACTCTTGACCAAGAAACCTTTCAAACCAACAAAATCCGAAGTTTGACCATTTGGTCAAATTTTGGGAGTGGGTCAGGCCAATAGCTTTTCAGCTCCCCCTCATATTGATAAAACATAAAATTATATAATTAAATGTATGTCAAGGTGAACAGAATTTTTTCAATGGACTGCCCAAAAGATATCTAAAGTATTACTGTAATTATATATATAATGTGTGTGCGTTTGTGTGGTCCAGAGGGTTAAGCCAAGAATTTTACAGCAGTGTGTGTTTGTGTGTGTGTGCGTGTGTGTTTATGTGTATATTTATATATATATATATATATATATATATACACATGCACACATCTCTCTCTCTCTCTTATATATATATATATATATATATATATATATATATATATATGTATACACACACAGAGATATCTCTCTCTCTCTATATATATATATATATATGTATACACACAGATATCTCTCTCTCTATATATATATATATATATATATGTATACATACACAGAGATATCTCTCTCTCTCTCTCTCTATATATATATATATATATATATATATATACACACACACATCTCTCTCTCTCTCTCTCTCTCTCTCTATATATATATATATATATATATATATGTATACACACAGATATCTCTCTCTCTCTCTCTCTATATATATATATATATATATGTATACACAGAGATATCTCTCTCTCTCTCTATGTATATATATATATATATACATACACAGATATCTCTCTCTCTCTCTCTCTATATATATATATATATATACACGTATACACACACACACACATCTCTCTCTCTCTCTCTCTCTATATATATATATATATATATGTATACACACAGATATCTCTCTCTCTATATATATATGTATACACACAGATATCTCTCTCTCTCTCTCTCTCTATATATATATATATATATATATATATATACATACACAGATATCTCTCTCTCTCTCTCTATATATATATATATATATACACGTATACACACACACACACATCTCTCTCTCTCCCTATATATATATATATATATATATATATATATATATATATATACATACACACACACACACACACACATCTCTCTATATATACACACACACACGTTTACTGGAGTTCTTACATTTAGCTGGAAGGGAATAATCATTTTCATTTTTTGTGTATTTTTCTGTTTCCCCCTCATTTTCTGTTGTTTTTTGCTTTGTTTCTTTTCTTTTTCTGTTGTTTTTTTCTTTTTTCCTTTTTTGTGGGAGGAAAGAATTTTTTGTTTTTTGGTAGTTTTCTTTTTCATTTCGATTTTGGTATTTTTCTTATTCAAGCGATTCATTTTCTTGTTCCATGTTTTTGTGAGTGTGACCAAACATGTTCCTGCACACACGAGAAATAGAATGTTCGGGGTCTGTCTTTCTCTCAATGTTCCCTGGATAAACATCTGGTCATTGTAAACTACTTAGATCACTTCACTTTCACACATTTTAAAAATATCCAAGATAAACTCCCCAAACTTTTCATAGACACTGCAGGATTTGATCCCAAGACACAGCTGCTTAAACAGAAACAACAGCTTCACCGACACAGACGCAGGTCTTGCTTTTTTGTAATCTTTCTTAAAACAATTTTTATAAACAGTTTTCCAAGAATAAAAATATATTTAACTGTTGAAGATATTTACCAAGCTTAAATTTCTTTGGCACAAGGTCAAGATAGTTTGGTACCCAATGAGGATAAAAATCATTGACATTACAGTGGTCAGTACTAGTTTCCTCATTTCTAATCTAGAGCAGGTTCCCAAGATTAGGAGATCTAGCAAAAGGAGAAAATTTACTAAGAGAAAGGATAAGAAATTATGTAGGGCTATGATCGCCCATGTCCTGAAGGGACACGACACAAAGAAGACTTTTTTGCACAAATGTTTTGTAAAAGTGGAGAGGGTACTTATATGGTGCTTGGAATTTACCAAAACTCTGGTAATGGTAACATTGTTGTTAGTTTTTGAAAGTTTTTGAATTACGTAAGGATGGAATGGTATGTGTGTTATGGGTGAGGTTGAGAGGATTTAATTAATTCTTTGTTTGGAATTAGCAACTGAATAAGAAAACGTAGAAATGGAAATTGCATTCCAGGTGGATGGTAATAAACGAAAGAATTGGTTTGACGCAAGAAAAATAGAAGAAAATAGATGTTGAGAAATGGGGATGAAGAAAAGTTTTAAAGCAAGGAAAGGATAGGAAAGAGTAGGAAAGATGAAGAGAGAATGAGAAGGAAAGATGAAGAAAGACAGAAAGAAAGAAGAAAAGATGGAGAAAGAAAGGAAAGATGGAGGAGAAAGAAAGGGAAAGAAAGAAAGGGAAAGAACGATGGAGGAGAAAGAAAGGGAAGGAAAGATGGAGGAGAAAGAAATGGAAAGAAAGATGGAGGAAAATGAAAGGGAAAGAAAGATGAAGGAGAAAGAAATGGAAAGAAAGATGAAGAAAAAATGAAGAAAGAAAGAAAAGGAAAGATGAAGAAAGAAGAAAGATGAAGAAAGAAAAGGAAAGATGGAGGAGGAGAAAGAAACAGAAGTAAAAATGAAGTAAGAAATAGAAGGAAAGATGGAGAAAGAAAGAAAAGGAAAGATGGAGGAGGAGAAAGAAACAGAAGTAAAGATGAAGAAAGAAATAGAAGGAAAGATGGAGAAAGAACGAGGAGGAAAGATGGGGAAAGAAAGGGAAGAAGAGATGGAGAAGAAAAGAAAGACAAAAAAGAAGATGGCGAAAGAAAGAAAGGAGATGTCAAAAGAAAGAGAAAGAACAATTGGGAAAGAAAGATGGAGAGAGAAAGAACAATTGGGAAAGAAAGATGGAGAGAGAAAGAACAATTGGGAAAGAAAGATGGAGAGAGAAAGAACAATTGGGAAAGAAAGATGGAGAGAGAAAGAACAATTGGGAAAGAAAGATGGAGAGAGAAAGAACAATTGGGAAAGAAAGATGGAGAGAGAAAGAACAATTGGGAAAGAAAGATGGAGAGAGAAAGAACAATTGGGAAAGAAAGATGGAGAGAGAAAGAACAATTGGGAAAGAAAGATGGAGAGAGAAAGAACAATTGGGAAAGAAAGATGGAGAGAGAAAGAACAATTGGGAAAGAAAGATGGAGAGAGAAAGAACAATTGGGAAAGAAAGATGGAGAGAGAAAGAACAATTGGGAAAGAAAGATGGAGAGAGAAAGAACAATTGGGAAAGAAAGATGGAGAGAGAAAGAAAAAGATGGCAAAAGAAAGAGAAAGGATAAAGAAAGATGGCAAAAGAAAGAGAAAGGATAAAGAAAGATGGCAACAGAAAGTGTAATGAAGAAGACATCAAAGAAAGAAGGTGGCAAAAAGGAAAAGTGAAGTATATGGTAAAATAGAATTGAATGATTTTTTTTTTGTTTTTTTTATGGCTGATCAACTCTTTGGGGTTTATTTCAAGCTGAAACATATTTTGCGAGTGGTTACTTACATTATCTGCACCCCACACATCTAAGTATTGACCAGGATCAACACTGCTTAATTTTGGTCATTAAATGGAGACCAGTAGTAAAAGTCTATAATAAAAGAAAGAGAATTGACAGAATGAAGAAGAAAGAAAAGGGTAAAAGGCAAAAGGATAAGGAAAGAGAAAGATGGTAATCTAAAAAGAAATGTAGAACAAAAAAAATAAGAAAAGCAAGAAGCTGATAAATGAGAAAAAAAAATCAAAATCTGATAAAGAAAAAGAAAGAAAGAAAGAAAGAAAGAAAAGGGAAAGAAAGAAAGAAAGAAAGAAAGAAAAGGGAAAGAAAGAAAGAAAGAAAGAAAATGTGAGGGTATTAGTAGTAGAAGAGGTAAAAATGATGAATTGGTCTTTCCCAAGGTTAACAAAGAGGTTAACAGCTTTTTGTTGCCACTACCTGAGCAGTCAAGGTATTAATGGAAGAGTACTTTGTCCCTGAGTGCTCATTCGCCAACTGTTCTTTATCATGATAGACTGTGAATGAAGCATTTTGTCAAGGTGCTTGGCAAGAAGACAGAGCGAAGTGGGAAGTAAATTCATACCTTCCCTCAGGGTATTAGTGCAAAGGGGGTTATGTACGGTCTAGGCTAGAGTTTAAATTTCATTTACTGATTCTCTTTTTCATGCACAGATAACATTAAGCCAACCTTGACCTCTTTAAAAATATGGTGTTGATTTAAGAAAAAAACCTTAAAAAAAAAACATCAAGAAAAGAATGCACAAGATGAATTAGTTTAAGAGTAAAGAACTAATAAATTGTAAAAAAAAAAAAAAAAATTAAATGAGTAATGCTTTGAAGATATGAAGATTTTGAATAAATTTCTCTTGGCTCACTGCTGAATCTTAAAGACAGAAAGCGTGTACAGAAAGAAATTGTTTTGATGCCATAAAATTGGTAGTGAATAAATGACAAGCAAGAAGACAGATTGACTTTCTGATCTTTTGGAATTAACTTAATCAATTTTAGATTCATCTTCTCTTTATGTTCGTACTCTTAATTTCAATGGTTTGTCTGGAAAGTTTTTGCTTCTTTTTTTCTTTTCTATTTTCTTTATTCTCTCTTTCTTTCTTTATCTTTTCCTTCTAAAACTCTGGTTCTTTCTTTCTATTCTCATTTTCTTTTTATTTCAAGTCTTTCTTTTCTGCCTCTTCCCTTATTCAGTTTTTTTTATCTTTTCTTTTGAAGTATCTGGTTCATTCTTTCTATTTTACTTTTCTTTCTCTCTTTTTTCCTTTTAAATCTCTGGTTCCTATTTTTCTTTTCTGTCTATTCCTATTTTCTTTCTTTCTTTTTCTTCTTCTAAGTTTCTTATTCTTTCTTTCTTTTCTGTCTATTCCTACTTTCTGTTCCTATTTTCTTTCTTTCTTTTTCTTCTTCTAAGTTTCTTATTCTTTCTTTCTTTTCTGTCTATTCCTACTTTCTGTTCCTATTTTCTTTCTTTCTTTTTCTTCTTCTAAGTTTCTTATTCTTTCTTTCTTTTCTGTCTATTCCTACTTTCTGTTCCTATTTTCTTTCTTTCTTTTTCTTCTTCTAAGTTTCTTATTCTTTCTTTCTTTTCTGTCTGTTCCTATTTTCTTTCTTTCTCAGTATCTGGTTCATTTTTTTTCATTGCTCTTTTTTTCTTTCTTTTTTCTTCCTCTTTCATTTGCTTTACTTTCACATGGTTATTTAGTTATTCTTTTTATTCATTTTTTATTCTTAACACCAGACATGTCACCTATTCTTTTGTCTTTCTTTCATTCACATTTTTTCCTCTTTCTTTCATTCACGTTTTTTCTCTTTTTTTTTCTTTTTTTTCATTCTCGTTTTTTCTCTTTCTTTCAGTCTCGTTTTTTTCTCTTTCTTGTTTTTTGCTTCTTCTTTCATTCTTACTCGTTTTCTCTTTCCCTCACTCTCACTCCTTCTCTTTTTTCTTTAAACATGATTAACTAAAAAGTGAAGAAAACATTTATAATTAGTTGATAAAGTATATCACTAATTAATGAATGTTAAAATAGGATTTATACTTTTAATGCTAGTTTTACCCCCATCTTATTAATGTTGCTATTTTAGAGCAACATTAATAAGATTAAGCATTTTCATTATTATTATTATTTATTACTAGTTTTATTCCATCTTATTATTGTTGCTTTTTGCCTGAAGCATTTTCACTCATTTTATTAAAGTATTAAAAACAGACTTTAAAAGGTTACAAGAGGAAATCTTCAACGACAGTAGTTGGCAATATGAAAAGATAAAAATCCTGTAGAATGAACTCACCGTATTGCTTCTAATATCTAGCACTTTTAAAATCTACCTGAAAAGACAAATGAAACTGAAATAAGAAAGAAAACTGATATTGCAAAACATTTCGGTACTCTTTTCTTTTTCTAATGAAATTTTCCTGTTTCTTAATACATTGCTTAGCTTTTAGAAGGCATCTTTTGCTATTCCAATGCACCTTCAGATCTCAGTGTCACATTTTCCAACATCTGTTAAAACACTTCCTAGATATTTAAAACTTTTTACTTTTATTTGAATCATTTCACCCCAATCAAGGCGATAATGGCCCTAGGATGCAGGGAGTTACAGAGACTAAAAGTGATAGAGAAGACTTCAGTGAGGAGAAGTGAGGAAAAGGACAATAAAGGAACAAGATTCAGGAAGACAGAAGATGGCGATAATGCCACTAAGACGCAAGGGGTTACTGGGAGTGAAAGAGAATGAGAAGACTTTAGTGAGGAGAAGTGAGGAAAAGGACAATAAAGGAGCAGGTTTCAGGAAGACAGAAGATGGCGATAATGCCACTAAGATGCAAGGGGTTACTGGGAGTGAAAGAGAATGAGAAGACTTTAGTGAGGAGAAGTGAGGAAAAGGACAATAAAGGAACAGGTTTCAGAAAGATATAAGATGGCAACTGACATTGCATTTATATTTTTGAAGATTGCAGGTAACAGGGAAGCAAGAACTGTTAGAACTTGCTTGATTTTGGTGTTTCTGATTCATAATTCATATCTTAGACGGTTCCTTTTGCTGACAATCCTATATACTCTCTTTGTACAATTGATGGTTAGTCCTTTCTTCTCACTTTCCTTTACTACCTTCTCTGGGAGTTCCTGTAGTTTTCTTTGTTTACTATCAACACTGTGTCACCAGCATATCTAATGTTGTTAAGATTGTGGGCATCAATAATGAATCCTGCGAATGCTTTTAGAATCGGCTCACTGTATAGGTTGAAAATCTCTGTTAAGATTCATCGCGGTCTTTCTATTACTGTAATTTCTCAAAAATAATATGCACCAATGAATAATACGCACCCCAACAAATGATCCAAAAATTAAGAAATATATTTATCCCTATGTATAATACGCATCTATAAATATTGTCAAAAAAAAATAATGTCAAAGACATTTTGTCGACATTGACATTAAGAATAAATTTGAAACTAAGTGGCTAAAATAATGTTTTACTGCTGGTGGCAACAGGAAAAAAACGGAGTTAGTTGGAACTTATTGCAAAATGGATTCAGGAATCTTGGGATTCCATCAGTGAGGATGTTATAAAGAGAAGTTTCAAGAAATGTTGTCTCATGACAGCCATGGATGGCTTTGAAGATGACACATCCTTTGGCAAGAGAATGAAGAGGCTGCCGATAATTTTGGACAGGGTGATGATAATATTGTGAACGATAATTTGTTTAATGACAATTTAGATATTGATTCTATAATAGAAAGTTATGATGATGAAAATTAAAATTTCAGTAAATTGTTAATTTGATATCCTCTTTTCTTGGAAATTTGTCTTTTTATAGACTTTTCATTTTTTCGACAAATATAAAATGTAGTTATTGATAAACATAAAATTTATTGATAAAAAATGTTACAATTATTATTGTTAGATTTAAAATTGGGATAAAATCTTTCTTATTTTAGAACGATAAGTACATATTGTACATTATTTACATTATTTGGACTATTGTCCTCATCTTTGTCGCCATATTTATTACAACATTTCGGCTGTACGCTCCGGCCTTCTTCAGGTGGTTGGAATGTCGAACTGAACCCTTTATTTCGCTCACTGGGGTAGACTGTTCTAGTTCCACGTGCCATGTTTAATGGATGTCAGTTATCTCCTGTTAATTCCCCTCTTCAAGTTCTCCACTGCCTTAACTGGGTATTGAACTCACATTCTTTGGGTCCTGTCACTGGATCTAAGTAACGCCTTTTTCCACTGTGCCATGTGTCCTTGAGGGTTCAGTTGGATATTCCAACCACCTGAAGAAAGCTGGAGCATACAACGGCTGAAACGTTGTAATAAATATGGCGACAAAGATGAGGACAATAGTCCGAATAATGTACATAATACCTCATCTCAAAAATATAGACAGATACTGAAATATGTATTGTAAATCAATGACGAGAAAATATTGATGTTTAAACCTATCTATAATACGCACCCCTACAATCAGCCGTAATTTACAGTAAAAAAAATGTATATTATTTTGGAGAAATTACAGTATTGTGTATTTACTGAATTCATTTTCTTTTTCTGTTTTCTTAATATTGAAGACATTGATTATGAAAATCTGCTCACCTTCAAACACTGGACCATGTGTTTTGTTAAACATTAACAATCTGTTTTTTATATATATATATATATATATATATATATATATATATATATAGTGACCCATTGCTTGGTTGGCAGCATTGGCTAAGTAAATTAAATTACCCATGAAATGTAGATTGGGGTGTCATAATTGGTTTGGGTGGTAACATAGGCCTGAATTCCCAAAACATTGGAAGACTGACTGCATCCAGATGGTGGGTAGTTACAGAAAAGAATCCCCACCTCTGCCACACACCACCACTAAGAGAAAGCAAATATTTAAAAAAAAATACAGTGCACTGTATTGACGCTATTTTTTAGCAAAACAAACACAGATGGAAACTTGAAGGCCCCTGGCCAGGTTGGGGGGGGGAGGAAGGGAAAATTATTTGGTTGATGGAAGGTCAGGATTCAGGGAGGGTAATCCATCTTTTTTTTTTTTCTTTTTTTTTTTCCTGAAAGTCTACTGATTGGTTAGAGATCTTCAACTTGTCACCAGAGATCCAGGCATAGAATACAAGGTCCATGCTTTCATCTCCGTACAGACATATAGCACCTGACCTTTTATACCTCACAAAAAAAAAATTAAAAAAAAAAAAAAAAACAGACGAAAGTTAAAGACTCTGTGAATAAAGGAAGCAAAGAAGATAAAAAAAAATTCCAATGGAGATAATTAGAAAACCAAAAAACTTAATTTTATAATACTAGTTTACCAATATGAGTGCAGTGGTTACAACATTTACTTTCTGACTATGAATCTCAGGTTCGAATCTTGGCATGGGCATTTTGTTGGTTTATTCATTTTCTATGTCTTATCAACCATTTGAAGGTTATTTAAAGCCAGAAAATATTTTTAGTTTGTAAGAATATTTTTTTATTTTTTGGGATAATTATGGTTTAGTGATATAAATCATACTAATTAACCTATAGCTGGGGGGGGGTGAATGGGTGGATTCATACCTTTCCCAGGTGTATTTGCATCTAAGTAAATATAATGAACCCAACAGGAATTGAAATTCAGTTCTCCAATTAACAATTCCAAACCATTATCTATTACATCATCGGCATATCCAAGCGTAGGGAAGCTGGTATTCCCAATTGGTCATCCATCTAGGTAATGACAAGGCTCAACATTGCTTAACTTTGGTCACCATACAGGAAACTGTTTTTCCATGTGATGTGGCTATATGTTTTGTAAATTTGCTCATTGAGATGATGACTTTACGTTATTGCCCAGGGGAGGCAATTTCAGAGCCTCTTTGGACAATTCCTTGAAACCTTGTCACGAGTTGAACAAAGCCTTGTGTGTGGAATTTGTTAGACAGAACTGCTTGGAAGTTGTCGAATTGTTGTGCTAGCATAAAGTCACAAGTCATCATGACCGAGCTTTTGAGCATATTGGTCTTGTTTAAGAAATTGATCACATCATGAACTCTCTACCAGCAACTGTAACTAAGATTTGCTCAGCATTGTTTCAGCATATACAATGCGGATTGAACAGGTATCTGTAATGGCATTTGGCTAGCTGCCCTGTGAGACGAGAGTTCTTGGTAAATGAGTAGTCAACTAGTAATTTGTTTTGATTTACCGATACTGTTAAAAAATGACATGAGCTGAAAATACAAATTACAAATCAAAGATACCAAAATCAACCCAGCACAAAAAATTTAAATATCTGGAAATTGTTTTAACAGAGGACAGAAATCTGAAGACGCACTGTGATAGCCAAAGATGCCGTCCAAAAGCTAAGCAGAGTATTAAGACAGGAAAACTTTATTAGAAACAAAGAAAAAAAACTACTGAACTGTTACGTGATATCTGTCATACTATATGGCAGTGAATGCTGGGCAATTACCTCAAAGATGAAGAAGAGAAGCAACAGAAATGTGGTTCTACAGAAGGATGCTGAGGATACATTCTACCCATAATCCATCTTCAGATGATTATTAATCTAGGTTTGTAGACTTTCAAACTAGACCCTTTATTTAATTTATGGGATTATATTGTGCTCATTCCACTATCCATGTCTAGGGATACTTTTTTGATATGGCTTAGTTATTACTCACCCTGTTTCCAATGCAGGTATTGAACTCACAACTACTGTTCCTTCATTCTCACTCTTTTTCTCCATCTTTCATTCTCACTCTTTTTCTCCTTTCATTCTCACTCTTTTTCTCCTTTCATTCTCACTCTTTTTCTCCTTCTTTCATTCTCACTCTTTTTCTCTTTCTTTCATTCTCACTCTTTTTCTCTTTCTTTCATTCTCATTCCTTTTTCCTTCTTTCATTCTCACTCTTTTTCTCCTTCTTTCATTCTCACTCTTTTTCTCTTTCTTTCATTCTCACTCTTTTTCTCCTTCTTTCATTCTCACTCTTTTTCTCCTTCTTTCATTCTCACTCTTTTTCTCCTTCTTTCATTCTCACTCTTTTTCTCCTTCTTTCATTCTCACTCTTTTTCTCCTTCTTTCATTCTCACTCTTTTTCTCCTTCTTTCATTCTCACTCTTTTTCTCTTTCTTTCATTCTCACTCTTTTTCTCCTTCTTTCATTCTCACTCTTTTTCTCCTTCTTTCATTCTCACTCTTTTTCTCCTTCTTTCATTCTCACTCTTTTTCTCCTTCTTTCATTCTCAATCTTTTTCTCCTTCTTTCATTCTCATTCTTTTTCTCCTTCTTTCATTGTCACGCTTTTTCTCCTTCTTTCATTCTCACTCTTTTTCTCCTTCTTTCATTCTCACTCTTTTTCTCCTTCTTTCATTCTCACTCTTTTTCTCCTTCTTTCATTCTCACTCTTTTTCTCTTTCTTTCATTCTCACTCTTTTTCTCCTTCTTTCATTCTCACTCTTTTTCTCTTTCTTTCATTCTCACTCTTTTTCTCTTTCTTTCATTCTCACTCTTTTTCTCCTTCTTTCATTCTCACTCTTTTTCTCCTTCTTTCATTCTCACTCTTTTTCTCCTTCTTTCATTCTCACTCTTTTTCTCCTTCTTTCATTCTCACTCTTTTTCTCTTTCTTTCATTCTCACTCTTTTTCTCTTTCTTTCATTCTCACTCTTTTTCTCCTTTCCTTTCTCACTCTTTTTCACTTTCTTTCATTCTCACTCTTTTTCACTTTCTTTCATTCTCACTCTTTTTCACTTTCTTTCATTCTCACTCTTTTTCACTTTCTTTCATTCTCACTCTTTTTCACTTTCTTTCATTCTCACTCTTTTTCACTTTCTTTCATTCTCACTCTTTTTCACTTTCTTTCATTCTCACTCTTTTTCACTTTCTTTCATTCTCACTCTTTTTCTCCTTCTTTCATTCTCGCTCTTTAGATTCGGAGTAATGCCAATGCTTGATTTAGGCTCAAATTTAGTCAGTGCAAATATAGAGTCTTAGTCCACTTAGGGACTAAATTCACACCTATAGATAATTTCTCCTGAAACTAATTGCCAACAATATGCCTAATTACACCTACCTACCTACCTACGGTATGCATACCATTTTCTTCAATCCTTAAAAATCACTCTGTGTTCACTAGCACCGTTTTCTTTACTATTTGCAGTGATATGAGGCAACATTTCATGAGATAGCATGATTGAGTATTACTGCTGAGTAGTGAGTTCAATCCGCACTGAGTGCTCCATTCTTATGACCTTGTGCCAAACTAAGATAAATTCTGTAAAAAGCACATTGAGGAATGGGGTAATGTTTATTGATTCTAGACCATTAATACTGAGTCCTAAGACATGTACTTAGCTGAGTTTGACATAAGGCCACAATAATGAGGCAACCAGTAAATATTCAAAGCTGTTACATTTAGTAAGTTTAAACTAGTTAAAAAAGAAAATTGAGATTAAATTAAAGCAACTAATTTTTAAGGCTTTTGATTGTCAAGATCAAAAAAGTTTAAATTTTAAAAGTAGGCATATTTCTTCTTAAACGCAGTGTTTTATCTCTAAAAAGTTGAAAAAAAAATTATTAAAATATATTTTTATTTTCAATTCTTTATCACAAGCAGAATTTCTGTTTTAATTTTTAGTAAAATTATTTCTAATTGTGTCTGTAATTTACTTCTTCATTCTGTCGAGTTCTCGTAATAAATTTTCCCAAATAATAATAATAATCATTTCATTTTCTTTGTCTTCCCAGAATGTGAAAATTCTTTTCTTTTTTTTTCTCTTTTTAATTCAGCACCAGAAACTGACTTTTCTTTTCTTTCTTTACTTCTCTCTATCTCTACACTTCTTTCTCTTTCTCTACTTCTCTCTCTCTCTCTACATCTCCCTCTCTTTCTCTACATCTCTCATTCTCTACTTCTCTCTTTCTTTCTCTACTTTTCTCTCTCTTTCTTTCTCTACTTTTCTCTCTCTTTCTTTCTCTACTTTCCTCTCTCTCTTTCTTTCTCTACTTTCCTCTCTCTCTTTCTTTCTCTACTTTCCTCTCACTCTTTCTTTCTCTACTTTCCTCTCTCTCTTTCTTTCTCTACTTTCCTCTCTCTTTCTTTCTGTCTCTCTCTCTTTCTTTCTCTACTTTCCTCTCTCTCTTTCTTTCTCTACTTTCCTCTCTCTCTTTCTTTCTCTACTTTCCTCTCTCTCTTTCTTTCTCTACTTTCCTCTCTCTCTTTCTTTCTCTACTTTCCTCTCTCTCTTTCTTTCTCTACTTTCCTCTCTCTCTTTCTTTCTCTACTTTCCTCTCTCTCTTTCTTTCTCTACTTTTCTCTTTCTGTTTTTTCTCTTCTTTTCTCTCTCGCTTTCTCTACTTCTCTCTCTCTTTCTAGCTATCTCTAATTCTCTCTCAATTTCTCTACTTCTCTCTCTATTTCTCTTCTCTCTTTCTCTACTTCTCTCACTCACTACTTCTTTCACTTTCTCTACTTCCCTACTTCTCTCACTCACTATTTCTCTCTTTCTCTACTTCTCTCTTTCTCTACTTCTCTCTTTCTCTACTTCTCTCTTTCTCTACTTCTCTCTTTCTCTACTTCTCTCACTCACTATTTCTCTCTTTCTCTACTTCTCTCACTCACTATTTCTCTCTTTCTCTACTTCTCTCACTCACTATTTCTCTCTTTCTCTACTTCTCTCACTCACTATTTCTCTCTTTCTCTACTTCTCTCACTCACTATTTCTCTCTTTCTCTACTTCTCTCTCTCTCTCATTTTCTCTACTTCTCTCTCTCTCTCTCTCATTTTCTCTACTTCTCTCTCTCTCTCTCATTTTCTCTACTTCTCTCTCTCTCTCTCTCTCTCTCATTTCCTCTACTTCTCTCTCTCTCTCTCATTTCCTCTACTTCTCTCTCTTCACATCCCACCCTCCCACCTTTTAATTCTGGGAATTGATTTTTATTTGTAAAATTCTCATCAGCTTGTTTGGCCATGTAAACATTAAAAATACGCTAAGCTCATTTTAATATTCTATTAATTACATAATTATTTTCTTCATTTTCTTTGTTGCCATGCCAACAGAATACAGAATAGGAGGAAAATGCAAAGATATGTATTAAAAAAAAAATGTACACAAAATATATATACAACTAAAACAAAAAAGAAATTCACATTGGAATTGACAAAGTTTCCAATTCAAATTTATTTCATGCCAATCTAGGAAGAATTAATGAATAAGGACTTCATTTTTGGAAGCTTTTTTCAAATCCTGCTTTGTCAGCGTGATTCACTTGCAAATGCAGAGTACACGTTTCCCCACCAGGTTTCATTAAAATAAAGGCATCTTCACGGCGGCTGATTGGGTAAAAGGGGGACATTGAAACTGTGTTCGAAATACAGGACAGACAAAAAGAAATGCCAATGTTTGTTTCATGGCATGGCTAAGAGAAACAAAAATTATGAAAAATAAGATGAGAAAATTATCATTTAAGCAAGTCAGACATTTAAAATTTTTCAAAGATCAGTTTGAATCTCATTGGATATATTTTTTAATTCCAATCCATCTTCCATGTATAGAATGACTGAAAGATTCGGTAAAAAGTAAGAGGCAGATGATGAAAGAAATACTAGTGAAAAATGAATAATAATGAAAGATTAATAAGAATTGTCACTGTTTTTTGTAGAGATGCCTAACCAGCAGGAGTCATTCAAATTTAGCCATATAGCTATATTCTCTACTTCTACTTCTTATGGATGGCAGTTGCAATAAAAAGCAAGAGAAATGAAGAGGAAAGAAATACTAGTGAAAAATGAATAATAATTGACAATGCTTCATCTAAGAAGGCTAACCAGCAGGAGTCATTCAAATTTAGCCATATAGCTATATTCTCTACTTCTACTTCTTATGGATGGAAGTTGAAATAAAAAGCAAGAGAAATGAAGATGAAAGAAATACTAGTGAAAAATGAATAATAATTGACAATGCTTCATCTAAGAAGGCTAACCAGCAGGAGTCATTGAAATTTAGCCATATAGCTATATTCTCTACTTCTACTTCTTATGGATGGGAGTTGCAATAAAAAGCAAGAGAAATGAAGATGAAAGAAATACTAGTGAAAAATGAATAATAATTGACAATGCTTCATCTAAGAAGGCTAACCAGCAGGAGTCATTCAAATTTAGCCATATAGCTATATTCTCTACTTCTACTTCTTATGGATGGGAGTTGCAATAAAAAGCAAGAGAAATGAAGATGAAAGAAATACTAGTGAAAAATGAATAATAATTGACAATGCTTCATCTAAGAAGGCTAACCAGCAGGAGTCATTGAAATTTAGCCATATAGCTATATTCTCTACTTCTACTTCTTATGGATGGGAGTTGCAATAAAAAGCAAGAGAAATGAAGATGAAAGAAATACTAGTGAAAAATGAATAATAATTGACAATGCTTCATCTAAGAAGGCTAACCAGCAGGAGTCATTCAAATTTAGCCATATAGCTATATTCTCTACTTCTACTTCTTATGGATGGGAGTTGCAATAAAAAGCAAGAGAAATGAAGATGAAAGAAATACTAGTGAAAAATGAATAATAATTGACAATGCTTCATCTAAGAAGGCTAAACAGCAGGAGTCATTCAAATTTAGCCATATAGCTATATTCTCTACTTCTACTTCTTATGGATGGCAGTTGCAATAAAAAGCAAGAGAAATGAAGATGAAAGAAATACTAGTGAAAAATGAATAATAATTGACAATGCTTCATCTAAGAAGGCTAACCAGCAGGAGTCATTGAAATTTAGCCATATAGCTATATTCTCTACTTCTACTTCTTATGGATGGCAGTTGCAATAAAAAGCAAGAGAAATGAAGATGAAAGAAATACTAGTGAAAAATGAATAATAATTGACAATGCCTCATCTAAGAAGGCTAACCAGCAGGAGTCATTCAAATTTAGCCATATAGCTATATTCTCTACTTCTACTTCTTATGGATGGGAGTTGCAATAAAAAGCAAGAGAAATGAAGATGAAAGAAATACTAGTGAAAAATGAATAATAATTGACAATGCTTCATCTAAGAAGGCTAACCAGCAGGAGTCATTCAAATTTAGCCATATAGCTATATTCTCTACTTCTACTTCTTATGGATGGGAGTTGCAATAAAAAGCAAGAGAAATGAAGATGAAAGAAATACTAGTGAAAAATGAATAATAATTGACAATGCTTTATCTAAGAAGGCTAACCAGCAGGAGTCATTGAAATTTAGCCATATAGCTATATTCTCTACTTCTACTTCTTATGGATGGGAGTTGCAATAAAAAGCAAGAGAAATGAAGATGAAAGAAATACTAGTGAAAAATGAATAATAATTGACAATGCTTCATCTAAGAAGGCTAACCAGCAGGAGTCATTCAAATTTAGCCATATAGCTATATTCTCTACTTCTACTTCTTATGGATGGGAGTTGCAATAAAAAGCAAGAGAAATGAAGATGAAAGAAATACTAGTGAAAAATGAATAATAATTGACAATGCTTCATCTAAGAAGGCTAACCAGCAGGAGTCATTCAAATTTAGCCATATAGCTATATTCTCTACTTCTACTTCTTATGGATGGCAGTTGCAATAAAAAGCAAGAGAAATGAAGATGAAAGAAATACTAGTGAAAAATGAATAATAATTGACAATGCTTCATCTAAGAAGGCTAACCAGCAGGAGTCATTCAAATTTAGCCATATAGCTATATTCTCTACTTCTACTTCTTATGGATGGCAGTTGCAATAAAAAGCAAGAGAAATGAAGATGAAAGAAATACTAGTGAAAAATGAATAATAATTGACAATGCTTCATCTAAGAAGGCTAACCAGCAGGAGTCATTCAAATTTAGTCATATAGCTATATTCTCTACTTCTACTTCTTATGGATGGCAGTTGCAATAAAGAGCAAGAGAAATGAAGATGAAAGAAATACTAGTTAAAAATGAATAATAATTGACAATGCTTCATCTAAGAAGGCTAACCAGCAGGAGTCATTCAAATTTAGCCATATAGCTATATTCTCTACTTCTACTTCTTATGGATGGCAGTTGCAATAAAAAGCAAGAGAAATGAAGATGAAAGAAATACTAGTGAAAAATGAATAATAATTGACAATGCTTCATCTAAGAAGGCTAACCAGCAGGAGTCATTCAAATTTAGTCATATAGCTATATTCTCTACTTCTACTTCTTATGGATGGCAGTTGCAATAAAGAGCAAGAGAAATGAAGATGAAAGAAATACTAGTTAAAAATGAATAATAATTGACAATGCTTCATCTAAGAAGGCTAACCAGCAGGAGTCATTCAAATTTAGCCATATAGCTATATTCTCTACTTCTACTTCTTCTGGATGGGAGTTGCAATAAAAACCAGCAAGAGTCATTCAAATTTAGGCTTGTTTTAATTTACCATCTCATTCAAAGATGAAATATAACTGATCCTGTCCAAAAGACTTCTTCACCTTTTTTCATTTATTTATGAAGATAACGCATTATCTTCTTACATTTGTAATATCATATAATAATTGTACATGTCTCTCCCTTTCTTCATTCACACGACTGTTATGCCTTGCCAATACCTCATAAATAATGGACTATTCTGTGGAAAGAGGGGAAAAGACACTACTTGGTTTCAGTGAGAAAATGAAAGAATGCAAGAAGTGAAACTAGAAGCGTTTAATGTCTGTTTTTAGTGAATTAAAAAAAAAGTTGTCCATTTCAAATATTTTCATTTGTATTTGTACCCCCTTACTTCTTAAAATAACAACCATAATTCATATTTATGATTGCTATTGCAATATTTTGTTAAAGTTGTTAAGCTCAAATATTTACTGATGTGATAATGGAATTTCTACGGATATTTTATTGTCGTAGAACTCGCCATAAGCTTATTCAATCATTAACTTAAGAATTAAGATTCATCATAAAATTCAAATTAGGAAAACCCTGAAATTTTTATGGGTATCATATAAAATATTTTTATTATTATTATTATTATTATAACACCTCGAGAAGAGTGAGATTAAAGAAACAAGTAGAAAAAACACTTTAAAGAAAGAAAGAAGTGGAGAGAGATAATCAGATTAAGCTGATTAGAACAGATACTACACTTTGATCTTAGAAAAGGGAGGGGAAACTAACAAGTACAATTAGGATGATTGTCTTTGCAATATTTTGTTAAAGTTGTTAAGCTCAAATATTTAACGATGTGACAGGGGAATTTCTACGGATATTTTATTGTTATAGAACTTGCCATATGTTTATTCAGTCAGTAAATAAAGAATTAAAATTCATAAGAAAATTCAAATAGGAAAACCGTGAAATTTTCATTGGTCTTTTTAGTTAGACTAATTCCTACACTACATCAATTTCTTCAGCAGAATAACAAATTCCTATCAATTGCATTCAAGATAAGCATTGTTTTATTTTTGCTGGCAACAGTTGCTAAAAGTTTTTTTTTTGTTTTCTAAATTATTTTGACTTCCAGAAAAGCAGGCAACCAATAATCTTGCTATTCTACACACGGAATTTTCAGAACATGTTTTACAGCCAGGTGTTCTCTCTCATGCCAAGTAAAGGTGACAGCTTGAAATTGGTATACCTGAGCTTTCTCATTAGGAGTTTATTTTGTGTGAGTGAATGTGAAAGCAGTTGTTATAGAGGATGAGTGAGTGAGTTAGCTATTTAAACTCTAACAAAATATCCTTAGTAACCCTCCTTGTCCGCCCTCACCTAAAAACAAAAAATCATTTTCCCACTACTGGGGTGCATCAGACTAGATACTTTTCTGTAATTCCAAATGTCATGACAGGAATGCATTTAGTAGAACAGAAATATGTAAAAACTGAACCTATGCTTCCTTAATATTTATCCCTTCACCCACCTCACTTTACTTGACCCACCTCCGTCACCCTGCTCAAGTGCTATACCCACCACCCGTCGCTAAAACTCCACCTGGACCCTTTCCTGTGCTAGAAAAGCCATCATTAGATATCACTCCACCCCCTACGTACAGCCCATTTACATATATAAGCTAGTAAGTAAAAGAAAAAACAACAACAACAACAACAAAAACGCAGTTCTGTCTCCTCCATTGCTTGCATGGTTGTCGAACCCCATTTAATGCTTCTCCTAGTGCCCCCTATTTGACACTGAGGCTGTACCAGCTGTGGTCACATTCAGGTGTGACCCCCCCCCCCTGTAACCCAACTCTTGCCTGCTACCAGACAACCTGGTTTGGCTATCAGAGGCAAGCATACAGGAAGCCGACCTATATTTGGGGAAGATGATACGGGCTTACCCTCTGAGGATACTCAGTGTGATTTGCACCCCTTTGAAGTGTAATAAGTCCTGTTAGTGTTGGTGACCCCCGAGTTGCACTGCCAGTGGTTAGTATATGGGAAATGCAGATGTGACGAGGCCCAATTCTTTCTTTCTTTATCTCTAGATCTTTAAAAATTACTTTTTGGGTGTTTATTTCATCGTTTTCTTTTTTATTGTGTTTTTCTATTCTTTACTCTCATCCATTTTTTTTTAAATGTCCATCACTTCTTTCTGTCTCTCTTTTTTCTTTGCCTTTTTTTTACTGAATTCTCTTTTTCTTCTCATTTATTTCCATGCCTTTTTCTCTCTCCATTCACATCCTGGCCTCTCTTTCACTTTCCGTCTATCTCCTTTGCTTTCTCTGTCCGTCTATCTCAGTCACTTCGTATTCCATTGGTGAGGTGGAAGATCGACTCTTCTTTTCTACAACTGTTACATAATGGAACAAACTCCCAAGAGGATACTTCCCAAATTAGAAATGACAAAATAGGAACGAAGAGTAACACTATAAAATATCCCCCCCCAAAAAAAAACTGCATTTGGACTCACATTATTTCTATTCAATAGCTCCTAGAATCATCTGAAACGTAACAGTTTCCACCCACTCAATAACCGTTAGAATAATACAATAGACCTTCTACCCATAATTCACCATTGAATAGAATATATAGACAGTCGAGCCAAAACACAACGAACATGGCCTGAAGACTGAGTTTAGGCATGAAACAGACTAAGTGACCATTTTAATATTTACATCGCTCTATCCCTGATATTCAGCACTTTAACTCATAAATTTAGCATATTTTAAAACTATATATATATATATATATATATATATATATATATATATATATATATACTAGCTTAAAAGTCACCCTAGCTTTTGCGGAGAGCTCTTGAATGAGTTGTCATCACAATAGGTAGGGAGGAGTAGATGCGATGGGCACCAATAAACTACAGAAAAACTCAAAATTGATTGCTGCATTTAAGTATTGTATTAATACTTAAGCTTAACTTTTAAAAGTTCAACGATAATTCTTCTGTCGCCACTTAATTTAAAGACAATTTGATGTACGTAGGTCCTTACTTTCTGTACAAACAATCGTTTTTATTTCACGGGTGACTTTCGCTGGATTTCGCAATTGATTTTGATTATTCCCAAATTTATTTCCAAGTTATAAAAATTACTGTGCGAAAATTTTGTCGCAAAAAATCACGTGAAAAATCACCAAAAACAATTGTAGTAATGAAAACTTGGATATCTAAAAAATCAGCTCCAGATCCGGCCCGGAATGTTTTTAATTTGCTCACAGAAACGGCCTGATTGCAAAATGGTATATATTGGGCTACGACCTCTAGGAGTAAAATTGAGAACACGGTCATTTTAACTTTGGAACTTGGAACACTGTAATTTGAGGAAAACATTTTTTTTCATTTGAACCTGAGCTATTGAAAGTTAAAGAGTTGTGTCCCTTTAATTGTTTTTATCAATAGAAGACAAGATGGCGGAATCCGTAAACAATCGCAGTAATGAAAACTTGGAGTTGTCCTGATTCCAAAATAGCACGATATGTTGAACTACTACTCTATGAATAAATTTGAAAAAAGTGTAACACACTGATATTCGCATTTATTATATATATATATATATATATATATATATATATATATATATATATATATATATATAAGAATATAGTTTTAAGATATGCTATATTCTTAGTTCACACACACACACACACACAGTCTGATGTCCTGTAGGCCAAAAACTTTTTTGTGACCATAGAATAGACATCATTGAGGAAACATTTTGGTGTGCAATATCTCCGTATAAAACGAATTGATAGATATATATTTATCCGGGGGCGGGTCTTGAAAAGTTCTCGTTTCAATCAAGATGCCGTTCACCCTTAAATTCTGGCGTTTTGTCAGTTGGTCAGGTTTTTGGGGAAGCGGGTTGGGTTTAAAACATTTCAACACCCTTTCATATACAATGACTCGCTGAGGCAGCAAGATGATTCACTCTAGCTTCATCAAACAAAAATTTGTTTTAAAATTAATAGGGAAATCTATAAATCTCTTTTATGTAACATCCGGATTTTTGAAATATTTTCGCAGAATAAAATGTTTCGTGTCTGTGTGTTAGCCGTTGTCAAGATGATAACGAGAGAGTTCCTGCCTTATTGAGTGCATTCAATTTCAATGTATGTCTAATCAAAAGCCTATAATTCAATTTCGCTCCCCCCCCTTCTTATTTTATTTATTTATTTACTTTTTCTAATGACAGATATTTCTAAGGCAAGCCTTTGTGATACATTTAATGAAAAAAAAATCTAAAAATTTTGCTCTAAAAAGCCCAAGAATGTGCAACTAGACAAGTGACAGAATGATTGAAAAAACGTACCCCCTCCCCAGCAATGTTACAGCAACAATAAATAAATAAAGGAACTTAAAGGAATAAGAGCAAATTAAGAATTAAGAAACGACGAAAACGATGAAAAAGTTAAAGAAATTGCTATTGATGAAATGGGGATGTAATACCAAAAGAAAAAAAAAACTTGTAAGATATTTTTCCTTTTATTTGGCCTTGTGCCGTACTTGGATCAGTAATATTAAAAAAACAACTGAGAAAAACAGATGCAGTAAACAAAGAAAAGAGGGAAAAAAAGGCCTGGAAAAGAAGTAAAAAGGGAAAGGTTAGGGGGAAAAAAGAAAAATAGGATAAGAAAAAAGCTAAAACGTAAAAGATAAGGCAAAAAAGAAAGAAAGGAAAGAGAAAGGAGTTAAGGAATAAGAATAATGCAAAAAGAAAAGAGGGAAAAATGTGAAAAAGAAGAAAGGAAAGAAAATATAAGAAAAACGCAGAAAGGAAAGGAAAAAGACAAAGAAATTAAGAAAAAAATCTAAAATTTTTGTATTAGAATTTTTCTTTTTTTTTTTGTCTATTTCGCAAAAAGAAAAAGTTAAGAAAATCAAGGAGAAGAAAAATATAAAAATCGTAAAAAAAAAAAAAAAAGAAACGGAAAAGAGAAAAAAATAGAGAAATAAACAAAGGGATTAGTATATAAACCAAACAAATAAACTGAAAAAGAAGGTAAAACGTAGGTACGTAATGATACAGGCTAATGGTGGAAAAAAAAAATAAAATAAAGAAGAAATAAAAATCAGAGAAAAAAAAAGAAGAAAAATGGTAAAGAAAAAAGTAGAAAGATTTGCATTTTATGTAAACTAAGTCATTCTTTTTCTCGCAGCCCCACCCCCAATTACATTCATACAAGTCCTGTCCTTTCTCCTGTCTTATAAGAATGTATTGCGTTTGTTCTCTAGACCTTTGCCATTCACGTCTTGCTTCTAACGTCCACCTGCATTTCATTCTCACCGACCAAGCAAGCAACCATCTGTCTGCTGGTCTTTCAGTCAGTATTCTCCATCTTCTTAGCTTTTTTTTTTCTTTACTTTTAATCCAGTGGACAGTTTAATTGGATAGCCATATCACTCTCCAGTACTACCCCAAACGTCTGCGATCATGGTATGATATAAAACCCACATGCGTTTATGTAAGGATATACACGCAGTTTCAAGCGGCACATACGCAAATGTAAACATATATACACTCCTGTATAGAGGCACATGTACACTATGAGTTGCTATATACATACATATACACACACAGTGTGCAGATATATGGTGGGTTTTCAGTGTGTATAATGGATGTATATACATAATGTTCGTATATATGTAACATATAAATATCTCAGCCTGCCTATTTCTCTGTCTAATATATATATATATATATATATATATATATATAAATTCTCAAGAGGATAGAATCCAAGTAGAACTCAATGTCCAGGACAGAGTAAGAATATAATATAAAAGGCTCAAACACTAATATTCCATGGTTATAATTTATTACATTGGAATCGTAATCACGATCCAATGCATCAGACCTACAAATTCAAAAAGTGTATATATATATATATATATATATATATATATATAATATATAATATATATATATATATATATATATATATATATATATATAGTGGTGGACCTACATTTTTGGGGTCCTGAAGCTTCAACAGATATTGGGAGATCCTTCACAACCAGCAACAATAATGATTTTCTAAGCGCAGCTTAGATGTGGCACAAGGCCGGAAGTATGAGACACCCAATGAAGATTCAACTCACTATTCAGTCGTAATTGATTTATCAGGACAAGCTTTCTAACCATTATACCACGTCGAGGTGATCTGACAACCAGCAAAAAAATATATTCAAGGATACAACTGATAAAATGTCGGCTATAAATAGATTCCGGCGAACTCAACGAGCCCATACATCGTGGGGTTTGGGTGCTACAAAACCTCAAAGAAATGTTGAAAACTGACTAATTACAGGGGTATTTGAGTTTGGGTGTTACAAAACCTCAAACAAATTTTGAAAACTGACTAATTTCAGGGGTATTTGAGGCAATACGAAATGGCAAATTTTAAGGCCAACATTACCTACTTCAAGCCAAAGTCTTATAATTCTATCATAAAATAGCCTTATTCTTATATTCTAAGACTTAAAAAAACGATTTTGTTGAAAAAAATCACTCATTAGAAATGTTGCTCCAGAGGCCCCTCTGTGATTAGGGGGCCCAGAGGCTTAAGCTTCATAGTAGATTCCCCATTATATATATATATATATATATATATATATATATATATATATATATATATATTCTGTTTATACGTCATTTTTATAGATATAAATATTTATGCTCTGTTTATAATAAACAGTATTAACAACATTCGCTGGCTTGTATGTCCAACAAACTTTATATAAAATATGTGTACTGCGGGGCGTCTAGTTACCAAGGTTAAATTACTGTTTTTAAACTGCAAATTTCCCTTGATTTCTCTCTCACGCTCATATCTGCTCGAAGCGTATCTTAACGTAAACAAATGGAATCATCTATCTATCTATCTATCTATCCTTGTCGTTCATATGTCTATCATTGTTCATATCTATCTCCCATTTGTGTTACTTCACTGTCCGTAGGGCCCTACTCCCACCACCTGTGGTTTACACTGCAGCTATGCTGAATAGACTTAAGTTCAATTGTCTAGGAGAGATCACATTATCTGTCGAAATCCACGGGCCGGGATGCTCAAACCCGCGGTTACGATGATTTCCTATTTCGTGTCCGCACAACCACTGATGGGTTCTGAACAGTTTTCTCGAGTCCATTTCACTCACAAGTCTTCGGTCAACTTATAGCATGGTCTGCCAGTGCATTCAAGAGTTTTAATGAAGAAAACACTGACAGTATCCAGTCCTGCAGCCACATTTTAGGGGAAACTATTGTCTTGTCAGGCGTGCTTTAGATCGTTAGGCGACGGAAAGCTTTCACAGTCAATCAAGATTCAGTTACCCTATTATAGACCATGCAATGGATTTAATATAGTCTTTCTACTTTATGTCAGCCCGAGAAGGCTGGGAATTAGCATCAGTCATGCTGATGGATGGTAGAATGGGATTTCTCAGATGTTTAAGAGCACTTTGGGGGGGGGGGAGATGTTCAAATTTACAAGTCATCCTTCGCCCCAGTTAACAACAGACTATGTTATTTTTTTTTTTTTTTACATCGGCCGTCAATTTTACCTTATCGATCTGATCAGATTTACTATCGAGACAGGAGTAAATGGTTGTGTTATCATACCAAGTTGAGAGCTTATGTCCCTGTATTTTGTTGTTTTCGTTTTTTGATTGCCAATTCTTATCAAAGCTTTTTTTTTTTAAAAACAAACATTGCTGAAGAATGAAGGTAGTTAAAAAAAAAAGCGGTGTCATGTGGGAAAAATTCTTTTTTTTTTTTAAAACAATAAACATTGCTGAAGAATGAAAGTAGTTAAAAAAAAAAAAGCGGTGTTATTTTTTTTAGTTCATGCCACTTTTCTCCAGTACAAGAACGCACATTTTTCAAATTTAAAAAATTCAACCACAGCGTTGCGTCTGCACGCTCCAAAATTATTCTAACATTTAACAATATCTCATTGCTAAAAAAACACTATTCCGGACCGTACTACCTTTCGATGTCGCATTACCATTCGGAATTTAATAAAAACACACTAAATTGTCTACCTGAAGATGGTCGTTCGGTACGACTGAAAGCCCGGCTCGTAGAAAAAATAACACCTGATAAACCCGGAATTTATGAACAAGGATCACACCATTCATTAACAGATTCGAAGTTGATTGTAATTTATTATTAAATATTGTTTGTGAGAGTGATTCTTGCCATATAATTAGCTTCAGTATTTGTTTTTCGTTTGAATGATTTACGTTACATAAATTGATTACGCACTACAAAATTGAGATATATATATATATATATATATATATATATATATATATATATATATATATTTTGAACGATAAAAATTATTAGAAAAATCAATTAAAATCTTCAGACACACTGGGTTGTAGATTAATATTCTTATGCTTTTATTATTATTATTTCATTTATATTCCTCGACTAGTTTCGACCAACATGGCCATCATCGGGAGAGAAAAAAATGTCTCTGCTTGCTATAGCAGTAAACTACAGAAATGAATGTCTTGTTGAAGAAAACGAACGTTTGTCTGTAGTTTTCATTTGTTTTTTTATTGTTTATTTTTTTATCTTTTTAACATTCCTTGTGTTGGTCAAACAGTCTCTTTTAAGTTGTCATTTGAGATAAGAGCTATATTCCCTTTTTTTTGGTCAGTTCAGTAGTTTATTTGTGTTTGGGGAGGGGATGGTATGTGTGTTTGTGTGTGTGTGTTTGTGTGTGTGTGTTTGTGTTATTTAGTTTAGTGTGTGTGTTATTTAGTTGTTTAGTCTCTGGTAAGTGTGTGTGTGTGTGTGTGTGTGTGTTATTTGGTTTTTAAGGGAGTGAGTGAGTATATGTGTTAGCTTGTATATTGCTGTATATATATATAACAAACGCGTAGATACATCAGTAAGTTTATATCCTAGCTGGTTTCATTTACACTTGTTAGGGCACCCCCCATTTCATGCTGGATTTTAATCACAGATCAGACATCATTATTTACATTATTCGGACACTGTTAAAGGCGTGAGTTAGATCCAGGGACAGGACCCAAAGAGTGTGAGTTCAATACCCGGCTAAGGCAGTGGAGAACTTTCAGAGGCAAATTAACAGGAGATAACTGATAACTGACATCCATTAAACATGGCACGCGTAACTAGAACAGTCTACCCCGGTGAGCGAAATAAAGGGTTCAGTTCGACATTCCAACCACCTGAAGAAGTCCGGAGCGTACAACGGCCGAAACGTTGTAATAAATATGGCGACAAAGATGAGGAGAATAGTCCGAATAATGTAAATAATGTACTTAATGCCTCATCTCAGAAATATAGACAGATATCAAACATCATACAGTGAGCATTTCAGATTCACAGCTCGAAGTTCAGCCAATGTATAAGGCTTCGAAGTTCACCCAATGTATAAGACTTCGAAGTTCTCATGCACGCGCGCACGTTCTGATTTTTTCAAACTTTTCTTGCAAAATGCCACGATCTTCCTACTTGTTTCTTTCTAATATTTCTATATAAAAACTACAGACACATGTGGGTATATCTGTGCAGGCGCGTTTTATTGGTATGCACAACAAACGGCCATGATTAGTTCATATTGCAATCACTATAAGTTTGGACCAATACTTACTCTACTGGTAGATCTATGTATATTTTAATAGATGCATATAAATAACATACACAGATGCTAGTGTGCATATGTGTTATTTCTCCAGAAGCCACCTTACAACTGCTGATGTCTTTAAAAAGAAAACTAATGTAAAAGTGCGCGCGTTTACTATAAAGGTAATTGGCATCAAACTCGGACAGTATGGAAGGGTGGAGTACAAGATTGAGGAAAACTGAAGAAGGCCCCCACCTCCAATCAGACCACACCTATTCCCCCCTGAAAAAGGAAACTATTTGTTTAAAATAGGAAATTTAATCTCTCTTCTTGCACTGACCAACCTTTTAGAAATATGCAATTTTCTTCTTCCTTTTCACCGCCTTCATTTCTTTCTTACGTCCTTTTTTTTTCATTTCTTATTCTTCCTCCCCCCCTAGACTTACTCTCAATATGCTTTAGCCACACCGCCCCCTTCTCTTTTTTCTTTCTTTCGTCAGTTTTTATTTTATTTTATTGAAGGCTACAATAAAGAGGGACACAGTAAGCATCAAAGTCTCTGAGACGAGCTTTTTAACCCTCACCCTAACAGCAAGCATTCCATGTTATCATCGTTTTTTCTTTTCACCCTAACTCTCTCTCTAATATATATATATATATATATATATATATATATATATATATATAATGGGCGGTTCTCACTGAAAAAGGCTCAATATCAGTGATAGAGCTAACATATTTAGTTGAATGGATATGAGTTTGTGACCGTCGGTTTCACGCTAACGCAATCTTGCAATATATATATATATATATATATATATATATATATATATATTATATAATGGACTCTCTCGTCGGTTTCGACAGCTTAATTGATTTAGTTAGGAAATTTTGTGCGATAATCTTAAGTGGCACTTAAGACCCGCTAGTGATTTACAAAGGAGCTCACATATGGAGCAAGAGTGGGGATTGTGAGATGAGATCACTGTTAGATTGGCTGACCTTTTAGATCTTGCTCTCGCTTCTTGAAGATGATTCCGACAAGCAGATTGAAAACTGCTGAGTCCACTAAAATACGTTGATCTCCATTCTACCCGCTCCTAGGCTATGTGGTATATTGACAGCTGACAAATATATAAAGAACGCTTTAACTAAAATGAATTTTTAATAATGAAAAATCTTTCTTGAAGCATTTATTTTAGTTTTAATTTGAAGCTGAGAGATTAAATTTAATAATTCCAATAAACAAAAAACTATATATATATATAATATATATAATTTTCAAATAAAAAGTCTCATTAGAAAATATGAGAAAATTCAAAAGAGAATACGCAGGACTATGTTCTCTTTGACATTCAACACAACGTGTTCAAAAGAAAAGTTGCTCCCAAACTACACACACACACACACACACACACACACATATATATATATATATATATATATATATATATATATAGCATAGACTTGGGTATTTTAAATCTGTATAAATATTTCAATAGTTAAAAAAATTTCTTTAGATATAGTTAAAAAACCTTTTTAAACAACATCTAAAATATTATCGTTAGATTTACGTTAGAAATATTCAAACACAGTTGCATTCCACATCACGTGACGTCCGCGTCTCGCGACGGACGCTACTTATAGACAAACTTCCGAATACAGTTACTTAATTAATTTCTGAGGAAAGATCGAGGCGATCTGAAATATCAAATATATATATATATATATAAACATATAAATAAATATTTTCACAAAAAACATTCAATTTTTTTTTCTTTTAATTTGCAACTTTTCAGTTGTTTTATCCATATTATATATATATATATATATATATATATATATATATGATAATAAGAAGACGGAGACTTTAATTATCCACACTGTGTGTGTGTGTGTGTGTGTATATATATATAAATATATATACACACACTATCTCTGTCACACACACACACACACACACACACAAAGTGAATATTGACATCTCCTTTGAGATAACAGTCGTCTTGACAATCGCCGACTCTCACCCTGTCATGCAGTACGAACGGGCTTGTGGGGTGCTACGGGTCGACATCACAATACTTGCATGGAGTCGGAACTCGACTAATATATTCTTAGACGCCCTCCCCAAACAATGATCACTTCTTAGACTCTTCCTCGATCTGACCAGGTTTATTTATTTATTTTTGTTGATATGCTCAATTTTTGCTTTCTCTCTTGATAATGTAGCAAGTGACAATAGAAAAGAAAACACGTGTTCTCTATTATGAAATAATTGCTCGTTTTCTTCTGGGCAAGAAACACTGACTTTCATGTAGATTTCTTTTTTGTTATTTCGAAAAGAATAAGTATAGTGAAGTGGAAACTCTCAGCTTTGTGGCTTTATTTAGACAGCATTTTTCCTTTCCTTTTTTTTTTTTTTTTTTTTTTTGAAGTAGCGTTAATTCTTACAGTCAGGACAATAGGCCAGTATTAATGACACGCCCCCTTTTATCATTTTTACAATTATTTTATTTTATTAGATCTACTTAAATAGACTGGTCCAATCTTAAAATATAAGGGAACATTTTGTTTATTATTTACATGCAGACTATTATCCTCATCTTTGTTGTTGTCATCACAAAGTTTCGGCCGCTGTGTCCTCCGGCCTTCATCAACTGAAACCTTTAATCTACGGGATTTGATCGTGTTCGTTCCACTGCTTATGTCCATGGGGATATCTCGTCTAGTTCTTTCATTTTTTTGTTTTTTTTGTTATTGCTCACTTAGTGCTTTTTCTTTTTCCACTGAGTCCAAGCCTACCCAACTCAGGGATTGAACTCACAATTACGGTCCCCAAATTCACAAACCACGTAATTTTAAAAAATTTTTTTTAAATTTTTTTTTTTGCAAACAAATTTTATGATGCTCCAAGAAGAATGATACTGTTAAAAACATTAAATTTATTAATTTTAAATTTTATTAATATTAAATTTTAATTTTTTTAAATTTCCGTTTTTTCTCTTTATTTTTAAGTGTTAAAATATCATTTGTATATTTTTTGTTACATAAACCATTTTCTAAAGAATTAATAGATTTATTTTTTAAATAATCCGACATTTTTACGACTTCAAACGATTTTATCGTGACTCAGTCTCGGTACCTCCACTAATTCTTCGATGCGAACGTTTAAAATGAATTTTGAAAATGAAAAAAGCATCTAACGTTATTAGAGAGAGGCAGAGAAGAAGCGAGAGGGTGTATATAAATAAATACCACGTTTGATATTGTCATCACAGCGTTTCGGGGATTCCGGCCTTCATCAGCAGAAACCTTTATTCTACGGGGTTTGATTGTTCTCGTTCCACTGCTCACATCTATTGCGATATCTCGTCTAGTTCTTCGTATGTTTTTGTTTTTTTTAATATTGTTTAGTTAGTGCTTTTTTCTGTTTCCACTGAGTCCAAGCCTACCCGGCTAAGGGATTGAACTCACAATTACTATGTCCCTAAATTCACAAACCATCGTAACTTTTAATTCTTTTTTTTTTTTTTTCAAATAATTTTTACGATTCTCCAATTTAGGAACACGACATTTTTTTTTATTTCCGTTTTTTTTTTTTTTTTTTTTTTTTTAAGTGTTGAAATATCATTTGTATATTTTTTTTGTACATAAACCAATTCTAGTGAATTAATAGTTTTATTTTTAATCCGACATTTTTATTACTTCAATCTTTATTATAGTGACTAAATCTAGGTACCTCCACTAATTTTTCGATACGAACGTTTAAAATGAATTTTTGAAAATGAAAAGAGCATCTTTGAAGCTTCCTTTTTAACTTTCATTAAAAGCTAAATGATTAAATTTTCTATTTCCAGTAAACAAAATACTCCGGTGTAATTCAAATAGAAATTATATCGATTGGAATCGATTTTTTGGTTACTTTCAGTAAAATCATTAAAATCGGCCAATTTGACACATTTGTAAAGAAGACACTTGTATTTGAAATAGATGTCCGATTGTTATTTATTTTTATTCATTGAACAGTGCAGTATATATATATACTTGTATTGATCTGGGTTTATCTGACGATCGCAAGGGCGTGAAACCCAGGGTCACAAACTCACATCAATACAACTAAGTATGTTAGCTGTATCACTGATTGTGAGCGCTTTCCAATAAGTAACGCGCATATATAATATATAAATAATATATATAGAAATTACATACATACATACATACATACATATATATATATATATATATATATCAGAGAGAGAGGGCGTTACATTAGAACATGTACATACCCACTACAAAACTGTACATCTTGTTTCAACGTTAAAAATTTTTTAATCTTTCATCAAGTGGGAAATCACGATGCTACTAAACTAAATATTTATTGCTCTACTTTTGTATTGAGCCCTGTTTTAAATTAATGTTTGAGCGCTGAAATCTTACTTTTCGTTCTTTTACATTTATTCTGTTATTTTTTAATATGCTGGGGATCAGGGTAAGAATGCTGCTACACAGTCCCAAATTAAGATGGTACGAAAATAGTATAAAGCCAATACTGTGGTTCAGCTGCCAAAAAAATGGGATGTAATTAGGAGTCATTGGGAAAAAAAGTATTTGAAAAATTTGAAATTGAGTTCATATATATATATATATATATATATATATATATATATATATATATATATGTGTGTGTGTATATATATATATGTGTGTATATATATATATATATATATATACATGGTGGTACTCGTTTGGAAAAACCTCGGATAGCTTAGCTTGTAGTAGAACAAATCAGTACCCGAGGAAAAATCAGGAATATAAAAAAAGAAAGAACCAAGAACATTAAAACAGGGCGAAAACAATCGTCAAGTATTTAAGCTCCAAGTCCAAAGAAAAAAAACAAAACGAGTAAAAAGGGCAAAAGACAACTACGTAAAGTGCTCAATACACTAAGTAGAGCGAACCTAAATTAATCCTAAAGAGCCAGTCAAATATATATATATATATATATATATATATATATATATATATATATATATATATATAGCATAATGAGAAGCAACGTATACTTTCTTGATATGTATATAATATGGATAAAACAACTGAAAAAACACCTAATTTTTTTTCAGTTGTTTTATCCATATTTTAAATGGATATTTTTATTCAGCAATTATTATGACTACAAACAATATTTTTATTGGATACACAGGTTTGATTTGTATTCCTTTAATCGGTAATTCAAGCCTTGATCTATCAGTATGTCTTCGCTTCGTGGCCAAGCTGGTATCGGCACGCTTCGATTTCTACTCCACACAGATAAAAAAAAGAATACATTGGCCGTTTATTTCAATCACAAAGTGTTCCCCTATTATCTAGTAATATAATTAAAGCAAAAATAAACATAAAAAGTACTCTTTAAAAAGAAAATTTTTTCCCCCATTTCTTACCTGTTTTATGCATAAATTCGATCAACCTTTCCCCAACACTTAAAGGTTAATTAAGAGTTTCATTAATGCTCTTTTATGCAAATGAAAACAAATTAAAAAAAGTAACTGCAGACAGCAAAGGGAGGGATTTTGTCTATAGGATGCTGGGTATAACTGCTAGTTAATTAAGGATAGTTAATTAAACTCTCTTGATAAGTCGAATTTAATTTCTATATTAGGGTCTAGTGGGTGATAGAATGTCTGTCTGTGTTACTTTCATCAATAATAACAGGGTAATTTATATTAACTCTCCCACTTCCTCGCTGTTTTGATGGATTAGACATTTAATGATTTGAGAAGTGATCCAGTTGTGTGTTTAAAGTCGACTGAAGGTTTCTTTAACAGGATGAAATATTGCGACCTGGCAATGGCCGAGAATTCATTCACTTCTCGGGAGAGAGTACCAAGGTGTTGGCTTAACGAAGGCTGCTGTTTTTAAGAATTTCTGCTGATTAGACAGAGTGTGGAACTAGATTGGGAAGGAAGGACAATTTTAATAAAATTTATTTGTTCATATATAGGCAGTCTTTAACCATCATGCCAGCTATTATTTTAACTACCTTCCCTCCTCGGCAATATTTACTGTTTTAAAAAGCGAAGACTGGAACAACAATAATACAATATAATGGATATCTTAATGATTTTTGGTTTTAGTATTTTGGTTGTTCTTGATATGATGATCGTTATGGGCACAAGTTTAATCAAGTAACAAGTTAACCTACGAGAGAGTGTGCTGCATATGTGGCTGATATAAGAATCAGAAATAATGTTTGCAGTAATAAGATATATATATATATATATATATATATATATATATATAGTGTAACCGGGATATAAGAGACCCTGATATAAGAGACACCCGGATATAAGAGAGATTTTCTCTGGTCCCAAATTAGAGCCATACTTACCTAAACAAAATAGACAAAACCCGGATATAACAGACTTCTTCTCCGGTCCCGACAACTCTCTTATATCCGGGTTACACTGTACAGTGTATCCCGGATATAAGAGAGTTGTCGGGACCGGAGAAGTATCTTATATCCGGATTTCTCTAATATCCGGGTTTGGTCAATTTGTTTTATTAACACAGGCTCTAATTTAGGACCAGAAAAAATATCTCTTATATCCGGGTCTCTTATATCCGGGTTACACTATATATATATATATTTTAATTAAAATTAAAAAAAAAAAACAGACAAACTTAAGGATCCATTGATTATATTTTATTTCCCCAACTATATATTTACCTAACTATATATATATATATATATATATATATATATATATATATATATATATATATATATATATATTATAATATTTTTCTAAAAATTTAAAAACTAAAAATATTATAATATAAGCTCTACTTCTGTATGGAGCACTGTCTTTTTGAAAATAAAGCTAAATACTAAGGAACACCGGATTATCTACCTAACGTGTTCTTTCCTATTTTTCTGCACACCTGCATACATATATATATATATATATATATATATATATATATATATATATATATATATATATATATGAAAAGTTTGGTAATCCGTATTTTATGTTTCGAAATGTGATCTGAGGAACCAGGAAAAACACTTTCCTGGGGAAATAAAATATAATCAATGGACCCTTAAGGTTGTCTGTTTTTTATTTTCTATTTTAATTAAATTTATATATATATATATATATATATATATATATATATATATATATATATATATATATATATACACGTTTGTAGCGCAACTGAAAGTTTCATGGTTTCCCAAGTTGTCAGGCATAAATGGTAAATTAGTTCATTTGTACCTGACGACTTGGGAGACCATGAAACTTTAAATTACACTAAAACTGTAGGTTTTTATGTGTATTTATTAATATATACTTCCTATAATGTTTAATTACATTGAGCCCTATTTTGTGTGCACCATAAATCAAATAGATATTTATTTGCTTATCTGTGTACGCACACTATAGCACGCATGAATACTTACTTTTATCTCGTTATTTAGTCTATATTCACACTTGTAAGGGGTGGGGTGATGTTTGTGTATGCACACATTATGGGATGCTGAAAACCTCTTAACTGGCCAAGAATCGATAAAAAAAAAAGATGGTGTTTGTTCAGATTTGGAGAAGGGCATCAAGTTGAGATGTTTCATACTCTCTTACATATAAAATTCTTAAATTCAAATACTATAGAAGCCCTGAGCAATATATTTTCAAGCAACCAACAATACTGGGTGGTTCATCTCTGGCCTTTCATAATCGACTAAAGCCGCCAATAATGAGAATCCTGACTCAGTCGTTAAAGTCTCCCTCTCGTATTCAGTACACCATGTCTCGTGGCTTTTATTCATTGAGGGCATTTAGAAAATCTACGGTTTCCCCTCAGCAGTTGTTTCTGTTGATCAAAGCATATGGAAGAATTTTTTGTCCCTGCCTGGTACAGAGTCTTTGTAAGTCACCACAGGGTATCACTCATAGCTTGGACATAAGGAGTGTATGGTAGGGCAAAGACTTATGTTTATTTATTTATTGCTTTCCATAGGCTTTGTATATATATATATATATATATATATATATATATATATATATATATATGTGTGTGTGTGTGTATTCATATATATATATTCATAACTACTCTAATTTCTTATTGCACACAGACACACACATACATATATATTCCATTTCTTTAATATATGACTACTGTAATATATATTTATATCTTCTCTATAAATAAAACGCAGAGTATGTGTGTCCGTCCGTTTTTTGATCTCGACGAGCCTGAAGTAACACGCAATTAAAAATTAGATAAATAATTCATTTAAAGTTAAATTTAAAAATCGAACAGAGTGAAAAGTTTTAAAAAAACAATTCTTTATTAAAGGTTTAACTTTAATTTCGCCTTTCATCGTAATTGCAATTGATATTATCTGATTAAACCGTAATTAAGCGGAGCACGGTACGTTGGCCATATATTTTGTTTTATTTCTTTTTCTAGCCCGCGTACTGTGGCATAGTCAAAATATTACATAGTTTGGGTTCTCTAGGGTTCATAAAGAATGGTGATTTTAAAAGAAAATAAAACTTGCGCGCAAAATAAATGTAAAAAAACTACGGAGACCGGTTGCGTTTACGAAGAAAGATTATGCCGAATTAAGGCAAAATAATTTTATCATTTCTAAATTCTTATAACTTTTATATATATATATATGACGCTGATGGAAAAAATTGAAGGCCCAAAAGCCTTTTACGGGAGCTATACTAAAATCCGCCCCAAGGGAGGCTTCTAGTAAATAAATATATATATATTAATGTATGCATTCTGATTACTTTGTTAGCAAAATAGGGGAAGGTTACATTTAAAAAGAAGTATGGTTCTGACCTAGATTAAACTTCTTTTCCACTTCTGCTTAGTAAAGAGAAAACTCGAACATTAAATAGAGAAAAATGATAAATCATGTTCAAAAGAAAAAGAAATCTTTATTGCATGGAAAGATGTTTTTGTCACGACTATTTTTTTTTTTTTTTTTTGCAATGGTATTACTCAGTTTTTTTTTTTCGTTTCTTTCTAAAGGGAATATATCGATAATCATCTGTTTTAGTAATGGCTCAACGTTCAAATGCTAACTAACTGAAAGCCATAGAAATTATTTTTTAATAACATTAGTGCTTTTTTTTCTTTTCTCATTCACTATAGAAATTCATTGTAAATAATAGACCTTGCCAGAAAAATTTCGATAAATTACTGAAACCAAGTAAAACATATTCTTATTTGTGGTTTTCTTGTCATTAAGAATATGTTATATATTTAGGAGAAGGCACGGATTGAGAAATCGGAGAGCCGAGTTCGAATTCCAGTCGAATCCGTTACATTCACTTACATGCTAATACGCTTGGGAAAGGTATGAATCTTCCTCTTCTCCCCCCAGCTATGGGTAAATAGCAGGACAAACCGGGTTCTATAGCCTTGAATAGCAACTGGTCTACTGCAGAAAGAAATGGCAACCTACTGCGGGAAAAAATCTGCCTCGTCAGTCATGTATCGAAAGACACATGATCGACGAGGTAGTTCATGGTCACTGACTGATATATTTAGCGGAAACCATTAAAATTAACAGAAATAAGCACCAAAATCACAGTTATCACAAATTTTAGCTGGTGACAGATTTTCAAAGCAGTGCTGAATATCATCTCTATAGTATTGATCTACTGATTTGCTTGTTGAGTGACCGTACTTTGCTTGGTCTTGATGGTCAGCGTTAATTTGCCTGATTTTGATGGTCAGCATGATCTTGCTTTTAACTATGTTGATCTTCAGCCCAGCCACTTGTGCTGTTCTACCATCTTCTCATGTCCTAGCCATCTAAACTTGAGAATCCTTCTTAAACTGTAGTTGACGGAATATGTCAATAAGTTGTCCTCACCCTGATTGATTTTTCAGGTCTCGTAGCCAAGTAATTGGATGGAGATGACCAATATCTTATAAAGCTTGATCTTGGTGCTTTTGTCTATCCTGGTCGCATTACACACCTACCAACCAAAAGCCGCCATGGACTTTGCTACTTTAGCCTTGATGACTTCCATGTCCCTAGCTTGTTTTGAAATAGTCAGTTATGTGCCATGCGTGATACACCCTTAGGCAATCATCTATCTTTCGATACATGACTGACGAGGTAGATTTTTTCCCGCAGTAGGTTGCCATTTCTTTCTGCGGTAGACCATTTGCCATCCAAGGCTATAGAACCCGGTCTGTCCTTCTATTTACACATAGCTGGGGGTGGGGGAGAAGAGGAAGATTCCTACCTTTCCCAACGGTATTAGCACGTAAGTGAATGTAATGGATTTGACTGGAATTCGAACTCAGCTCTCCGATTCCTCAATCCGAGCTGCTATCCATTACTCCACCAAGTCACTCGATAGTTAAAAATCACGATGTCTTCCAATTCTTCTCTGTGATAGGACCCTGATGGTCAACGTTAATTTGCATGACCCTGATGGTCAACGTTAATTTGCATGACCCTGATGGTCAGCGTTTATTTGCATGACCCTGATGGTCAGCGTTTATTTGCATGACCCTGATGGTCAACGTTAATTTGCATGACCCTGATGGTCAGCGTTTATTTGCATGACCCTGATGGTCAGCGTTAATTTGCATGACCCTGATGGTCAGCGTTTATTTGCATGACCCTGATGGTCAACGTTAATTTGCATGACCCTGATGGTCAACGTTAATTTGCATGACCCTGATGGTCAACGTTTATTTGCATGACCCTGATGGTCAACGTTAATTTGCATGATCTTGCTTTGAACTGTGTTGATCTTCAACCCAGCCACTTGAATTTTTAAACTGTATTAAGAATTTTTTTATCTTTTTCCCTTAATTCTTTTTCATTTTTTTTTATCTTTTAATTTCCAATAGTAATTAGCGTATGGAATAACTGATACAAACGAAGCCTTAAAATCTCTAAGATGATGGCAGATATAGCGAGATATGGGAAGGTGTCTTTTAATAAATGCGAAATCAGGCTAGAAATATTGAACTGGATGTCAGGGAAGGAAAGACAGATTGCAATATGGAACAGAGGAAAATATCCTGTGATAGCATGAAATGAACAAAAAAATAAATAAATAAAAATCAATTTGTTTAATTTCTTTTCTTATATCGCATTTTCTTTCCCCTCCCCTAAAAATTGTTAAAAGCCGCCTTTTTTAAATCACGAACAATGTGCACTCCGATTCAAAAAAAAAATTCTTTCTTTTCGTTTTCTTGGGCCAAAATTGAATAACATGAACATTTGTAAGGAATTTATTAGAATTTACAATGTTAATAACTCTTTCTTGATTTTTGTTTGTATTTTTTTAATAACAAATTCTTATTTTTTTTATTATTATTATTCCTAACTCCTTTCCCCTTTTAAGGCATTCTTATAAAAATTTCAAGCCTCTCCTTCCCTCACTTTTCCTTACAATTCTCTAATCATCTTTGTCAACAGATCATTAAATAAAACGAACAATATCTTCCAATGTGGTTATCAAAAAAATAAAGCAAATAATGACAAACTGCAAATCTTTGCTCTTCTTCAAAAACCAATCTAATAAATGTACAGCAAATTCAGCAAAATTTGATGGGAAAACAAACTGTCAGTCATCTCTTGAGGACAGACGAGAAATGACGATTACATAACACAGAATGGAATGCAGTACCCTCGCACTATCGCTCCTCCCCGCTTATGCAGACATAAGATTTTTTTTCCGAGCTTGGAAATGGTAAATTAATATTGACTATGTTTCATAATATCTTCGTTTTAGTCGTGCTTAAAACAGTACAAAAATGCATTGTTGCGCACTTCTTGTAGAAAAGCATTGGAAAAATGGTTTGCTATAGAATAGAATACTTACGTTATTCGGACTATTGTCCTCATCTTTGTCGCCATATTTATCACAACGTTTCGGCCGTTGTACGATCCGGACTTCTTCAGGTGGTTGGAATGTCGAACTGAACCCTTTATTTCGCACTTTTTGGGGTAGACTGTTCTTGTTCCACGTGCCATGTCTAATGGATGTCAGTTATCAGTTATCTCCTGTTAATTTCCCTCTGAAAGTTCTCCACCGCCTTAACCGGGTAGTGAACTCACACTCTTTGGGTCCTGTCACAGGATCTAACCAACGCCTTTATCCACTGTGTCATGTGTCCTTGAGGACATTCCAACCACCTGAAGAAGGCCGGAGCGTACAACGGCCAAAACGTTGTAATAAATATGGCGACGAATATGAGGACAATAGTCCGAATAATGTAAATAGTGTACATAATACCTCATCTCAGAAATATAGACAAATAGAATACTTTGTTTACTAGTGTGCTTTATTACAGCTATGCATCATAAGTGGTTTCCGCTGGAAATGAATTATGAATAGCTTATATAGAAATCCATTGTCACTATATACATTGTTCGGACCGTTGTCCTCATCTTTATTGTTATATCCGGCCGTTGTACGCTCCGACCTTCTTCAGTTGATATACGTTGGATTTTCGAACCGAACCCTTTATTTAGTCTACGCTCTAAATAAAGGGTTCGATTCAAAATTCCAGCAAATATCACCCGAAGAAGGCCGGAGCGTACAACGGCCAAAACGTGAATATGGCAATAAAGATGAGGACAGCAGTTTGAACAATGTAAATAGGTACACTACCTCATCTCAGAAATACAGACAAATCTATTTTCACTTCTTTACTGGAGTAATCCATTCTCAGTGGGCTTACTATAGAATGCATTTTCTGTAGTTTACTGTAGAAATGCATTTTCCCTGGTTCACTTTATTATAGAAATCTATGGCCTGTAGTTTATTTTGGTTTCGCTTGTTTTACGGCATATCAACCTCAATGGATTATTTAATACCGACAAAATTTTTATTTGCTGGTAATATTTTGTTTATTCAAAAATCTGTTTCTGGTAATAATTTTTTTTCCTTCAAAAATGGTAATAATCTTTTTCAAAAAATGTATAGCTGGTAATATTTTTCTTCCAAAATTGTATTGCTGGTAATAGTTTTTTCCTTAAAAAATTTATTACGAATAATAATTTTTTACAAAATATTTCTGGTATTAAAACCTATTTTTACACGTTTATAGTGTTACTACCCCAGTTTCGGGGTTAACTATTTGCCCATAGCTGGGACCCTAACAGGTGCTACCACCCGGGTCAAGGTGGACCTGGGAACACCAGCAATTAAGAGGTGGTTCCACGCTCCTCAAAACCTCCTGATCAGAGGCCTTGCTGATGGACGTAGTTTATCGTCATACCCAGGACGGGCCTGTAGTTTACTATTGAAATGAATGTTTGCGGCTTTATCCGGTGTTATAACGTGATATGGCCATAAGCCTGAAGCAAAGATCGTTAGAAGGAAACACCAAATGAAGGTGTGTAAACGGCAGATAAGAATCTACAGAGGCTAGGAAGTTGTGGAGAGCCATGATCGTCACTTAAAAGACGATATGAGGACATTAATATTTTGGTTGGTAGTTAGATTGGTAAGGTGAGGCAAGGCTCGAAAAAGATCCTTTTTTCTAATATCTTTCATTTACTTGCAAGTTAACCCCCTTCTGTGCACCCCCCGGATACCTGCCCTCCACCTACTGCTCCCACTGACTTACTTGCCGGCTTTCTTTCTTCTAAACACTAACAAACGCAGAGCTGCGTACAGTCATTTCAAACCTTTGATTGTCGTGTAAATCTCTCGTAGTCGTCTTCATTTATTTAATGACGTGGAACCAGTCGACATGTTTACATTCGATGTTTATTTAATAATTGCTTAATGTATTTATTTATCATATTTTATTTATTCTCTTCTTTTTCTTTCCTCGCCCTTAGGAGCCTACGTCCTGGTCGACCCTTCGGATGGTGAGTGCACTGCTTTTATTCCTTTATCATTATGCCTTTTGAAAGGAGTCGTCTCTCCCTTGTGACAGCTCTCTTGAAAACTTGTGTGTACATACATACATACATATATATATATATATATATATATGAGTGGTAGGGGGCATTAGAAATAACAAAATATATGTAAAAGCTGTACTTCATTATTGTTAGTTGTCTATTTAAAAAAGCTTTCTGTATATATATATATATATATATATATATATGAAGAGAGAGAGATAATCATAATTTGTCATTGATTTTTTTCACAAAACCAAAAAAGGTTGTTGATTTCTTAAAGTGTATTTTGTTTTTACTTTTTTGTATTTGGCTCTTAACTACCGTAATTGCCCATGTATAATACGCATTTTTTCTAAAAAAAAAAAAAAATAAGCAAAATCAGGAGTGCGTATTATGCACAGCTACAAAAAATCTTTAAAAAATTGCCGTAAAATAAGAATTATCATAAAACTAAATTAGAATAATATTATTCTATGTTTAAAAATCATTTTTTTAAATAAATGTAGCAAATGCTGGCCGTAATTAAATTGGAGAGGTACAATTTATAGGGTTTGATTACCAAACAAGGAGTGCGTGTTATTCATGAGTGGAATCATTTTCCCACACTTTCAGCACAATTTTAGTTGTGCGTATTATGGATGAAGGCGTATTATACATGGGGAATTACGGTATATACCATTCATATAGATTAACATATAAAAAATATGTAAAAGGTATTAACACAAGACAAATTTTAGTAGATAACACCAACATTTTATAAAAGACCCAGTGCAAATAAAAACTTCAAATTCTGGAGGGTGTTGTAAAAGACAAGCAGCCAACATTAAATAAGGTATCTTCCTCCACAGGAAGTCATATGTAGAAGTGATTTAAAAAAATCCAGTTTAAATTACATCATCTTGAGAAACCTTTTATATAAAATATATACATACATACATACATGCGTGTTTGCGTTTGTGTGTGTGTGAGTGTTATCGATATCTCCAGTTACCTTGATCTATCCACTATCCTTCTCCACATCCTTTCCTCTATCACTCCTGTCTGCTCTCGCCTCAAATCCTCTGTAACCCCTTGCGTGCTAGTGGCTTCCAGCCTTGCCTGGGGTGAAAAGCTTAAAAAAAACATTTTTACTCCTTTTTTTCTATCTGTCTGGGTGAATTGATTCCATTTCTAAAAGTCTTCTGGTCTGATGAAATGAATATAAAAATATTCATGAAATAAATTATAACGAAGATGGATTTTTAAAGTTTTTCTTTTATTATATAATATATATATATATATATATATATATATATATTAGAATATCTGACGCTCAACTTTACGAGAGAAACTCTTTGCGACTGCTCGGTCTCACATTGTCCGCTGACCTGAGATGGAACGAATACATTGAGTCAATAGCTTCGTTCACCGCTAGGAAAGTTGGCTCTCTATGCCACGCCAGGAATTCTTCTCGCCAGAGTCGATCCTTCAAATCTACAAATCAACCATTCTCCCTTGCATGGAGTATTGCTGCCATATATGGTCTGGAGCTCCTTCTAATTGTCTCAAGGTCCTTGATAAAATCCAAAGACGGATATGCAATGTAATTGGCCCTGATCTGGAATCTCGTCTGCAGCCGCTCTCTCGCAGACGTGACATTGCCCCCCCCCACACACACACACCTCTGTCTTTTTTACAAATACTTTCACGGTACCTGCTTCAATGAGCTGCTTTCGCTGGTTCCCAGACTTCATGAATTTAAGAGCTCAACTAGACTGGCATCTCGCTCTCACCCTTTCACTGTCGAAACTGTTAAATGTAGCCGTCTCTTCTACTCCAATAGCTTCATGTCTCGCACTTCTCGCCTGTGGAACTCCCTCCCCATTTCTTGTTTTCCTGATAGCTATAATCTCCAACTATTCAAATGTAACCTCAATCGACATCTCCAGATGCCCTGATCTATCCCCAAACCGTCTCTTCATCCTTTCCTCTATCACTCCTCTTTGTTCTCGCTCCTACTCTGAAACCTTTTGCGTGCTAGTGGCTTCCCGCCTTGCTTGGGGTTGAATGCTTATATATATATATATATATATATATATATATATATGTGTGTGTGTGTGTAGAGAGAGAGAGAGAGAGATAAAGGGTGTTTCATTAAGACGGATCAACGGCAGCAGTAAATAAATCAGTGTTATTGGTGAAAATTTATTTATTTCTCTATTGGATCATGTTATTTAAGTCATGGCAATTATGTGTGAAAATTAATATTTCCCAAATGTCCGCCAAGGCTTCGGCGGCACACCACTCGATGGTCAAAATTTTTGATGACGTCACTGCATAGTTGCTCCTCGATCTCACCAATATGCCTTATTATCTCATCCTTCATCTGTTGTTGGCTTGTTGGCATAGACTTTACTTTTTAGATGACCCCCAAAGGAAGAAATCTAAAGGCGTCAAGTCGCACGATCCTGGTGGCCAATTGACTTCGCTGTTTCGAGAGATGATGCTACCTGGGAACTTCTCATTCAAATTCTGTTTGAACGTCCGTTTTCGTAAGAGGATTCGATAACTTTAACACGTTGTTTGATAGTCAATCTTTCCATGGTTGAAATGACTTAAATCTAAAAGAAAAAAATCAGACGCTTAAATTTAATTCACATTTAAAATCGGTTCAAGTTTTTGGAACACTATATATATATATATATATATATATATATATATATATATATATATAGGGTTAACATGAGCAAAAGTTTGTCACTTAGCTGATTGATGTTACCTTCAGAATCTCGACTCCAGAGTTTCGTAGGCGGACCTGTACGTCCATCTTTCAGCGGAGTATCAGCAAATGACTGCTTATTTTTTTCTATTTTTTCCTTATACATATATATATATATATATATATATATATATATATATACAAATGTAAAAGAACGAAGAGTAAGATCTTAGCGTTCAAAACATTAATTTAAAACAGGGCTCAATGCAAAAGTAGAGCCATAAATATTTATTTATTATGCAGTGTTACATTAGAACATGCACATACCCACTACAAAACATCTTGGTTCAACTTTAAACGTTAAAAAATACGTTTTTAATGTTTCATCAGCCACTTGATGACACGTTAAAAATATTTTTTAACGTTGAAACATGATGTACAGTTTTGTAGTGCGTATGTACATGTTCTAATGTAACACCTCATTATATATACATATATATATATATATTGACACAAGCAATTTCTGATAAATTTTCTAAAATTAATGTAGAACTGTGTCAAATGGTTTGCAGAAGTGTTGATGATCGGGTTCAGCGTTGGATTGAAGCGGGGACCATTTTTAACATTTTTGTTTTAATGTGACAATAGTAATTTTCTGAAACTACGGTAATTTATTTTTATTTAATAAAAATGAATAAATATAAAATTGTAAATATATATATATATATATATATATATATATATATATATATATATATATATATATATATATATATACACATACATGTGCAGACTTAAGAGTTTTCCGTTTGTGTAATTTACTTTCACTTTTAATAAGTGTGGCATTGTTTAGAATGAAGTCGTAATTGAACTTATTTCTCCGTATGTCTGACGCATTTAATATATATATATATATATATATATATATATATTGTTATGGCCCAAGTTCCTTGTACCACGGTGATGGTCCAAGGTAGAACCAGTGAAGAATAACTCGAACACAGGTATGGAATAACACAGATATATTACAAACAGAAATATGTACAAAGAAGTAGAAGTATTAGTAATGACTATCAGATTTGGTTAGAGTGAACTATGTTGTCTCGACAAGTATCACTATTCAAATGTTCTTACAGTAATCGTCTGTCTCTGACTGACTCTGACCGTGACTGAACTCTGTCTCACTCTCTGACGATGTTCATTAACACGCCCACGTGTGTCAAATGTGGCATAAGGCCGGTTTAATGTGGGCTTTCCGAGCCCGTAGGCTCGGGCAAAAATTGCCCGTAGAACCCGTATAAACGGGATCGGGTTGGTCAACATACCCGAACGAGGCTCTGCCCTTCGGCGGAGCCTCGTCCGAGTTCCTCACTCTCTGACTGCTGCTTCCTCTTGAGGCGCAGTATTTATAATGTCCGGAATAGTCCATTATTATTATGGGTAAGTTCCCATAACATATATATATATATATATATATATATATATATATATATATATATATATATATATATAATGTGTGTGATCTTGTTTCTGATATATTTTAATACTGTATCGGTGTCTTTTTTCTACTGATATTTTGTCTATTTCAAGACTTCACTGGAACTGTGGCTCATCTCCAAGAATGTAACTTCATCTAGGGATAACTTCATTTATTCCAGTGCCATTAAGATGCGAGAATTGTTGTTGTTGTTGCATCTTTGGGATGATATGGGGTTAGTTAAGAACCTCAAACATTTTTAGTCAAGAAAACAAAGGACATTGTTGGAATCGGTTTTCCTCTGGAAATAGACAATTAATTATTATTTACTGTTACTGTTGAACTGTTTTAGGAAAAAGAATTTACAGTTCACTTAGCTCTTGAAAATAACCGTGATTTGTTTGGTTTAGAATTATTACCATTCTAGAATCTTTCTCTTTTCGTATTTTTCTACCTTTATTGGAACTTCTGTCTTTCTTTGATCATTCATTCTCTCTCGTTCTTTTCTTTTTTCTTTCTCTTTCTGTCTATTCATTCCCCCTCTTCATTAATCAACCTCTTTCTTTTCACCTTTTCAATCTCTCACACTTTTCTTCCTCGTATCTTTCACTTTCTGTTTTTCTTTCCATTTTCCACACTTTAATTTCTTTCTCTCTTTCACCTTTTCTTTTTCTTCATTTTCCCTTTGTCTCTTTTCTTTCTCTTCTTTTTCGTCTATTTTTCTTTCCTTCTCTATTTCTCTTCCTCTTTCCGTTTCTGTTCTCTTCATCCATTTCTTCTTTTCTCTCACTACTTTCGTTCTTCTGTCTTTCATCTATCTCTTTTTGTTTCCATTCTATTTTCTTTCATCCTTCTCTCTTTCTTCTTTCACTCTTCTCTCTCTTCTTTCACCTTTCACCCTTCTCACTCTTCCTTCTTTCATCTTTCTCACTCTTTTTCTTTCTTTCATCTTTCTCTCTCTCTTCTTTCTTTCATCTTTCTCTCTCTCTCTTCTTTCTTTCATCTTTCTCTCTCTCTCTTCTTTCTTTCATCTTTCTTTCTCTCTCTTCTTCTTTCATTTTTCTTTCTCTCTTCTTCTTTCATCTTTCATCCGTCTCTCTTTCTCTTATTTCATATCTCACTTTCTTTCTCTCTCTTTCTATTCCTCTCTTAACTCTCTTACTATTTCTTTATCTTCTCTTCTCTCATTTGTTTTTCCATCTTTTTTCTGGCACAACTGAGGGGGAACTGATTTATTTATAAAATATTTTGGTTGATTAGTATTCATTCCACCTTCTGTAAGAATTGAAAAAAAGTTTTTTCATATTTTTTAGACGTGGGGGGTTGTTTATAATATACAACTTCGAACGGCTTATCAACCTTTTACAGTTTATTTAAAACTAAAACATATTATTGAATGATAAGAAAAGTTAGAGATAATAATGATTTACTGATACAACTCCTGTTAATTAACCCATAACTGGGGGGAAAGGAGGCAGTTTCATATCTTTCCTAAGGGTATTTACACATAAATGAATACAACGAACCCGAACGGAATTTGAACTTGGCTCTCCGATTAACAAGTTATCCATTACACCACCTGCACATCCAATCTTACAGCACCTGGTATTTCCAGGCAGTCACCCATTTAGGTACTGACCAGTCTCGACATTGCTTAACAACTTTGATGATCGTACAAGAATCGGTGTTCACGTGTGATATGGCCGTAAGCCATTAGTTCCACAAAAACCTATTTGAAAGTTCATTTAAAAATTGGAAAAAACTGAAAAGAAAAGAAAAATGGGGGAAAAGGGCATTCGTACAAGATTACTTCCGGTTAGCCATTTTGAAAAATCCATTCAAACTAAAATGACCTTTTCCACTCGGTTCTAAATTCTTTTTCAAATTGTTTAGCCCCCTTTTTGTCAGTTTGAACTTTTCCCTTGGATATTGTTTGAGGCTAGTGTATTTTCATAGGGGGGTGGCTTCTAGGACATCAGACTGTTGACAGACCTCATTTGTGGTGAGGTGGGCATTTTGTGCAGCTGCAGGGGTTATAGGTTTTTTTTTATCTGCTGTCTTTCATCTATCGTTCACCTGCCTTTAATGGAGTGATGTCGACTAGGGGTAGGGTAATGTGGACCAAAGTCAGATTGAAATTAATAATGAATATTAACCTTTTGAATAGAATGGTTCAAATGGTTTTTGCCTCCCACCTGGCTTCTCTCGTTTTATATATATATATATATATATATATATATATATATATATATATATATATATATATGTGTGTGTGTGTGTGTTTGAATATAT
>OZ038516.1:41070223-41077723 GCA_964036315.1 Acanthosepion esculentum
TTTTTCGCCTTTCTTTCTTTCCTTCCGTTTTTCTCCTTTCTTTCCTTCCTTCCGTTTTTCTCCTTTCTTTCCTTTCTTTCCGTTTTTCTCCTTTCTTTCCTTCCTTCCGTTTTTCTCCTTTCTTTCTTTCCTTCCGTTTTTCGCCTTTCTTTCTTTCCTTCCGTTTTTCTCCTTTCTTTCCTTCCTTCCGTTTTTCTCCTTTCTTTCCTTTCTTTCCGTTTTTCTCCTTTCTTTCCTTCCTTCCGTTTTTCTCCTTTCTTTCTTTCCTTCCGTTTTTCTCCTTTCTTTCCTTCCTTCCGTTTTTCTCCTTTCTTTCCTTTCTTTCCGTTTTTCTCCTTTCTTTCTTTCCTTCCGTTTTTCTCCTTTCTTTCTTTCCTTCCGTTTTTCTCCTTTCTTTCTTTCCTTCCGTTTTTCGCCTTTCTTTCTTTCCTTCCGTTTTCTCCTTTCTTTCCTTCCTTCCGTTTTTCTCCTTTCTTTCTTTCCTTCCGTTTTTCTCCTTTCTTTCTTTCCTTCCGTTTTCTCCTTTCTTTCTTTCCTTCCGTTTTTCTCCTTTCTTTCCTTTCTTCCTTTTCTTTCCTTTTTTCTCCTTTCTTCCTTTTCTTTCCTTTTTTCTCCTTTCTTCCTTTTCTTTCCTTTTTTCTCCTTTCTTCCTTTTCTTTCCTTTTTTCTCCTTTCTTCCTTTTCTTTCCTTTTTTCTCCTTTCTTTCCTTCCTTCCGTTTTTCTCCTTTCTTTCTTTCCTTCCGTTTTTCTTTCTTTCTTTCCTTCCGTTTTTCTCCTTTCTTTCCTTTCTTTCGTTTTTCTCCTTTCTTTCCTTTCTTTCCGTTTTTCTCCTTTCTTTCTTTCCTTCCGTTTTTCTCCTTTCTTTCCTTTCTTTCCGTTTTTCTCCTTTCTTTCCGTTTTTCTCCTTTCTTTCTTTCCTTCCGTTTTTCTCCTTTCTTTCCTTTCTTTCCTTTTTTCTCCTTTCTTCCTTTTCTTTTTCTCCTTTCTTCCTTTTCTTTCCTTTTTTCTCCTTTCTTCCTTTTCTTTCCTTTTTTCTCCTTTCTTCCTTTTCTTTCCTTTTTCTCCTTTCTTCCTTTTCTTTCCTTTTTTCTCCTTTCTTACATCCTTCTTTCTTTCCTTCTTTCCCTTTCATCTTCTTTCCTTATTTCTCTTTCCTTTCGCCTATCTTACTCTTCCTCCTAATCGGATTTCATTTTTTCTATCTTTTACGCTTTTTTTGTTGATTTCTCTATTTCTTTCAAGTCATTTACCCTTTTTTCCCCATTTCTGCTTCCTATTTTCTTTCACCTTCATCACAACTTCCCTCAACACAATCTCCTTCCTAAGTTTTCCATATTCTTTCAGATTTTCTCTACCGTTCCATTTTATTTTTCAAAGTTTTTCCACAGGAACGAACTTTGGTGAAATACAGTGTGAGAAAGGGCTATTTGTGAGAGAGATAGACAAGGTATGAAGCGAGGGTGACATAGTTATCAGTCGAACGCATAGAGCACCTTTTATTAGCTCCCTTAGAAGGACACGTAAATTAAATAAATAAAATTTCCAGAACATGAACTACTGATGATGATAATAATAATAATAATAATGATGATAATAATGATAATAATAATAATTTCAGTAACAATACTAATGAAGAAGAGAAGGAAGGAGAAAAAAAGTAAAAACATTCTACCTTTCATATATTTAGAACTTTGTTTTTATTTTACTGTAATCACTTTCCCAGGTGATATTTTTATTCACCTCTTTTCAATTCCTCTGCCCAAGCCAGCGAACCTCACCTATTTCTGCAACCCGTCCCCTGTAGCTGTCTGACCTAAGGTACCGTCCCTGCTACTGTGTTGAGGTTTATATTACCAATATCTTCTACCTCGCTCCCCGACCCACAGAAAAATTCCAACACGGTGTCCAGGAGCGAATGCTAAGCTGGACTATAATTACACAAGAAACTACTATTCGTTGACTAAGCAATAGAAAGTATATCTTGAATAAATATTGCCTGCCGGGGTAGTTAGATTAGGGGGAAAGGAAGGGATAGGAACCCCGGCTGGGTTTAAAGCACCAAGTGTTCCTTAGATTCGTATTTTTAATGACCAAAACGAAAACTTCTATTTCTCTTCACTCGAGGGGGACGTCTGGCTTTTTGATCTTAGTAATTGAATAACGTCACCATCGTACACAGTTTGTGATTTCCGACTTCCGCTATCATTTATTCAGATCGGAGTTTTAATTATTCCTTCTTTTCTTTCTATTTATTTACATTGCTTCTGTTTTTTGTTTTTTTGTTTTTCTTTATTTGTTGTGTATCTGCGTTAATTTTGAGATAAAATATCTCTTGGTTCCCATTTTGTGGACCTCTGGTAAAACGAAATCATGCGTAAGTTGATCCCCGCAAATATATTCTTAATTTTTGTACTTATTTTACTAGCTTTTTATCGTTAACTTTTCATTGCTTTTTTTTTAATTTATCGCAATAAACTGAACAAACATCTAAAATCGGAAATAAAGAAACAAGTATCTTTCACTGAAAACTTCTCTTTTTAAAAAAAAAACTAATCTTCACCCAAAACAAGGTTCATAAGCCACTCAAGGTAGAGTGTTACATTAGCGTAAGATTGTGTTTGTTTTTTTACGGTTTATCAACCCCTTGTGGGTTATTTAAAGTTGAAACATATTTGGTTTTGGTTGTTTTTGTTCGACGGCATATCAACACCTTCATGGGTTATTTAATGCCGAAATCTTTTCTTTTTTTCTTTTTTTTTTTGCAGAGGGTAATAATGATTTTAATGATACATATCTTACTAATAAACCCATACGCAATTTTATTTATTTAATTTTTTTTAGATAATAATGATTTTAGCGATACATGTCTTACTAATTAACCCATAGCTGGGGGTAGAAGAGGTGGATTCATACCTTTTCCAAGGGTATTTGCACGTAAGTGAATATAACGAACCTGACTGGATTTGGAACTCGGCTCCTCGATTTCCATTTTCCGAGCCGTTATCCATTAGACCACCCGCATATCCAGTCTATCACCCATTTGGTACTGACTACGCTCGACGTTGCTTAACATCGGTGATCGTATGGGAACCGGTGTTTCAACGTGATGCGGCCGTAAGTTTAGAAGAGAGAGAACAACAAAAGAACAGGAATTAAAACGACAGAAGTTAACGATTGACATTAAATTTTTGAAGGTCAAAGTTGAGTGCAAAACAAGAAGAGTTCCACTAGCGAGAAGTACGAGAAAAGAAACTGTCACCCATTTGGTACTGCCCAGGCTCGACGTTGCTTAACTTTGGTGATCGTATGGCCGTAAGCTCTGAAACGTGTTTGGGATTGTAAGAATAATCTTTTTTTACGAGTGAACATTGCATTAACAATTTTTTGAGAACAACGATTTTTTTCCAGATACAAGTCCTAATATTCAACCCCGTGGGGGAGAGACGAGTTCATGCCTTGTATGAGCTTAATAGATGGAGGAGGACGTAAGAAGTGCAGATCATTAGGATATATGGATGGAATGTATGTGGTTTGCTATGTAAGTGGCATAGCGGGCCCTTGCCGTGAAGGTTAGTCCTGGAGGAATTAAGGAGTAGTTCGGCTGAGCACTTTCATGGTAATGCCAATAGAGCAGTGTGAAACTCGCCACACCCCGAAACATGAGAGAGGGTGGAAAATAATTCTTCTTCAACAAGGACTCAGAGATGCTTTTAAACTCTATCAAGATTGGAAAGAGAGGACTGGAAAGCTCCCACCCAAATATAACAAAAGTACCCCATTTTCAGTCTGATCTGGTTCTTATAATGGTAGAAGATAGCATGGGGAGTCAGGTACTTACTGAAGCAGTACAAGGAGCCGATCGTTTTAACGGTGTCTTTAGCGATGGATTGTATATAAGAGTTCCACTTGAGGTCGTGTGTGAGTTTGAGGCCCCAGTATTCTTTCAAGGCATGGGGCCTCCTCGAGATGACATCCGTTCATCGTAACTGGCGGTAGTTCGAGGTCCGGTCGTCGGTGATGAAATGTAACCAATTGGGTTTTCGGGGCAGTGAATGTAACCAGCCAGTTTTCCCCGACTAGGCAGTTAGTGTTAGATCAGAAGACAATTCAGCTGTGATGGCAAAATATGTGGAAATACGAAGTTAGCGATATTTGGAAAATCGAGGAAAAATTGAAGAATTTTAAACGAAAGAAGTATAATGTTTTTCTAAGCGTTGCAGCATAAAACCGAAAGTATGGAGCACCCAGTTAGGATTGAACTCACTATGCAGACGTAATTGATCTAGCGAAATAAACTTGTTAACCATTACACCACGTTGAAGTGCCCCAAACGAACGAAGTATGGGTTGGAAATTGTTATATAGGAATAAAGTGTCGCTGCCGACACTTGAGTTTGAACATAGATCGCTAGTGAGCAAACACGGGCGATCCCATTATTGAATTAAGTAGACCACGTGACCATAGAGGAAACACATATATGTAGGAAATAGCTGACTACTAACGATCGCTATTTCTAGTCTATCCTCCCTACTAGACGGATCGTCATTTCCAGTCTATCCTCTATTACTATTCGGGTCGCTATTTCTACTCTATTCTCTATTACTATACGAACTGCTATTCTTTACTCTATTCACTATACTATTTATTTTTTCAGATCACTATACGGATTACTATTCGTGCTAGTATTATCGAGCAAGTACTATTATTTGAATGAAACATTTATTAAATACTAATTATTAACCATATGACAGAAATGAAGGACGGAATTAAATGTTTTAAGTCCGGAATTTTCGGACACGCCTGTGTCCTTTATGGACGGAGCAAGAAATAAACAGAGAAATAATATGATTTCTACCAGAAAATACACCGTTCACAAAACCATCTGTCGGTGAGTAATTCCCATTTCTCAGTTTATTCCTCGGTCCGTTGATGAAGGACACAGGCGTGTCCGAAAATTCCGGACTTAAAACCTTCCTTTCCGTACTTCATTTCTCTCGTATGGTTAATAATTAATACTTAATAAATGTTTATCGTACTGATTATATTGGTACCCTTTCGTTTCTCCTTGTTTTATTAACTAACCTATCTATTTTACATATATATAGTTCAAATTTGCGTAAGAGAATTTATACCATCACTGATAGCCGAGTATGGAGAAAAAAATGAAGGCCAGGCACAATTTTCCAAAAAGGGGATGTTGTTTGGGGCTGAACGTACAATAGTTATGATTATTTCAATTTTTGCCTTTCCTTTCAGAATTTTCAGTGTCGTTATGTAAGGGGTGCTGAAAAGTCTGAGTCATTTCACAAAATCATTATGAAACGTCAGCAATACTGATTTGGGATAGAAATTTTCTGCACCCCTTTGTATGCATAATTGTTAGAGGGGCTGACAAATTGAATGTATTTAATATGCTCCTGATGTCATGGATTGCGTAAACAGTTTATTGTGCATAATATTTTGGTAACCGGAGGCTTCCATTTTTATCCTCTTAAATGCACTATACATTGGTTTTGCATTGAGCCTGCTGTAAAAGCAATTCCCACTCACAAACTGTGACATGTGCAGTGTAGATTTCCTGTATATAAACAAAGATGCATTCTTTGTGTCCTGCTGGATATCTGAGATCACACCTCCTTTGCTGATTACGCATCAGACACTCCCCGCAATGTTCAGACTTTGACAAAAGAATGCCACATTTGTTGAGATGCTTCTGGTTTTCACTTCGATTTAGATTTGCGACAGTCTTTTGTTTGGCTTGGAATCAGAATCTGCTCAACCGACATTTTTCTTTTTTCTTTTCTTTTCTCTTTTCTTTTCTTTTTTCTTTTCTTTTCTTTTTCTGTTCTTTTTTTCTTTTCCTTTCTTTTTTCTTTTCTTTTTCTTTTTCTTTTTTCTTTTCTTTTTCTTTTTTTCTTTTTTCTTTTTTCTTTTCTTATCTTTTTTCTTTTCTTTTTTTCTTTTCTTTTTTCTTTTCTTTTTTCTTTTCTTTTTCTTTCCTTTTTTCTTTTCTTTTCTTTTTTCTTTTCTTTTTTCTTTTCTTTTCTCTTTTCTTTTTTCTTTTCTTTTTTCTTTTCTTTTTCTTTCCTTTTTTCTTTTCTTTTCTTTTTTCTTTTCTTTTCTTTTTTCTTTTCTTTTCTTTTCTTTTTTCTTTTCTTTTTTATTTCTTTTTTCTTTTTCTTCTTTTCTTCTTCTGTATGTTTATTTTGGGTTTTATTTGAATGTTGTTCTTTTAAATCTTCTTTTGATTCATTTTTCTTTCCTTTTAATACCTTTATTATTCATTCACGTCTCTCTCTATCTCTGTTTTCATTTTTCTTCTTCACTTCTTGCAATTATATTTTTTTCATTTCATTGTTATTCTTCTTTGTCTCCTTTCGTCATTTTGATTCACCATTTCTTTCTTTCTTCTTCTCTTCTTTCTTTCTTTTTCTTTCTATACAGTTTTTTCTATATCCTTCCTTTCTTATTTTTTCCTTTCTCTCTGTATACTTTATTTCTTCATTTCTTTATATATTCTTTCTTTCTTCATTTTCTTTTCTTTCTCTACCCTTTCTTTCTTCATTTTTTCTTTTCTTTCTATTCCCTTTCGTTCTTTCATTCTTCCGTTCTCCCTACACCCTTTCTTTATTCCATTTCCCTTCCTTTTATACCCTTCATTCTTTTTCATTTTTTTCTTTCCCACCCTACATTTTCTATCGTTTTCTCGTCGTTACTTTATCCTTTCTTTCATTTTTTCCTTCCTCTTTCTTTCTTCCTTCCTTTCGTTTTCTTCATTTGCTTTTAACTTCTTTCTTTACCTTTTGCTTTTACTTTTTCTTCTTCTTCTTTTTTGACTGTATCCTTCACTTTCTTTCTTGGCCTTTCTTACCTTTTACATCAATTAGAATCTATCCCTGTCTAGATAGATAGATAGATAGATAGATAGATAGATATCTCTGTCCATATCTATCTATCTATCTCTGTTAATATCTACCTATACATACATAATGTCCATCTCTCTCTCTCTCTTTCTACACACACACACACACACAATATATATATATATATATATATATATATATATATATATATATAATGTGTGTGTGTTCAAAAATAGCCATTTTGTTTCATCACTTCTGGTGTCTTGTCAAATGATGCTGTTCATTGGAAAATAAAGAATTTAAAAGTTCAAAACCAACCAAACCATCTCAATCGGGGAAACATTGTTACATAACCTATGATGACCAATCACCATACAAGTATAAGTAATTAAGTTTTAATTTCTGCTGTAGCATACCTACGGACTATAAATGGTACACGTCCCCATTCACATAAATGCAGTAGTAAATACTCTATGTTGGTATGCAGTTGGAGATTAGTCTCCAGTTGTGCTGGTCAAACTCACTGCTTCCCGGCAGAGAGGATCTCCAGACGAGGCTCTGTCGAAGGGCAGAGTCTCGTCTCGGGAAACAGCTACCCGACCCCGTTTTAGACGGTTTCTACGGGGAATATTTGGC
>OZ038516.1:41080223-41100223 GCA_964036315.1 Acanthosepion esculentum
AGGTACACGACGCATAAAGAAGAAGCTTGAGATGAACTCTGACCTTATAATTGAGTTCAAAAGTCACAGGGATATCAAAAGAACTTAATATTTGTCCGACAACAGATGATGCAAGATCGTACGTTTGGATAATCCTGTGGTATTTGAACCCAATTATAAGGTCAGAGTTCATCTAAAACTTAACATCTTTAAAATTATTTAACCGAAATGAAGTAACAACCTTGGATCAGAAGTCAAATTGGCTTCAAAAGAGCAAAGATCAAGTTTTGACTGATTCGCCGACAACCTACCATCATCTATTGTTTGACCAATATTAAATCTTTTTTGATAAATCTGTGGTTATATAGTTAAATATGACGGACAAGAAAAATGTTTTTGTTTTTTTTTCTTCCAGCATTCTTATATTTTTCCGTTTGCTGGGAGTAATGGAGTACAAATCTGTTCATATACATAAAAGACAATGCAAAACAAAACAAAGGAGGCATTTACTCTATCACCCGTAATGATTGCCAGAAAGAATATAATGGAGAAACCTGAAGAAGTTTAAATAAAATAATATACGATCACAAAAGAGACATTTAAAATAAACATAACACACAACTGTAACGAAACTGACCACAATTATGACATAAAAACCGCTCCTCTAATTAAAAGAGAAGATAATTCACTGAGACGAAAATGCCTCGAAAGTGCATTAATCGCTAACTCAGCCACAGTAATTTTGCGTCCAGGTTCTTTCAACGTTACACCATACTTGGCAGATTTTCTCTTATCACAATATAGGATATTTAATAACAAAAGTGAGGGAAAGGAAAAGAATATAGATAAATTTGGCTAAAAAAATATAGAAATATTTTGAAACTCCCACGGCCTCGTTCGTGCGCATGTGTACTCACAATAACGTCAACAAACCCAGCCCGATGAAGTCGTAATGGATGAAACCTGTTTCCAAAACTTTTTACAATTTGTCATATATATATATATATATATATATATATATATATATATATATATATATATACGGCTCAATAAATATGACTAATAGCGGTGTGAGCCTGCCACATCACCTCAACAACTTTACTAGCGAAAAAAAAAATGAATGAAATAATGTTGTGGGGGAGATACAGGGGTTGGACAAAATAATTGAAACAGGTGCAAATTCCACTCTTATATTTCAAAGACCTATTATATTAAGAACTTTAACTAAAACTTTGTAATTACAGATTATATCTATTTTAAATACGTTTATTTATCTAATTTACTCTCTTTGTCGTATTTATTTTTAGAATTTAGTAAAATTTAAGCTAAATACGTGACCTCTCCGAGTTCGAAAAAGGGCAAATTGTTGGAGCTCGCATGGCAGGAGCCTCGATCACTAAGGTTGCTGAACTGTTTGGTTTTTCAAGAGCTACCATATCAAGAACTATGACGCAATTCGAGAAACCGGGCAAAACCTCTAGCAACCGTAGCAATTCGGGCCGGACTTGCAAACGTACTGACAGGGACTGACGTGCATTGAAACGCAATGTGGCGAAAAACCATCGGACTACTGCGGCCAAAGTGACTGCTGAGTTGAATAATCATCTGAATAGTCCAGTTTCTACTAAAACTGTTCGTCGTGAGCTCCATGAGGCTGGATATCATGGAAGAGCCATCGTAAGGAAACCTCTTCTCTCCACTCGCAACATTCAGAAGTGGTTGAAGTGGTGCAGAGATCACAATGCCTGGTCTGCAGACGAATGGAAGCAAGTCATATTCTCAGACGAGTCCAGTTTTTCTCTTTTCCCAACTTCAGGGCGAGTTTATGTGTGGAGGCAGCCCGAAGAAACTTACAACCCTGACTGCCTTCTTCCAACAGTGAAGCATGGAGGTGGATCGGTGACAGTTTGGGCCGCCATATCATGGAAATGCCTCGGTCCAATAGTTGCCCTGCATGGTAGAATCAACAGCAAAGATAACCTGAACATTTTGGGAGATCATGTTCATCCAATGATCCAGACTTTATTCCCTGATGGTGACTGCATCTTCCAAGACGATAATGCTCCAATACATACCACTCGAGTGGTTAAGAATTGGTATGAAGAGCATGAAAGTGCACTAGAACACATGGAGTGGCCTCCCCAATCTCCAGATATCAATATAATTGAACATTTGTGGTGCATTTTGGAGCGACAAGTTAGGAGCCGCTATCCTCCACCGTCATGTCTTAAAGAGCTGGAGCAGGTGTTAATGGGAGAATAGCTGAAAATTCCTCTGGATGAAGCCAGGAAGCTGTATGATTCCATTCTTAGACGTATTAAAGCTGTATGTGAGGCTAAAGGAGGACCAACTCCATATTAAATAAATTTTCTTTGAATTTAACAAATGTTTCATTTATTTTGTTCAACCCCTGTATGTACAAAAGTATGTGTTTTCGGGCTTTGAACCTGGCTAACTCACTAAAAAATAAATATACAAATTGGTGACACCATACAGTTTAAGTGGTCAAGTATATATTTTAGAGATTCTGATTTATTTCACAATCTGCCTGAGAAGTCGGAAAATGATAAAACTCTAGTAGCTAGTTTGTGAATTTAAAAATATTTTTTATTTCTTGAGTTATATATATATATATATATATATATATATATATTAAATATTAAATAACTCATAAATATTCATCAGGTTAACTGAAAAGTTTAGATTAATTAAAGAGGATGCTATGTGATGTAATTTAATATCTATTAAATGAAAGTGAGTAAATGATATTGAATTTTTAGATTTCAGATATTTCCATTCATGAAAAAATTACTCCTATCCCAAGCCAAAATATATAACTATAAAAATGTTACAAAATCAAAAGGCAAACGATTAACCTCCTGATATATATATGTATATATATATATAATTTTATTTCTTCACACCTCTGACTTGACAAGGCCTATAAGTAAGTCTTTGTGGGCCGAAATAGCTATTCGTATGTGTTAATTTTGCATTTCTCTATTATGTAATTTATATGCTCTGTTATAATAAATACATTGAGCTCTCGTTATGAATTAGCTTTAATACTTTATATTATTAGGAATCACTTGGATTTTATACCAACGAATTATTACATATATATGTGTGTGTGTGTGTGTGCTGCATAAATTTGTCCCATTAAAATAATTTAAATATTAATTGAATTAAAAAATATTCGTTACAAAATTAAATCCTCACATTTGCCCTGATAATGTCTATGAGAGGATGAAATACGTCAGCTGAGATAAGTTTTCATTTGTCTTTATTCACATTGTCCTTTTACAGATATATTTTAGTTATATCTGAATTTTTTAAATAAGCTCAATAAATATTATTAATAGCGGTGTGTGCCTGCCACATCACCTCAACAATTTTACTAGCGAAGAAAATAATGAATGAAATATTGCTGTAGTGAAGATATGTAAAAAAGTATGTATTTTCAGGCTTTGAACTTGGCTAATTAAAAACGGCTTAATTGGTCAAATATATTTAGTGGGAGATTGATTTGAGATCTTTTACTCGCCCTGATAGCATTTTGATTATTTTTAAAAAAATTGCATTTCTTGATCCAGTGTCTTACATTTTTCTAACTTTCTATATTAACCCAGTGTCCTACCATTCCCTGTTCCGATTAAGATTATATCTTTCTTGCCGCCAATCGTTGGGTGCGATAAACGTTGCTTAGGGCTATAAAATACGGGAAGCATCATCACCCATAGCCCCTGGTGGGATAAACTAAAATAAAAGAATGAAATCGAGATCGACTTAACCAAATAGTTTGTGTCTTTGCTTCATTAAGATTCAGCATGTTTCTGTCAGTCGGTGCGGGATTTATGAGTTCAATCTGTTTGAACTTGAGTCTCACCAAACTAGCACTAAGACACGATTCGTCTAATTTGTGGTTTATAGTCTGGGATTTCTGACTGTGAACTCTTAATGACTTGGGATGGTATATACGTTGTAATTTTATCAGTCTGAGATTTCGGAACAGTCAGTACATCTCCCGAGATTAAAATCGAGCCTTGATAAGTTGTAACCCAGTGCACTACCAACTGAGAAATACTCCCTCATTACTAGTTACCAAATTTTACCATATGCTATTGCAGACGCCACTGACAAGAGATAACCAGCCTCCATTCTTACAGTGTTATTTGCTCCCCCAATCTTTCTACATACACACACACACACACATACACACACACACATACACACACACATACACCGTAAAAACAACGGATGGGAGACGGGGGTTGCTGTTGGGGCTTGTAGACAGATAGTAGGTTGGAGGGGAGCTAAGCGCGGAGGGGGGTCATTTTCTCATTATCTTATTGCACTTAAATGATGCGCTTCTTCAACCCTGCGTTTGTTATCGGTAGAACCGCTGCTGTCAACACATCTCCCAACGTAAACCCGAAACCCTAAACTCTCATCAGCAGGTGTCCGAATAATCAGTCCTGCTGCGTCCAAAGCAAGGGTATCCAAATTGCCGAGGGTGGGATGTGGCCCCACCCATGATCTATGAATCAGAGGCGCTTGGTGCATCAACCCTCGCTTCATTAAAGAGCAAAATATATAGATAAAATATAAATAAATATAACGGCACAGTGAGCAACTGGCATTCATTTATTTTATCTTGGCTGTTTCAAAGGAGAAGGGCGATGTGCTGCATTGAGGGCAAGTAATCGCTGGTTGCAATCCGCCCAGGAGTTTTAGAAACGAACGGTGCCTATTTGCACGCATGCATATACGTGTGCGCGCCTACCGTGGTGAGTTAACTATTTCATATTGCGGAATAGCCGCAAGCATTGTGGGTTCGATTCTCCCTCGTGCCTCTCTTGCTATATAGGTATTTAGTCCTAATAAGTAATGTGTATATATCGTATATAATCACACACACACACACACACACACACATATATATATATATATTCATGGTAATTTTTCTGATGAGCTTTCCTCTTACACGTGTGGTTAAATGTAACTGTAAGTTCTATACTGACAATTTCTTCTCTCGCACTTCTCGCCTGTGGAATAGATGTTTTCCAGCCAGCTTTGATCTTAAAAATTTAAACGCAATCTCAATCGTTACCTACTGTCCTTTTGATTACTTTTTTTTATTGCCCTCGCTCCTTCATAATGTTTCTGTTTTTTAATTCTTTCACACTCAGTAACGACTTGTGTCTTAGTGGCTTTATTGCCTGGCTTGCGGTAAACTCGATGATTAAAAAAGCGCTGCACTAGATTAGTGACAAGGTCACATTAATTTACAGATGGCTTGGCTAGATGTAACCGTAAGTTCTATGCTAACAGTTTCTTCTCGCGCACTTCTCGTTAATCTATTGAGGTTGATATGCCGTAAAACAAAATTAACCAAACCAAACCGCACTTTTTGGTTATGGAACTCTCTTCCGGTTTCTAGCTTCTCAATTCACTTTGAGCTTCAAAATTAAAATGAAATGCCAAGCGTCATTTTCTGTCTTATATCAAAACTTATTATCGGGACAATACATCGTTTCATATCGTCATTTTAATTTGAGAATCGTTTTTATATTTTGATGAAGATGTATTTCCGATAAAAATAATGTATGTACGTTTATTAACAATGACGAGAAAAAAAACTTATTTCACATGACAAATGTTTTTTTCTGTATAATTCTAAGTGCATTGTCAATGCACTTAATTCGATAGTGAATATCAATGACACAGATCGAACAGTATGCAGTAAAAATTTCAAACCAAAATTTTAAAAATAATTACATGCCAGGTCACAGATTTATTGATTCATCCTCGATTATGTGCCTGTATACACACACACACACACACACATATATATATATATATATATATATATATATATATATAGGTAACTATACTCGTGTCGGAAAACCTTCGAATTCTTGATTTAACAATAGCCAAATCAATCTCGAAGGGAAAAAAAGGTTTTAAAAAAAGAAAGAGCCAGGAACATGAAAGTCTGTCGAAAATAATCGCACAGATACAGGTTCAAGGCCCAAAGAAAAAACCCGATACAAACGTAGAGCTAACCTAGTCAAACCTAATGAGCCAGACAAACCTACCAAGGTTTCACTTAGGCAGATCGTCAGGGCCAGCTGACCCTGACGATCTGCCTAAGTGAAAACTTGGTAGGTCTGGCTCATTAGGTTTGACTATATATATATATATATATATATATATATATATATATATATATATATATATATATATATATAAATAAAATCATTTCTCCATAAGCATGGCAATAAAGCCACTAAGACGTAAGGGGTTACTGAGTGTTAGAGAATATGAGAAAAAGAAAAACATTAAAGAGAGATAACAATAACAGAACGGAAATTAAGAAGATAAAAGATAATGATTGACATTGCATTTAAATTTTTGAAGATTAAAGAAGCTGAAAGGGAGTTCCATAAGCAAGTGAAGAAATTGTTAGCATATAACTTATGATTTTATCTAGCCATTTCAACCATAAAATGATGAGACCTCGCTGCCAATCTAGTACTGCGCTTAAATGTGTAAAGTCGAAGTACCAATGAGGAAAGCACATCAGAGAAATTATGAAAAGATTTTATAGGTTAATAATACAATTTAAAAAATTTCTTTTTAATCATTTCACCCGAAGCAAGGCAATAAAGCTTCTAAGGCGCAAAGGGGTTACTGAGTGTGAAAGCATATGAAAAAAAGAAAAACATTGAGAGAGAACAATAAAATTAGAGGAATTAGGAAGATAACGATTGTCATTACATTTAAATTTTTGAAGATCAAGGTTTACTGAAAGAAAGAATTCAGAAAAGAGTTCCACAAGCGAGAAGTGCGAGAGAAGAAACTGTTGGCATAGAACTTGCGGTTACATCTAGCAGCCATTTCAACTGTAAAATTTAAGTTTAAGCTTCCTCTCTTGTGTGTGTGATATACGTGTCTGCAGGCGTAAATGAAAATTGGCGACTAAATACAATATTTGTATATACATACATACATACACACACACACACACACATATATATATATATATATATATATATATATATATATATAATCTTTGAGACGATTCTTGAACAGACCACTAAGTTTCAGCTTACCTTTTTGTGCGTAATATATATAAGAATATGTATATTGTGCGTTTTTATAAGCTATGCACGTTAGTGTGTGTATAGGTTGTGTGAATACAAATCGATGCCAAGATGTTTGCAGCTTTTGGTCTCAAGAATTCTGTAAAGGAATGACGTCGGGTGAACAATTCCTTGTCAGCTTCTAATGCAAACATCTTGTTGGTCTTCTCTTGTGGTTCTTATTACCAATAGCGGCATCATTGGAATCCACTTTGGATCGTATCATCACCGCTCCTCACCTAATTAATGGTTACCTGAGAAGCGGGGGAAAAGGTATTTGTTTACTTACACGCGTGCATAAAGAATCGCATCTTTTTGTGAGGTGTTAGATTGCCGGACTTGTAATGATTCGTTAGCCACTTGTCTCATTTTAGGATAGTTTCGATTTGAGAGTATAGAATCAGTTTTCATGACCAGTTTCGTAAGTATGTCTCTTCGACTTTTAAGAATATGTGAACAAATATTTATCTATCAACATACTTCGTCACCAATCTTTGTCTCTTCCAGTTTGTTAACATATTCCTAACTATTTATCTCGCTATCTGTAAACGTCTATTCAGACTTGACTATTTCGTTGTGGCTTGATGCTGCCTGTTTCAGTTTGATTCTTTCCTGAGTGTCTCGAGAGGATTCTTTTTACCCGCCTTGGCGTGGCTCTTTCCGGCTCGCCTCGAGTGTGGCTCTTTTCGGCCGGCTTCGAGTGTGGCTCTTTCCGGTCGGCTTCGAGTGTGGCTCTTTCCGGCGTGCCTCTAGTGTGGCTTTTTCCGTCCTGCTTCGAGTGTGGCTTTTTCCGGCCCGCCTCGAGTGTGGCTTTTTCCGGCCCGCCTCGAGTGTGGCTTTTTCCGGCCTGCCTCGAGTCAAAGCTCTTTCCGGTCCGTCTCGGGTGTGGCTCTTTCCGGCCTGTTTCGTGTCGAGGCTCTTTCCGACCCGCTTCGAGTGTGTCTCTTTCCGGCCTGCCTCGAGTCAAGGCTCTTTGCGGCCCGCCTCGGGTGTGGCTCTTTCCGGCCTGCCTCGGATGTGGCTCTTTCCGGCCTGCCTCGAGTCAAAGCTCTTTTCGGTCCGCCTCGGGTGTGGCTCTTTTCAGCCCGCCTCAAGTGTGGATTTTTACTGCCTGCCTCACCTGTGGCTCTTTCTGGACTTGATCGAATCTCTCTTGAATCTGGTTTTCATTAAAGGACCTCCGACCCATTAAATCGAAAAATATAATAATTGCGGTTGGTACAAGGTCAGGTGATATATAAAACAGACCAAATGAGTTCCCAACTTTTCTCCTGTCTTATTATTGCTGTTGCGACCTTGAGTTGTCATGGAGGAGATCAACATTTTTCCTTTAACCTACTGTGTTCGCTGCGATTGCTATGCAAAAACTAAGACATGTTAGGGTACGACAAATTGCTTCTTAACTATCACGTGTGGATATTAGTTAAAATGATGTGAAGATAATCTGACGAAGTGCAAAAGCTGCTGGGAAAACGCGTTTCGACTCTTTATGTCATGCATATTCATGTCGGAATGAGAGACAAAACCCTCTGTAATGGAAGTGCACTGGAATTTCGAGAAATAGGTTATAAAAAATCCTTATCGCATACTACGGTCAGAAAGTTTATTTTCCAGCTGAAGCGGTTAATGTCTGTTGGATTTGAAATTAACTCCGAATTTAGAATTATTTTCCCCTTATTAGTTCGTATACGATGATACATTCGTCATTACAAAGGGTCTCCCGAAAACGGAAATTACTTATTACTTACCCTCATATTAAACACTAAAAGTTTTAACAAAGCCATGGACTACAATTCAGACAACACAACCTTACGGTAATGACATAGGAGAAGGAAAAAAATAGCTGAAGGCCATATTCAGAACAAATTGCTCCTTTCTGGGAGAGTTTAAAAAATAGTTTTAAAAAAAATGATAGAATCTTTGTACAAGATCTTTCCAGAGCATATCTCCCCCCGCCGGCTCCGGTCTAAAAAAATCTCGAAAACCGGTTGCGCAGTCGTGATGGAACTTGGTACCAATCAGAGTTGATTTTACAGAGGATGTATAAACAGACACTCTTTGATGGGGTGAGTCAGTCGTTGGTGAGCATTCTCAATAAGCAAAGATCCGTGATATCGCTAATTTAATTTACAAAATAGCGCATCACATAGGGTCTTTCAGCTTCTCCCTACCCTTAAAGTGCACATTTAACTCCATCTGAAGTCTGGTATTGAAAACACCATTAAGGAGAATGCATAGAGGCAACTAAAGGTGATCCCGAAAAATATCTTTGCTAACTGTTCTGAAAAGTAAAAGTGACGCTGGGATCAGTGTATAAAGTCCAAACTACAATTCTTTAAAAAAAGCCGAGGTGCAGTATTACTGTGAAAATATAGATATAAGGAAAATCATTAATACTTAGAAAAAAAAACTTTATATCTAATATCCAATGTACCTTGAATACATCATAAAAGTTCAGGGTTGATTGTTTTTTACGGCTTATCAACCTTTTGCAGGTTATTTAAAGCCAGAAAATATTTTTTATTTCGTAAAAATTATTTTGCAATAATAATGATTTATTGATACAGGTCCTACTAATTAACACAATGCTTGGAGAGAAGAGCTGGACTCATAAGTTCCCCAATATTATTTGCTAGTAAGTGAATGTAATGAAAACGACGGAAACTGGAACTCGGCTCTCGAATTTCCAATTCCAAGCCTTTATCACCCATTACATCACCCGCACATCCAAGCTTACAGCACCTGGTATTCCCAAGTGGTCACTCATCTAGGTACTAACCAGACTCGACATTGCTTAACTTCGGTGAGCGTACAAGAGCAGGCGCTACAGCGTTATATGGCCGTAAGCCCTAGAAATGTGGAATTAGTAAATACTGAGCACTTTTTGGGGGTCGGTTATAACAAATTTAGCATCGGAGATAAAGAAATTGAACTTTTCAGCACCCCCTCTTCGTGTCAGGCAAGCAAGACGCTTTCATTTCAACCAACATAAATATAAACTGATATGGCTATCGCCGACCTCAAAACTCTGCAGCGCTTGCAAAACTTGGAACACTCAAAGATCGTAATCCAATCCCCTAAAGTGTCGCAAGAGTTGTCTTCTCATTTTTTTTTTTTTTTACACAGAATCGAATCCTTTTTCGCCTGTTTCTAAAAAAAAATATCTTCTGGGATTTTTTATTTATTTATGTTTTTCCTTAACTGCACACGATACGTGCCAAGCCTCAAGAGGCAACAATGAAGCACTTGTGAAAGTTTGAATTGGGAGTAGTTTGGCTACGTTCTCCGATTATGCTTTCATGTGTTTGGATTTCTGTGCCCGCTTCTAACGGACATGTATACGTTTTGAAACGTGTGAGCAAGAAGTTTGTTGTTTGTATCTTCCTTTGTGCAGGTGAGAAGGCTTAGATAAGTGTTTCTGAAGAATTTATGGGTTTAGCAAAGATTAAGAGACAACACAGACGGGGTCTCTTGAAATTGAGAATCCAACGTCTCTCTTTCACTTTGGCTCGATGGACGTACAAGTCTTGAATTACAGCTGCCGTGAAACCATAGAATGGTCTGTCCTCTTCAAAATTGCTTGTGAATAAAATAGAGTTTAAAATTCTAGGATAGGAGCTATCCGTTTTCATACATCCTCTATGTGTCTATTTCAGCTTGGTCATATCTATCTATGTGTATATCAGTACTTACCTATCTATTTATCTATCAGTACTTATCTATCTCAGTGTGTTTCTATCTATCAGTACTTATCTATCTATCTATCTATCTATCTATCTATATATATATATATATATATATATATATATATATATATATATATATATATATATATAGGTATGTGTATGGTAAAAATCATAATTACAGGCGCGAAAAGTTTTACGTACGTATAAATATATTTCTTTCATGGGAGTTATAAATACAGTGCTCAGTGTTATGAGGCAGAGCTATAAGTATATATTAGGGAATATCCATAATATCCAACGTCGATATATATATATATATATATATATATATATATATATATATATATATATATATATATATATATGTGTGTGTGTTTCTGTTTGTCTGGCTATCACTCGGTGTTTCTATCTATCTATTAATGTTTTCATCCGTCTATCTATATCTCAGTATGTTTCTGTCTATCTATCCAGCTATCATACTATTTAATTTCCTGCAACAGAAATTGTTTATCTACAAATTAAAGGTAGACTGCTGATTTTAAAGCCATTCAGGGATACTCCCCATGTTATGACGACTAAACTAATAGTTTATATTAGTTAGTATAATGGTCTACACATTGCTAAGGTTTCACTTTTATTCAAATGTTGGTAGTCATTGAAATACTATCACTAGAGGGTAAAAACTCAACCTACTAAATGATAAAAAATACTACAAACTATTAAAGTGATAATTGTATACATAATGTTTGCATTAATTCTTGACCATAGAAAATCCCTTTTCCTCCATAAGTGCTCAAATTTCGGCCAAGACTGTGACGACCACTTTTGGCACAAAGTTCTCAGTCCGACTAAGAAGGCTCTCCGAAGACGTGCCTTGAAAATGTGTATACAGACCAGTCCATCTCCCTTGTGGACTGGTTGAGAGAGCGGAAAGATTTACACTCCTTGATTAAAGTTGTCGATCAGTGAAGCCAGAGTTGGCGGGAAACAGAACAAGGCGGGTGAAGTTATGTTCCCGGTTGGGTTGCGGGTTGTAAGATGGTGTCTGTGGCTGGAGGAAATGAAATATGATCAATCAATTGTTTGCTTGTCTGTTGTTAACTTGGCACATTTGCTTCGGTTATTGGATGTTTGGCGCTGAAGATAAACAAAGTGTTTCATGGCAATTTATGTTTCAGCGGCAAATTCATGTATTTATATAAAGGGAAATAGATATTCCTTATATATGTGACTCATTGTGACATCAGTTCTCATATGATCACCGAAGCAACGTCAAGCTTGGCCAGTCCCTAGATGGGTGACCATCTGGGAATACCATGTACTGTAAACTTGGATGTACAGGTGGTATAATAGTTAATGGCTCGGAATTGCTAATCGGAGAGCCGAGTTCGAATTCCAGTTGGAATTTTTTTTTCGTTTTTTTATAGTGGGGTTCAACCTCTACGCCGCCTGCGGGCCACTCGAGGTAGAGGGTTACGTTAAGGGGTACTTTATATTGATAGGAGGGGAAGATAACGGTTAACTCTAAACTTGAAAGAGGTTATAATTTAAAGAAAAAACAGACCACTTTAAGGTTCCATTAGTTATAATTTATTTCACCAGAAATTTTATTTTCTCTTATATCCGGGTTTCTCTTATATCCGTGTTTATCTTATATCAGGGTCTCTCTTATATCCGGGTTACACTGTACATATTCTAATTAAAGGTAAATGTTTCTCAAGTATATTTTGATTAAAATAACAGTATTTTATATTTTTTTAACCCTTTTATATCTGGTCTTAAGATTTTGACCAGCAGTGTATATGTAAATGACCAACACCCCCCACCGAGTGCGCACACACACACACACACACACAACAGAGCGGTCGTTCAGATGAATGAACTTTCAGAGAAAAACATTTTTTGCTTGTGCACAATCGGCCCGACTTAATGATTTACTAATCTTAGCTTACATGTGGCCCAAGGCCACAAATACGGAACGCATTGAAAATCAAAATCACTCTTCAGTTGTAATTGATAGCGAGACAAGCTGACTAATTATGACATCACGTCGAAGTGCCTAAGTGATTTACTAAGCGTGGCTTAGACGTGGCACAAGGCCACAGGTATGGAGTACCCAATGAGAATCGAACTCTGTCGTAGTTTATCTCGAGAGACAAACAAGTTAACCGCCATTATATCACGACTGACCCGACTTCCTGACGGTTCCGTGTCATCGATATTTCATTTAACCCGACCAACTGTTACGATCACCGAAGTTAAGCAACGTCGAACCTAGCCAGTACCTAGATGGGTGACGGTTTGAGAATACAATCTAAAAAATATTTTCTGGCTTTAAATAAGCCAGAAAATATTTTTTTTAGAATTTTTCGGAAATAATGATTTTTACTGATATAAATTCTACTAATTAATCCATATATGGGGGGGGAGAAAAGGTAGATTAATACCTTCCTCAAGAATATTGGCACGTAAGGGAATATAAAGAATCCGACTGCAAAATATTGATAAGCCTTAAAATCAATGAATCAATCAAAACGCGATCAACTGTTCTAGTTCGATCACCGAAGTTAAGCAACGTCGAACCTGGCCAGTACCTAGATGGGTGACGGCTTAGGAATACCAGGTGCTGGAAACTTGGATGTGCGGGTGGTGTAATTGATAACGGCTTGGAAGTGGAAGTCGGAGAACTGAATTCCAATTCCAGTCAGGTTTGTTATATTCACTTACGCGCAAATACCCTTGGGAAAGGCATGAATCTACTTCTTCCCCCCAACTATGGGTTAATTAGTAGGACTTGTATCAGTAAATCATTCTACAGTAATCATTCTCCAAAAATTTCTGAGAATCCAAAAATATTTTCTGGCTTTAAATAATCTACAAAAGGTTGATAAGCCATAAAAATCCATCAACTATCAGTATAATCCTTTTCGCTTAATATGCATAAGAAAGACGAGTTTCACGCAAGACACAATAGAAATGAGCATTAAAATCTGTGTGTCTAGTGACATAGACACAAACCCTCTTTGTTCGCATGACTTGCGGCTGTCACCTGTCTTGATTACTTATATACTTATCGCTACCATGTTTACCTGGTCATAGTTGATGTCAATCAGGTAAACTTGTTCACACATACATTTGTCTGTCGTACAAATAGTTTTTTTTTTTTCGCCATGTGGTGGGTGCAGTTCGTAAATGTGTGTCGAGTGTTTGGTAGGTGGTGGCACGGGTTTGCTCGTATGTCAGATCTTTTTTTTCTTCTTCTTCTGCCTTTCTGTCGTACAAATGATTATGAACCCTTTTGGTGTGAATTTCATTTGCACAAGAAAAGATAGAAAAGTGAGGAAGAGAAAGAAAACGGAAAAAACATTCTTTTCTTTTCTCTTTTTGCCTTCTATAATGTCTTTTAACAGTATCCAGAACATTCGTCTAAGAATATTGGTCTAAGGAACAGCCATCTAAAGAATATACGTCTGAGAAATATTCGTCTCGAGAATTATGGTCTAATGTGTTCGTATTAATATACAAACAATGTATGTCAATAATTGCTTATAAACCATATGTATTATCAGTAATTAATCTTGCTATAAGTGTCTCAAATATTATTCTATAATATAGTGAATATCAATAAAATTAAGTATTTTTTACATTAATAAAGTGTTAGTTTATTAAAAAAAATATTATTATAGACCAATGGTCCTTAGACGAGTATTCCTTAGACCAATGGTCCTTAGACGAGTATTCCTTAGACCAATGGTCCTTAGACGAGTATTCCTTAGACCAATGTCCTTAGACGAGTATTCCTTAGACAAATGTCCTTAGACGAGTATTCCTTAGACCAATGGTCCTTAGACGAGTAGTCCTTAGACGAGTATTCCTTAGACCAATGGTCCTTAGACGAGTATTCCTTAGACCAATGGTCCTTAGACGAGTATTCCTTAGACCAATGTCCTTAGACGAGTATCCCTTAGACAAATGTCCTTAGACGAGTATTCCTTAGACCAATGGTCCTTAGACGAGTATTCCTTAGACCAATGTCCTTAGACGAGTATACCTTAGACCAATGTCCTTAGACGAATATTCCTTAGGCAAATGTCCTTAGACGAATATTCCTTAGACCAATGTCCTTAGAAGAATATTCCTTAGGCAAATGTCCTTAGACGAATATTCCTTAGAAAAATGTCCTTAGACAAAACCGGTTAGAGTGGGGCTCACAACGCAACCATGTAAAAAGAAAAGCTGTAGCGTGGTGAGGCAGTGTGACCGACACTTTACTGCGAATCTACATGGTTAAGATACATAGAAATATAGGCATTTATGCCCCTGAACACAACGTCAAATGTCTACAGGGACAGGCTAATCTATTTGAGTGTTAGTTCTATCCGCACTGAGTGCCCCATATAGAAATTCGAAATTAAATGACCCAACAAGGAATGACGTCATAAAATCAAAACAAATCAAACGTACCCCACTTCTCTCGTTCGTTTCTAAGGGCGCGCGTGATATTGCATGTCTATCAGTTTGTGTGTGGCATGACATATTAACAGTAAGTAGAGGATTATAAAAACATCGGATTAATTGATATTCGGCAAAGTACATCTTTGTTTCATTTTCATATCCGACCGCCTGTGTGTGTGGATACTATATATATATATATATATATATATATATATATATATATATATAATTATTTATTTGAATATTACAACATAAATATGTTATAAAATCACGACAAAAGTAGCCATTTTGTTTCAACACTTCTTGTGTCTTGTCAAGTGATAGTATAGAATATAGAATAATTAATTGTTGATTTCACTCCGTATATATATATATATATATATATAATGTGTGTGTGTATATATATATATATATATATTTTTTTTTTTTTTTTTTGAATTGGACAAAGTCCGACAATTTATTTAAATGTCTTTAAATAAATTGTCGGACTTTGTCCAATTCAAAAATATATGACGTCATTTGTTTACATTTGATACGCTAGAGCAGATATGAATAGAAGAGATTCATGGAAGATTTAAGTTTAAAGATAGTAAAATCGACCTTGCTAACCGGACGCTTCTCTGTGGCCGAACGGTTAAGGTACGTCACGCGAAATGACGGTTCCGTATAGGATACAGGTTCGATTCCTGTCGGAGAACGAAAATTTTCAGGCCGGTAAATGTTATTTAATACTGTTTATTATAAAACAGAGCATTTGCTTAAATACTTGTATCTATAAAAAGAAAACAAACACACACATATATATATATATATATATATATATATATATATATATATATATATATATATATAGTAATTCATCGTGTCTAGAAGAAAGCTCAACAGAATGCAGAAAGCACTGGACAGCCGTTTCGTCCTTTATTTGGGACTCATCAGCAGTGCACATCCACTACCGAGATTCGAACCCGGACTGTTTTCGGTACAACGCAAGCGTAATACCAACGGGCCTCGGTGCATCGAAAACAGTTAAAGGTTAAACTGCTAATGAGTCCCAAATAAAGGACGAAACGGCCGTCCAGTGCTTTCTGCATTCTGTTGAGGTTTCTTCTAGACTTGATGAATTATTGTAACTATATATATATATATATATATATATATATATATATATATATATATATATATATGAGTGTGTGTGAGAATACAACCGTGTGTGTGTATATATATATATATATATATATATGTATATATAAAATGTATGGAGGTGCGTGCACGTGAATACGACCGGGCGTGTGTTTGTGTGTGCATGCATCTGACCGTGTGCCTTCGTTCGTGGGAGAATTGAAGTTTTACAAATCTTGGCAAACTTATTTTCTTTCGTTTTCTCCCTCTTTTTTTTTTCACAATTTTTCTTTTTTACTTCATTTTATTTTTTGGGTTTTATTTCTCACCAAGTCTCGAGAAAATGCTTCACACTCCATAATAATATCTTTTTTATTTACCTCCATCTACTTCTCACCTGTCTTCAACATATTCATGAACATCTGTAGCGCCGGTGAAGATCATGGGAAAAGGGATAAACAACAATGACTGAGGAAATGTGCGGAGGGGGGGTGAAGGGGGGGGAGTTGTGACTTGTTTGCTTATGACTGATCACCTGTTTTTAAGCTAACCTGGGGCGGAGAGGAGGGGGTCGCTGTTTTCTACCAACAGATTTTCTCTTCTCTATAACACCTGGGAATGTGTGCATATCGACAAGAAGTGTCTCTCTCCCCACCTATACATAAGTATATATATATATATATATATATATATATATATATATATATATATATATATATAGTGAACATTGAAGTCAACACTCAGAGGCGACAGGCTGTTTCAATCGTCAGTATAGGCAGCCTGACGATTGCGTCTAGCATGGAACAGCCTGTCGAAATCTGATTGTTGACTTCAATGTTCACTTTTATATTTATATTTACATACGCTCTATCTCTGATATTGAGCACTTTATCCAATAAATATAGCACACCGTAAAACTAATATATATATATATATGGAGGCACGGTGGAGTAGCGGCTCGTACTGAGGAATCGGAGAGCCGCGTTCGAATTCAAGTCGAATCCATTATCCTTGGGAAATGTATTAGCATTCTTCTCCCTCCAGCTATGGATAAATAGCAGGACAGACTGGGATCTATAGCTTGGATGGCAACTGGTCTAGGAGAAAGAAAACTCTGCGGAGGGTTGCTTGGGAACCTTGTGGCACGTAATGCGGCAGGTCTCTCTATTTGGCCCTTCAAAAAGTGTGGTTGGTTCTGCACAAAGTCTTAACCACTATAATTAAATCATATGACCCTCATACGTTGAATACGACGGGAGAGTCTACTATATATATATATATATATATATATATATATATATATATATGGTGGACTAATATATATATATATATATATATAAATCAAGGTCTTTTCAATTAATTTAAAGTAGAGTACTCTTATATATGTCAGTGATGGAATATACGACGAATGCACAAACACACGACTGACGACAACATCACGTTGAAACATCGAGCGTTATTATGAAACAGAAGTTAAGCAACATCGAACCTGGCCAGTACCAAGGATGGGTGAACGATTCTTAATCGGTCAGCATAATTCTAATTCCCGTTGGGTCCGTTAGACTCACTTACACACAAATACTGTTGCGAAAAGTATGGATACACCTATTCTCCACCCCACCTAGGAGTTAACTCGCAAAACTTGTATCACTAATCCATTATCTCCCCACCCCAATTTATTACTGTCTAAAAATATTTTCGAGCTTAAAATAACGTGCAAAGGGTTGATACACCGTATAAAACGGATCAATCAATCAATACATATATATCTGTGTGTGTGTGTGTGTGTGTGTGTGTGTGTGTGTGTGTGTGTGTGTGTGTGTGTAGAGGTATTTCTAAAGAGGTAATAGATTTTTTATTTTTAATTCGGCATATTTTTATCATTTCAAATGTTATTTTTAGTGGATACCCGAAATAATGCATACCCGTATTTGAGTAGAACGTCCCGTTTATTTGAAACTGAATATTCGAGATATCTTACGAAAGATAAATATGCGCTACACACACTCACACACACACACACACACATATATATATATATATATATATATATATATATATATATATATATATATATATGTGTGTGTGTGTGTGTATGTGTGTGTGTAAACATTTCTCAAAATTAACCTGTAGAAAAAGACAATAGGAAAACTGTATTAAAAGCCGATCCGTTTCGTCCAATGTGGACTTTTTCAAGGCAAAAAAACGAAATGGATTTATTGAAACAACAAACAAAATGTCGTTAGCAACTAGAATTTAGAAAACTTCTAGTTGCTAACGACATTTTGTTTGTTGTTTCTATAAATTCATTTCGTTTTTTGCCTTGAAAAAGTCCGCATTGTACGGAGCGTCAGCTAAAACTACAGTTTTCCTATTGTCTTTTTCCTTTATTTATTATATATATATTCATTCTGAAGCTCTAGTTTTGGGGTTTTCAGCATTTAATTCTGATAAAAATAATAGAGTCTCATATTCGTTGTTTTCATGTATTTGAAGTTCTCGTGAGTGAGAAAACAAACCTTCTTATGTGTGTACGTCTCTGCATTTATATACGATTAAAAACAAACAATTCATAGTATGTCAATCACCAAAACCCCTGGCCTTACAGATCATAAGTTATGCTTTCCACACACACACGGTCATATATTTACGTATATATTATTTTATTGATATTTCAAGAAGTTGTTGAATATTCTGATTTGTTTAACTTGTCATTTCGTTTTAACTTGGTGTTCGATTTGCCAGTTAATCGATTAAATTACTAAACCAAACCTTATTGATCCATTTCAGACAAATCTTCAGGAGTTGCTCTTCCTAAAGGCGTGGATCAACCAGATGGTAAGTGAGCCCCTCAGATTTATTCCTCCAGCCCCAACTTCCTTCTACAGAAATTAGAATGGCTACCGTTCACTTGTTTTTTAAATTTTTCGTTAATTTATTTTTAATTTTATTTGAGATGTTTTCCTTCGTTAGCCTCAAATGTATAATATACAAAATAGTAATTTTTTAAAAAATTACTGCATTAAATTTTTTTTCCACAGAAGAAGAAAAATAATCACTTTAGAACACTGACACATAATTTTGCCATCGAAAGACGCCATATTCATTGAAGTCGCACCGAGTTTAATTGATGGATGGAACTAGTCTTATTACAATAGAATATTGTGAAAAACTTGAGATAGATAGCTATATTATTTGGATCTGAAGTACAAACTTAAGCTTCAAGCCATGGATAGGTACAATAGTGAGTTACAATATTGGGCAAAATGATCATTTACTACAGGCCATTGTGCACCAGTCTTTTTATAGATGGCAGCATGATTGGACTGTACGAATTGAATTTCATCGACGTGGCTGTTCACAATACGACATTGCGACAGTTCTTTGATATTGGAATCATGATGGCTCTTGAATGAACAATGAAAAATATGCACTCTTATTTTGGTCATCTGTGATGAAGAAAATGAGAACTTACTTCGTCAATCGAGACATCCTCGTATAGGATGCTGCTACAGTTACAAAAATAGAAGAATCTCCCAGAAGATGTATGTGCTATAGACGCAGGCAAGTAAGTTTTTTTTATTTCATGGCCAATCGCGTCGCGAGTGCTTTATAA
>OZ038516.1:41105223-41107723 GCA_964036315.1 Acanthosepion esculentum
GCGTGTGTGTATATATATATATATGTGCGTGTAAATATATACATATATATAAAATTATTATTATTATTACTTAAACGCTATTTTTAGTGGATACTCATATTTGAGTAGACGCTCCGTTCATTTATTAAAGTGTAAATTTATTTATTTTCGTCTACCAACCTGAATATTCGAGAAATTCTATTAAAGAAAAGATGCAAACTCTGGTAGGATTCGAACCTGCGTACCTCTTAGCAGGAGAAACTGTCATTAGATCCGACGTGCAAAGCCGAACAGTACCTCTAAGCGCAAATTTCTTGAAAGATTCTCGAAACATTTATGTCTGTTCAGTTTCGTATCCAAACGTAAACAAAGCAATTTCTAAGGAAGTAATGGATTTTTTAATTTATTAAACAGTAACTTTCTTGATTTTTGTTTACCGGCCTGAATATTTGAGATGTTATCGGCCTGGAGAGCCGATCCTAGCGTGTAGCACCCTTGGAAATTGCCTGAAAACCCATGCCCCACAGAGTGACCCATGCACTGTGAGTGAAATTCGGTAGATGGAACTTCCCGTCGATGGCCTTTTTCAAACGGTTGATCACGCCAGATCATGTGCTCTCTCCCAGAAACTGCAACTAATGCCACGCAGCAGAGTTGCAGTAGAAATCAAAGGTGGACTCTGTGGGTGCTTTTCATTCTTTATTCTTGTTCTTTCTTTTCAACTTCGTCTTTTCGTTTTTTCTCACTTCTTTCTCTTTCTTCTTTCTTTCTTTCCCACCCGTCGTCTTTCGTTCGTTCTTTATTCCTCCACCTTTCCTTCGTTCTTTCTCCCCCCCCCCACTTTTCCTTCGTTCTCTTTGCCTTCACCTTTCGTTCGTTCGTTCTTTTCCCCTCCGCCTTTCGTTTGTTCTTTCGCCCTCCGCCTTTCGTTTGTTCTTTCCCCCTCCGCCTTTCGTTTGTTCTTTCCCCCTCCGCCTTTCGTTTGTTCTTTCCCCCTCCATCTTTCGTTCGTTATTTCGTTCTCCTTCCACCTTTTGTTTGTTCTTTCTTGCCCTTCTCCACCTTCTGTTCGATATTTCCTTTCCCCCTCCACCTTTTGTTCGTTCTTCCTTTCCCCCTTCACCTTTTGTTTGTTCTTTCTTTTCTCCTCCATCTTTCTTTCGTTCGTTCTTTCTTTTTCTCGTTTATTCTTCTCTTTTTCTCTCTTTCTTTTCATTTTCCCTCCTTTTCTTCACTTTCTCTTTTTATATCATTTTCTTCGTGGTCAAATTCTTGACCCTTTCCTTTCTTTTCTCGTCTTTTTTATTCATTATCATTCCTTTCTCTTTTCTCGATTTTAATTTCCTCCTGCCCAAGGCTTGCCTTTCTTCTTCTTCTCTCATATTTTTATACAGCATTCTTCCCCCTCAATTCTTTACTTTTCCAGGAAATCTTGAACAAGCAGCCCATCTTCTATCTGTTCCTCCTGGAGGTCCGAGCAATGTCCAATAATTCCACTCTTTATCTACAAGACATTCTTTTGTTGTTTCCCACTTCAGCATTCATCATGGCTGTCAACTTAGAGCTAGAAGTTGATTTAATATACCAAACTGGACTCTATAAAGGTCCACATTTTCTCCACCTCACCCCACACTACATTTTCATCCACCTACCCTTCCCCTCTACATCTTCATCCACCTACCCCTCTCTGAATCTTTATGCACCATCCACCGACAAGATCTTTATTCACCTACCCAGTTTTAATTTTTTTTTCTTTCTTTGTTTGTCATGCTTGAAAAAAAAATTGTTCCTTCTTTTTATCTTCCATTCTTTCAATCATTTTCTTTTTTCGTCTTTGTTCTTTCTTTCCCACCCTTGGTCTTTGGTTCGTTCTTTTTTTCCCTCCACCTTTCGTCTGTTCTTTTTTTTCTCCTCCACCTTTCATTCGTTCTTTCTTTTCTCTTCACCTTTCGTTCGTTCTTTCTTTTCCTTCCACCTTTCGTTTGTTCTTTCTTTTCTCTTCACCTTTCGTTTGTTCTTTCTTTTCCTTCCACCTTTCATTCGTTCTTTCTTTTCCTTCCACCTTTCGTTTGTTCTTTCTTTTCTCTTCACCTTTCGTTTGTTCTTTCTTTTCCTTCCACCTTTCATTCGTTCTTTCTTTTCCTTCCACCTTTCGTTTGTTCTTTCTTTTCTCTTCACATTTCGTTCGTTCTTTCTTTTCTCTTCACTGTTCGTTCGTTCTTTCTTTTCTCTTTCTCTTCACCTTTCGTTCGTTCATTTTCTTTCGTTTTTCCTTCGCTCTCCTTCAAATTCTCTTCTCTGTTTATGTCCGTTATTTTCCTTTTGTCCCCTCACTCTCTTTCTTCATCTCTTTTTACTTTTCGTCTTTCCTTCACCTATGCCACCATCTTTCTTTCGATGTTTTGCCTCCGCCTTTTTCTTACTCTCCCTTAACTCTATCCCCTTTTCATTTTCCATTTCATCTTGTCCCCCTACTGATAAGGCAACTGCTCATTTGTCATTGATTCTTTGAACCTTCCTT
>OZ038516.1:41112723-41122723 GCA_964036315.1 Acanthosepion esculentum
CACTCTGAAATGTTCGTATTGGAGCTTCCGGCGCAAGTGAAGCATGCTGTTTCTGGATTTCTGGTGGAGTGAATTGCGTCATGATACTCTTTTCCTCATAGATGGTGCCCAACTGACCCTACTATACTGTGCAGTCGACAAAATAAAAAACAAACAAACAACGCGCATGCGCGAAATTCAAAATATAAAATGGCAACAATTTGCCCATTGCACCCTTTATATATACATACATACATACATACATACATACATACATACATACATATATATATATATATATATATATATATATATATATATTGTCGGTATTGATTAATATTGCTTATGGTTGTCGGTATTGATTAATATTGCTTATGGTTGTTGGTATTGTTTAATATATATATATATATATATATACTCTCAGATTTACATCGACGGCAACAACAGAATAAAATAGATGAATAGATGGATATGAACATATTGAGAGATGCATATTATTAGTTATGTAGACTACAGCCCACCCAATTCTGTGCCGACATGTATTTTTTCCAAACTCTACTGATTCAAGCTTAGAAATTGACCAACAACGACTGATATTGTCAAAGTTATCTGCCTATTTATTGACATAGAAGACAGAAAATTACCCCCACACACTTTTCTTTTCAAAGACTCAAGTATACAAACACTTTCCAAGCACATCATCTCATTGGACCGTCCTCCCCGAGAATTATGCAGCATTTTCCAAAGACAGAAACATCAATATGCTGACTCATGTTTGGGCCAATTTTCGTCATTGTAATCAACAAATTGTCGTTGATTGCGCGCCCAATTGCCGACAGGATTTCGAAATTCCCCGCGGAGTTTCCTTGCTGTGTCGCCGGCTTGACGTTCACTCCGGAGAGTATGATTATTGGGTGAAGTCGAAAAGGAGGAAGAGGAGGAGGCGGGGGGGGGGGCATACGATGATGATGATGATGAAGAAAATGGTTGAGTGCTGAAGAATAACGCGTGTTTTTCTACCTGGTTGATGGAATAAAAAGCCGTGGATCAGTCATCCACAATTGGATTTTACAGAAGGTCCACACAAACAACAACACTTACATCCAGCTATATAAAGATATACTCACACAAACTGACTCATATATATATATATATATATATATATATATATCACAAACTGTTGCATCAACTTGACTCACAAGAAAATCTGTGTATTATATCTGTGTGTGTGTGTGTGTATATATATATATATATATATACATATATATATATATATATATATATATATATATATATATATATATATATATATATATATATATATATGTATGTATATAATATTTCATATATATTAGGTTATCCCATAAGTTCTGTCCGAATTTTAACTTTTTGTTAAAATGAACGAAATTTAAAGAGTATTTTATAATGTCTAATGGAGCTGAACATTATTTTTATGTTTAGATACATTTAAACTGATCAAATTTTATTTCAGAGAAAAATAAAATAAAATTTTGTTTGATTAAAACCCTGCTAACATGGAAATACCCAAGAATCATTTGAGGCACATAATGCTTTATGAGTTCAAGAAAGGAAACTCAGCAGCCGAAGCGGCTAGAAACATTCACTCAGTTTATGGAGAGGAATGTGTGAATGAAAGAACTTGCAGAAGATGGTTTGCATAATTCACAGGTGGCGATTTCACCCTTGAAGATGAAGACCGAACCGGACGTCCAGTTGAGTTTGATGAAAAGCTTCTTGAAGCAGCCCTTGAAGAAAATCCTCCTTTATCAGTTGAGGAATTGGCAGTGGTTCTCAGTTCAAACCATACAACTGTTCATCGTCATCTTCAACAACTTGGAAAAGTTCCTAAACTTGGAAAATGGGTGCCTCGTGAATTGTCTGAAAACAACCTCAAATCCCGAGTTGATATCTGCTTTTCTCTCCATTCTCGCCAAATTGTTTCACCTTTTTTGGATAGATTTGTGACTGGCGACGAAAAATGGATCTTTTATCGGAATGTTAAGCGTCGTAGACAGTGGCTTGGTAAAGGGGAAGGACTACAGCCGAGAAGGGAACTTCATGGGCAAAAGGTTCTTCTTTCAATCTGGTGGGATTGCCAAGGAATAATCCACTTTGAATTCTTACCACCTAATGCAACAATTAATGCCCAAATATACTGTCAGCAATTAGAGCGTTTGAACCAAGCTTTGAGGAAAAAAATACCTGCTCTAGTGAATCGAAAACGGGTGATGTTTCATCAGGGCAATGCGCGACCACATACAGCAAGAATCACGTCCCAAAAGATCGAACTTGGTTGGGAGAAAATTCGTCATCCACCTTATTTTCCCGACCTTGCTCCTTCAGACTACCATTTGTTTCGTAGCTTACAGAATCATTTGGAAGAAACAGCTTTTGTAACACAGGAAGAAGTTAAGCCAAAAGAATTTTACAGTAATGGAATTAGTAAGCTTGTTAATAGATGGAAGGAAGTCATAGATAATCAGGGAAAATACATTCATGATTGAATCTGTAATTAAATGTAGCATTTGGTCACTTGTTTCAAAATTCAAAATTCGGACAGAACTTATGGGATGACCTGATATATATATATATATATATATATATATATATATATATATATATATATATATATATATATGAAATATTTGAAACACTGACCTTCATTTTACCAATATTTTACATCTTAAATTGACCTACATTTTTGTTTTTGAAAATTGTATTAAGCACTCTATTTAGCCGTTTCTTTTGGCAATTATTTTTAATTTATAAAGTGTATATATATATATATATATATATATATAAATAATTGGTTTCTCAATCAAGAATTTGGAATATTACGATCATACAGCTATCTTTAAAATTAAGCAAACTAGAAACGTTTAGAACCATTTAATGTATTTATTTACTTAAGATTTTAAGTAAATTCCTTTTTCCCAAGAAAAATAAATAAATCTAATATGCGTATTCGGACATTTTCAGATTAGATTACGATAAATAATTACGTCCTTCTGAAAGAACAACTTTAAAATAAAGTCGTCGTCAAAAATTAGCGTATTCTTTGATGTAACGTATTTTAAAGTAGATATGATATCTGTTAATAAATTCGATTGATTTATTTTACCCCTGAAGAGTTGACTTCAGACGACTCAAACCGTATGCTGCACAGGTGGGCTCCAGTTATCTTGAATGATTCAGACTATTATTATGGCTGTATGATGCTGAAAGACAACATCATGCTGCGCAAGAGATGTCTGACGATAAACATTTGCGCAGGTACCATCAGGAGGCAATGCACATTGCAAGAGAGAAAAAGAGAAATAACTGAGTAAATATATAAATTAACACTAAAACATACTTTTAAAAAAATCATTTCACCCCAAGCAAGGCGATAAAGCCACTAAGACGCAAGAGGTTACTGAGAGTGGAAGAATCTGAGGAAAAAATATTAAAAAGAGAGGTGAATAAAAGAACGGGATTCAAGTCGGACAGAAGATGACGATTGACATTGGATTTAATTTTTAAAGATCAAAGTTCACTGAAAAACAAGAATCCGCAAGAGCGTTCCACAAACGACAAGTGCACCAGAAGAATCTGTTCGTATAGCACTTACAGTTACATCTAACAGTTTCAACTTGTACATAGTTTGGGATCAAATGTAGGGTAAAGAACAAATAGGGAACGTTTATCAATCTAAAATGTATCACTTTTATTAGAGCATCATCAGATAATGAGATATGGCGAAAAAGAATGAAATTCTGGTATTTTTACTTTTGTGTTGTTTGATTAATCAGGTTTCACGTGCATTCAACTTGCTAAATAAACGTTAGTATAATTTGTGGTGTTCCGAATTCAAGGAGAGACAACACGTCCCTTCGAAGTTTCAAGAAATCAACGATTTCAAGCCTAACTCAACAGCAGTAAATATTGCATTATGTGTGTAATAATTTTAGTTTCTCTATGTGGGATTCAGAGACGTATATTTGTAAGTGTGTATGTGTGTGTGTCTAGTAGACGTTATGTTTTTTGTTTTTTCTTATGTTGATTTGGGAACATTTTACTTACCGTTTGTTTTAGATAAGCATACGTTAGATTCTTTAAGAATGGATTCAGTAATGGTTGATGATGTAATATAGTGTTTTTGGCGTGTTTTTATAGTTGGTAATATTCTTATTAGGCTCTCGAAGTACTTTCGACGTAAAGAATTATGTTCTTTTTTAATTAGAGTGGCATTAGTAAACTCAAAGTTATGGTCAGTTTACTTCCTGTTTATTACAAGTGAGCTTGAATGGTTTTCTGAAAGTAAATATGTTTTGTGTTCGTAGATACGGGCTTTTAGATCTCGTGATGTCTCTCTGAAGTAAATGCTTTTACATTGTGAAGTATTTATTTGATATGTACCGTCATCAGAATTGGTATTGGATTTAATTTTCCTCCTAATTATATTTCCGATTGTCTTGGACATTGTAGTAAAGATCCTAGTATTAGGGATAACTAATTTATTTACATGTTTTGTAGAAGGAATGTTGGAGGGTAGAATTAAGTGATGTTAGAAGTGTCTAGTTTTTTGGGATTTTGTAAGCTCGTTTTCTAGCGTTGAGGATGAAATGATGTGAGTAGTGAAGAAGTCTAAATGTTTTTTTTGTTTTTTTTCCAATGTATTTCTCTTCACCTAGGTATTCTGGGCTATATATTCTCAAAACTCCGAGGTAGAATCCTATGGTTAATTCTGATTTTATTTTTTGATTGTGGTGGAAACAGAAATCCATTAGATCGTTTTTGCTAATGAGTTCGCTATAAACTATAAAATATAATTTGTTATTGTTACGTATTAATAAGATGTCGAGGAAATATAGGAATTTGTTGAGTTCAAATACTTGTATGAATTCGATGGTAGGTCCAACCTTATTAAGGTTCTTTATTATTATATCTAATAGATTGATATTATGAGGATCTATCTATCTATCTATCTATCTATCTATCTATCTATCTTATGAAGATTTAATAAAAGATACATAGATAACGTTCTTTTATTGTGTAGGAAACGAACCAAAATATTTTTTTCTTTTATGGGCATAGATAGGTTCGCCTATCGTCCAGTTCACTCTCCTCCCCTGTTTTAGGAATAGGAGTAGACGTTTATTCCTTGTTTCTTTTTAAGATTAGGTTTCCGGTTCTTTTAAAATCTACTTTAACTCTATACTTGTAACATCTGCCTAAAACTCTGAAATTTTATTTACTATTTATTTTATTTTCCTCAATTGGTGTAGACAAGTTCGCTTATCGTCAGGTTCACACGCCTCCCTGCTCTTTTGAACAGAAGTAGAAGTTTATCCCTTTGTTTCCTGTTTAAGGCTGAGTTTCCGGTCCCTTCTAAAGTCCTCTCATTCTCTTTCACTCCAAGTAGACTCTTGCATCTTAGTGGCATTATCGCCTTGCTTGGTGTGAATTGATTAAAAAACTTTATGATCTCTATCTTTCTCTCTCAGAAATATTGATGCTACACAATCTTACCTCTATTCTCTATTTTTAACCATGAAGCAGTGGTTAGAAGATACTCACAAACCGTTGCCACGATATAGAGAGATACCCCTACTTGGTTCCGTCTAAATTCTCTTTTACTGCCAGTAGCCCCCTTGCGTCTTGGTGGCATAATCGCCTTACTTCGTGGTGAACAATTTTAGAATAAAAAATTAGTATACTCTCTTCATTTCCCAAAATGCATTTCAAATTTCCTTTATTTTCTTAGCCACCCCTCTCTCCCCACTTCCCCTGCCCAGACATGTTTAGACGGTTTTTGTAAATTAGTGGAAATGGTTATGTCATATTTATTGGCTCGTGTAATGGCTCCCGGCAGACGTCCACGGGATGAGTGTGTAGCGTCATGGTTATTGATTCGTAAGATGGAATCGGCTAGTCGAGCTTAAATTGCGGACAACACTATTGCATTCACTTTCGCACTAATGCTCTAGGGAAAGGTATGTATCCATCTTTTTCCTGTTTAAGGCTGAGTTTCCGGTCCCTTCTAAAGTCCTCTCATTCTCTTTCACTCCAAGTAGACTCTTGCATCTTAGTGGCATTATCGCCTTGCTTGGTGTGAATTGATTAAAAAAAACTTTATGATCTCTCTCTCCCTCTATGAGAAATATTGATGCTACACAATCTTACCTCTATTCTCTATTTGATCGCTTAAGACATATCTTTAAAAAGAATCTCTGTGCATCGTATATCTAGATATGTGTGTGTGTGTGTGTGTGTGTGTGTGTGTGTGTGTGTGTGTCCTTCCATGGTTCTGTAAGTACACATGCTTGCTCTCCCTTATTCTATCTCTATCTTGCTCGCTCCCATTCACATGATAGTGAATACGAATGGAGTTTTATTCTAACTTTTTGTGTGTGCATATCGATCTATGACTCTTTCTCCCTCTCTCTCTCTCTATATATATATTTGTGTATTTAGGCAGCAATCCTTCTTTCATGCACATTTCATTAAAAACGACTGACAAGGGGCTTTTATTTTATTTTTTTTTATACAATTTCTCATGCGATCTAATAATGTTTTTCTTTTCGGATGATAAATTATATAAAAACTGTTCGAATGTTCTTTTTATCCGAGCGCTTTCGGCTATACATTTAGCCATTTTCAAGGATTATATTTATAATTTTAAGCTATGCTATATTTAGGATTAAAAGTGCTCAATATCAGGGATAGAGCATATATAAATATAAAAGTAGACAATGAGGTAAACACCGAATGCTGGTAGTCTGTTTCATGCATGAACGCAATCTTCATGCCAGATAGATAGATAGAGAGATATAGGGTTAGGTAAGTCAAATGACTAGATAAAAACAACCGTATACGCGCGTGTTGACGTGTATACACAGGCAAGCAAATAAATAATCATCAAATTTAGCCAAGAGGTGTAAACGTAATAGTGTTCGATGTGGTTAGACAGAGCAAAGATATATATATATATATAAAGGTACATATACAAATACCTACGTTTAGGTGTGCGACTTAAGTTTTGCTGGTTTTCCAGCTCATTGGGCACAAAATAAAAGATATAAAGATATAAAAGGTAGAAATTTAAAGTTTCAAATTTAAAGTCATTGCTTTCGATCTAGTATATTAATGTCGACGGGTTAAAGGGGGGTAAGCGGTGATGGGCCGAAAGCTAACTGAAAGGAAAATTTAATAAAAGGAGAAAATAATAAAGAAGAAATTAGCCGAGTTTCCAATATTTTAAGAGAAACGATTTTGTACGCTTACAGGCTATCATGAGTTCGTTATGCTTATTAAGTAGACCTACTTTATTAATATTTTTCAGGATGAATATCTTTTTGGATAGACATAGGTTGCATCGCTCACCCCACGCCCCTTTGCCAGAATATGGCTTGGTTTGGGCTACGAATTCCCAATTTACATGGTGTGTAGTCATTTGTTTTGATGCTTCAGTAAAACTTAGAGAGCGCTGTGACATTTTCAGTATTTGACGGTGGATTCCTTGAAAAGTTGTGATAAAAGGATTCTCATGATTATTTGCACCAATTTCTTAGTTGTTGCTCATATGTTCAGTCTATGGAATTCTCAGTATCCTTCTGTAGAAACATATTTGTATTACCTAAAGTTTCATTTTCATCTGTGAGGAGATTGTCCAACATTCACTGCCATAGAGGAGGACTGATATTACATAACAGTTCAGTACTCTTTTATTTGTTTCTAACGAAATTTACCAGTCTTTTCATTTGTTTAACTTTTTGGAAGGCATCAAAGCCCCTTTGGATTTTGGGGTCGCATTTTGCGTCCTCCGTTAAAACACTTTCTAGATAATTACATTTTCCAGCTTGTTTGATCTAGTTATCTCCAACTTCTTAATTTGCATGTTGGATTGTTCCTTTTGCTGACAACCATACATTCTGTCTTCTTGCAATTGATGTTTAGACCTTTCTTTTCACTTTTCTTCACTACCTTCTCTAGGAATACTGCTAATTAAGTGTGACTTTTTACCTCTTCAGCATTCACTACTCTATATGCGGAGTGATATGACTTAACAGTTCAGTACGGTTTAATAATAATTTCTCATCGCAAACATTTCGACATAAATAATTATTTTATTGAGTTAATGTTCTGTTATCAACCGAGTTGCGTTTGATTTTGTTTCCCTTTTAATTTAATACAGGTTCTTTATTTAGTGTCTTATTTTTCAAACATTCACCTTCACGGACATTTCCCGTTATTTTTTTTTTATTTTTTTTAGTCATTTTCTGTCTTATGCTGTTTTTGTTTTGTTTATTTTTTTTAATTTTTTATTTTTTTTATTCAAAAGCAAGAGTTTTAACGTTTCTAGATGTTCCTTTATTTTCCCGTCTAGGAAAAAAATGATTTGTCTGTCAGTTTCACTTGATAATTACGAATCTTTATTGTCATCTGTCTGTCATTCATAATCGCTTTTTGTATTTCTAAATCCTTTCGGATTATCGCTGTCTCATTTGGACGCACCAACCTGCACGTTTCAATTCCCGACATCTTTTGTACCATATAAATCATTTCTTCCTTTACTTATTTTTTTGTCTCTCAGCATTTTTTATCAAGTATTCCCTTTCTCACCACACCCGCTAAAAAGTTGGGGGTTATTTTAAATTATTATTTTCAGCATTTTTTTTTTACCGTATTATTATTATTATTATTATTATTATCATTATTATTCCTGCAAAATATTTTTTACTCTTTTTTTCAGAAACATTACAGAATACCATTCATTTTTGTCTGCATCATGTCATACTTTTTCTAAAGCTTTTAAAAAATTCTCTTTATATTTTCACACATTAAAATATTTCGTCACATTTGCCTATTTCTTTTCAATCTTTTAATTGTCTCTATCAATGCCGTAGTTTCAATCCACTTACCTAAATTAAAGCTTCAGCCGCTTTACGGGAGTTTCATAGTATGGCTGGAGTTACCTCCCCGTAAATGGAAGTTTCAGAATAAAGATATAGGTGGCCGAAGAAAGAATGATGAAAGGAAAGGAAATATATAGAAGAAAGGTGGGGGGAGTTTTCTTTGTCACTCACTTAGTAAAGAGGAAAGTGTATATTTTCGTATGGTGTTATTTCTACCTGTTCCTACTATAAGGGCTACCCCCTGTATGAGTACATACGCGTCCTTGTTTCTTTTTTCAGTTCACTGTAGAATTCTGGATTCTTTTCGCAGTTTCATCCCACCGCTGCCACCATGCAATAGTATTTGTTCTGTTAATAGTATGCTTAGTAATAAGTTGAAAGAATAGACAAGGACGCGTGTGTACAGACATACAGGAAGTAGCCCTTGTGGTAGGATTAAGTAGAAATAATACCATACGAAAATATACACTTTCCTCTTTACTAAGTGAGTGACAAAGAAAACTCTCTCTCCTCCTTTCTTCTATATATTTCCTTTCCTTTCCTTCCTTCTATTGTTCCTATCCTCGGAAACTGACATGAACCCGGACTTAGTTTATGTAGGCCAGTGAACGTCATAAAAAAATCAACCAATGACAACACGTCCCACCAAAAATCAAATGGGGAAACACGGATGTGTCAGCCCCAATAAAAAGAAGAAAACCACGTACGAGACTAGAGACGCCGCAGTGGAGAGGAACTTGATTCGAGGTAACAGTTCGAGACGCAACCGTTGGTGATTCATCGGCTGTGAGTTTGACCTGACGTACAACTCCAGAAGAGAAAGAATAAAGGATGTATGCAACGAATTAATTTCCGTCAACCAGAAGGAACACAACGTTGTATGAACTCTCAAATTACAAAAAGAACTATGACGATAGTCAACCATTTTAAACAGTAATCAACTGGAATGAACAATAAATGGTACTATAGACAGTAAATTTGGCCTTTACTTCATCTCTATATACCATACCCTCTTTCTTCGGCCACCTATAGGGAGTAAAAGAGTCACAATACTCAAGACGGCAAGCCTATATGTGTCTGTTTTGAACAGGAGTAGAGGTTTA
>OZ038516.1:41132723-41135223 GCA_964036315.1 Acanthosepion esculentum
GAATATATATATATATATATATATATATATATATATATATATATATATATATATATAAATGACAATAGGAAAACAGTAATTGCTGACGCGTTTCGTCCAATGTGGACTTTTTCAAAGCAAGAAACGAAATGAATTTAATTTAATTAAACAAAGAAAATTAAATTCATTTCGTTTCTTGCTTTGAAAAAGTTCACAGTGGACGAAACGTGTCAGCAGTTACTGTTTTCCTATTGTCATTTATTTATAAATATTGTCTTCTCTAAAAGTTAACTTTGAGAAATTTTCATATATATATATGTATGTATGTATGTATGTATGTATATATATATGTATATAGAAACTTTATGTATGTATGTATGTATATATATATGTATATAGAAACTTTATGTATGTATATATATATATATATGTATATAGAAACTTTATGTATGTATATATATATATATATGTATATAGAAACTTTATGTATGTATGTATGTATGTATATATATATATGTATATAGAAACTTTATGTATGTATGTATATATATATATGTATATAGAAACTTTATGTATGTATGTATGTATATATATATATATATATATATATGACGCCACACATTATGAAATGGACCAGTCCGACAATTATTTTAAGACATTTTTATGTTTAACATTCTTTTTTATAGATATATAAATATTTAATAAATTTTATAAATATTTAAGTAAATGCTCTGTTTATAATAAACAGTATTAAACAACATTTACCGGCCTGAATATCCGAGAAATTTTCATGGAAAATAATATTTAAAAAATCCTGTCGGAGGACGAATGTTTTCTAAACAGAGCATTTACTTAAATATTTGTATCTATAAAAAAGATTGTTAAACATAAAAATGTTTTAACATCAATATAACTTCCGTTAACAGATTTAAAGTGTCACTGTCTAGATTTCAGCGAAAATTTAAATTTGAAACAATAGAAATGTTACATCTAATTCAATGCTGTCTCTCTACCCCCTACACTGCCCCCACTTCATTAATTTCCTTATTATTGCCCGTCGTAAATGTGTAAATTTATTTTCATTTTTTCATTTCAACATTTGGAAATAAATCTGATGATCCACTGTCCTTTAAAAGGGCTGTGGTGAAATAATTTATTATATGGAACCTTAAAGTAATCTGTTTTTATTTAAATTATTAGCTCTGATTTACATTGAGCTCTCTGGATATTATCCTCCTTGGGTCTACCCATACGGATTACCTAGTTTTTCGTAAACTATATATATATATATATATATATATATATATATATATATATATATATATATACTATCAAATGTTTTTCAGTTTGCATACATACATGCATACATACACACTTATAAATATGCACTTACCTAAACATCACTTTTTAATGTATGTGTGTGCGTACTGTGTATGTGTGCATACAAGACTACTTACACATACATATGTATGTTTGGATGTGTGTCTTTCTATTCTAATCGTTTTATCAGATGTTCGTCGTATTCCCAAAGGTCATTTTAACTGAAAGCTCCATAAACACAATTTGTTTTTGCAGTCTGTCAGAGTTCTTGCTCTATTTGAAAAACGACTAACAAAGTTGACAGCGACCAACGCCACCCCCACCTCCACCCACTCAACCAACACAGCAGAGGATGCGACCCTTCATTGATTGTTTGTTTGTTTTTGTAGATTGTTACTTCATCTCTGCACTCCTCTCGGTTGCACGGCCCCTCCTCTGTATGTGACTGCCTTTTTGTTTTCACGGTCTCTCTGAGCATAGACAAACACACAATCGGCGTGCACAGACAGACAGACACACACACACATACACACCCTCCAACAATCGCTCCGTCCACTCGTCAGGGATATTAGCAATTGACTGATTATTTTATCGTTTTTCTTTTATAACGCATTGAAAAATAATTTATGCCCTTTTCATTGGTACAAGTTTGACGTTTTTAAGACGAGAGGAAAACCTTTTATACCAACGTGTTTCCTTCCTTGAGAAACTTTATCAAAGCAAGTGTGGAAGTTTGAAGTAGTCGTCATCATCATCATCATTAGAGATGTTTCTACTTGAAGACTCATTGCAAATTGCCCTAGTTTCTCATCTCCGGCAACTTTCTAAATATTTCACATCGGGCCTCTCAATACCTCTGTGTCTAACTTGGGTTACGGCCATAACACGTCGAAACACCGGTTCCTGTACGCTCACTGATGTTAAGCAACGTCGAGCCTGGTCAGTCCCTAGATGGGTGACCGCTTGGGCCTACCAGGTGCTGTAAGCTCGGATTCTATTTTTTTTTTTTTTTTTTTGTAAAACAGGACACTCCCACTTCGTTACTGAAAATTTGCTTTGAATCATAAAAGATATTATTTAATTAGAAAAACTTATGAATAAGATATACTATTACGGCAGGGAATTGAAAATCAGCGAGCCGATTTCGAATTGCAGTCGGGTTTGTTATATTACGAGCAAATACCCTTGCAAAAGTTATAAA
>OZ038516.1:41137723-41142723 GCA_964036315.1 Acanthosepion esculentum
TAAATTTAAAACCAAAATGCCTAAAATTCAATAAAATATTCAAAATATTTTCCTAATTTTTAAAATTACTGGTTAGTTAAAAAATTATATAAAAATGGCGCAGACGTTATATTTCTCAAGTAATTTTTACAGATATGTCTCTCGTATAAAAAATAGTAAAATTTCTGACTGTCACTCCGTCAATGGAGCTGTTAACACCTACTAAACATCTATCTTTACGTTAAATTAATTAGACATTAAATCAGCTAATATTTTTCAAATAAAATTTCAAAAAAGTATATTTTATTTTTGAAAGATTTTTTTTATAAAGAGAATTACGTAGCTTTCTTGTGCAAGGGCACCATTGTAATTGTTCTGGTGAATTTTCCTCTATGATACCTACACTTTATGAACTTAAACACAGTACTAGATTAACGACAAGGTCTCATCAATTTACAGCTGAAATGGCTTAATGTAACTGTAATTTCTATGTTAACAGTTTCTTCTATCGCACTTCTCGCTTGTGGAACTATCTTCTATCCTCTTGCTTTCTAGCCAACTTTGATCTTCAAATATTTAAATGTCATGTCAATCGTTATCTTATTTCTTCTTAATTCTTGTTCTTTTATTCTCTCTCTTTAATAGTGTTTTTTTTCTTTTTCATATTTGCTAACGTTCATTATTCCCCCTCCTTGCATCTTAGCGGCCTTCTTGCCTTGTTTTGGATGAAATGATAAAAAAAAATGAAGATGAAAGAAATCCTAGTCAAAAATGAATAATAATTATTTATAGTATTTAAAAATTTAAATAAAACTATTTTGTAGAAGTACAAAGACAAAATAAAGATGAATAAAAATGCTTTTAGGGAAACTCTCTCTTACATTTTTATTTATTTATTTTCTAGCATTCATAAAAGGGTTATCAAATTAATATTCTGTCTCATATAACTGGGTGAGTGGGAAGACATCTGCTTCAGGAACTGCTGCTGCTAAGTCTAAGACCTTACCTCCTTTTTTTTTTAAATGTCTTTGAAATTCGAACCCACAGAAGAAAGGTCACTGGGGACATAGGACTGGTATTAGTACAGTAACACAATACTAGGCAGGTGTGGTGGGTAGAAAAGGTTTCTGAAACGAGTCGGATTTGGTAGCAAAGGTAAAAGGAATCGGTTTTTTCTTTCTTTGTTCTAAAACAAGTAATTGACATGTCTTTGGATTATATCTGAAAATCAGAGACCTGTCTGACTTCCCTAGAGAATTGATATTAAAAGATATCCAATTTCGAGTAAGGTGATTTTTCTCTTCCCTACTCCAACATTTATATTTTTCCTTCAAGACACACTTAAGATTTTCCTGATATTCCAGAAAGGGGACAAAGTATTTTTTCTCCAAGACAAGAGAAAACATTCTTCAAGAATTGTTACTACCAGCCATATTAGTTTTTTTTCAATGCTCTTATATCTTCTTTTTTTAATTTTTTTTTAATAAATTTTTGTAATAATAACAACAACAATAATAATAATATCATCATCATCTTTTTTTCTTTCCTTGGCTTTCTGTTGTACACACTTTACCTTCCGGGTTTCAACCAGAGACCTAAGGTTACAAATGGCTTCATGACATTTCCACCGATCATTTTTGTAAAAAAAAATCAACCTATGATCACACACAATTTACATAGATAAAGCTCTTCGTAATGTGTGAGCTTTACTTGTGTGTACAATTTGTTGTATTTCTTTAAGGCATGGGCTACCAGAAATCCTTTCAATGAGTCTATTGGAATTTTTTCCAATCAATCTCAGGGCTTCAACTGCAACTGGAATTATTGATGTCCTCATGTGCCATATTTTTGAGATTTCCATTCCAAGATAATAATTAATATTAGTATTAGTATGTCGGTATCGCACGGTGACGCAGCCAATGGAAATACTGTTCTTGAGGTATGGTGCCAACAAGATTCTTCACAATTCAAGAAAGTTCCAGAGAAGCCTCGCAGAGTAATGGATGGCAGTTTTCTAGAAGCCTATAATTATGTACGGCTTATGGTCATATCAAGTTGAAACACTGGTTTCCGTGTGATCACCGAAGTTAAGCAACATCAGTACCTAGATGGGTGACCGTTTTGGATTACAATGTAAGCTTGGATGTGAGGACGATGTAATGGATAACGGCTCGGAATTTTTAATCGGAGAGCCGAGTTCCAATTTCAGTTGGGTTATTACAAATTCTTCTGTGTGGGGAGACCAAAACTACCCTTGAATTTAATATTTTGCAAACAATTTCTAGCAGATCTAAGTATTAAATTATTTGATTTATTCACAATTCCGAATGTGGCACAAGGTCAAGGTTTAAAGTGGGTTTAACCGCAATACCTTGATCATGCTCCTTCATCACTTGCCCTTTTGGGGATGCCTCATTAATGACGTAGTCCGCTCCCAAAGGAGAGGTACTCGCTGGGGAGTTTCCCACTACCCCTAGTCCTTGAGCTTAATATTATTTTGAAACTACCCAGCCGAAGCCAGGTAAGCCATAGAGAAAATAAGTAATGGTTTCATTTAAATGATACCCCATTTTGATAGATAGATAGATAGATATGAACAGATGAAGATATGTACTGAGATAGATAGATACATATGGACAAACAATGATATGTACTTAGATAGCTAGATAGGTAGATAGCTAGATCTGCCCAGTTATGAGTTAAATAGTGTGTAGACTGAGTTCTCTAGCTTTGGGTATCTGACAGTCAAGGAGAAGGGGGAAATCATGGTAATTCACAGATAATAAACAATGGGAAACTGTGGAGAGCCATGATTGTGTATGTCCTGAAAGGGCATAGCACTAAAAACTATTATTAATAAAATAAGCTATAATTTATTAAATCTCAATAGAATAAAAGTTTTATTTCATTTTTTTTTTTTGGTAAAGAAATTAAAAATATTTTTTTAATAAAAATGAACTTAAAATTGAATTAATTCAGTTAAAACTAAATACTTCATAAATATCTAGTTTCTTATTTAATTATTATTTTAACTATTTGCCTTTTTCTTTTGTCTCTTTCCTTAAGTTTCCCTCTCTCTCGTTTTTAGTCTTTCCTTCTTATTTTCTTTTTTCAGCTCTCTCTCTCTCTCTCTCTCTTTTATAGTTCTGAAGTTCTTCCCTTAACCTTCTCTTTCTTCCCCTTACCTTACCCTCCCTCTTTTTCTTCGTTTCCCTTCTCTTTTCTTTTTCTTTCCTTTCAGCTTCTTTCTTTCTTTCTCTTACCTTCCTTTATTTCCTTTCAGCTTTTCTCTTTCTTCCCTTCTCTTTTCTTTCTTTTTATCAGCTTTTCTTTATCTTTCTCTTCTTCCTTTTTACTCTTTTTTCTTAGCTTTCTCCTTTTTCTCTTTCCTTTCCTTCCTTCCTTCTTTTCTTTCTTTCTTTCTTTCTTTTCATCAGTTTTTCTGTTCTTTATTCCTTCTTTCTGTCTTGTTTTTTTTCTTTCATCCTTCTTTTTCATCCATTCCTCCAAGTCCCGCAGCGCCTATGTGCACCCCACAAACTTTGCCCATCTTTCAAAATCTAATGTAGTTGATTTATAAGTAGATAGATATGTTCTGCTCTCTTGAAATTGGTATCAACTTGTAAAGTTAAGTAGCTTTTCTATATATTCAGGTGTTGGGGCGGTTGCCTGGCCGGCTGGGGTAGGGGCTATACCTGTACAAAGAAACGATCGTAAGAGACCTACCAGGACTTATTAGCATTGTGTTGATACAGACTTGGAAGAAAAAACTGAAAGAAAAGTCTATCGGACAAGTTAGTCGAGGAAAGCAACTGTCAAAATGAAAGGAATTTGATAAAATATTTCAGTAGGCAATGAAATAAATGTTGTTGTTTTTTTCTTACTCAATTCGTGTTTTTCCCATCAGGATCTTGCGAAACAAGCTTTGATATTAAATACCACTGTTATTAAAGACTACTAATACTAATAAATACTCTTGACATCTTATTGAGAGCCCCTGCTTCAACGTCTAACCACCCCCATTTTTTTTATTTTGTGACGCACTACCTTCAAGTTACATTTCGTTAGGCTTGGAAAAAAGCTGGAAAGAAGATATGTAATATTTTAATTTATTTAATTTATCGTAAATAGTTTTACAAACAAAGCCATATATAATTTGACTGACGATACGTATTTCAAGGTACCTCCACGAAATTGCTAAAAATCAGCATACCGTGATGAAAACATGCTCCAAACCAAACGTAATGAAAACATAGTTTTATAGTCACAAATGTTTATGTTTGGAAGGATCAAAGTATTTTTTGTTTGTTTAATTACATTTTTACTCCTTTTTAGAACATTGAAAATTTTGATTAAAAACTTGTTTTTCTTGCGTCAGCGGATGGACTAACTTTTATAAAAAATTTTAGCGCATTTGTTTTTTTTGCGGTGACACATATTAATTCGAAAATTCTTGCAAAAATCAAATAATTGTCGGATTTTAATGAAATTTTCCGGACTTATTCACAAATGACTTAAATTATTGTTATTTTTTTTTTATTAGAAAATCTTGGCAAAAATATTTTTTTACAAGTGTTTCAGCCCCTTATCTAATTTTATGAAAACTTGAGAAATTCAATGAGATAATTTTTCGTGACTATTAAAAGCAGAATTCTTTGAAGAATTTAAATCACAATATTTTTTCTTCTTTTTTTTTGCAAAATCGAACCTCATCTTACCGAAAATCTGTTTTGAATCGAAAAAGAAAAAAAAACGCAATAAAACTAAGACATTATTTAAATTGGAGAAGTTTTTAATTGCTTTTATGAATAATATATTTTTTTACAGTTGTAAATTGAATAATTTATAAAGTTTTTAAATTTAACTTTTGACAATAACAGTTTCATTTAAAATAATGTTTTAATAAACTATTTAAAATATTACTAATTTCATTATTTATATAAAAAATTAAATTTTATTGAGCCATATTAAATGAACATAAGTAAAATTATTACCTACTCGAAATGAAAATATTTAATTTA
>OZ038516.1:41152723-41230223 GCA_964036315.1 Acanthosepion esculentum
ACCACCCCCATAGGCACCACATTGGTTTTTGATAATGATTGCAATCGTAGAAAACAATAACAAAATATAAACTTCAGAAAGTTTATCCACGACTTCAAACACAAGCTTTTGTACCATTTTTACTTACATTTTTTTTTCTTATGTTTTAACCTTCCCTACTGGACTGGGCTGCTGCTTAATGAGCAGTGGGTGTGGAGAGATAAGCATGATAAGCCAGGGCAGGGTCAGCTGCTAGCATGGTCACCAAAGCAAGAATGGTTTGGTGTTGTTTATATTTGCGAATTCTCTCCTCCATCACCACCACCACCACCACCACCTGAGGATGACGTCAAAGCTACAGTTGGTGTTGAAAGACAGGTAGAAACTGAGGTTGGGTGGATGATTAAAAGTAATTAAAACACTCCTAGTAGCCTCCCTTTATATGCACTCTTCTGTATCTTTTCTCTGCTTCTTTTATGCACATCTCACTTTTGGATGTGAGTGATCATGGCTCTCCACAACTTCCTATCCTTCATCACTCTAAGCAATATTTTTTCCTTTACTATCTCTGTTCTGCCATCATGTAATCAACCTCATTAGGTAGGTTACCCAAAGTTTCCCTTTGCCCCTTCATTTTTTTTAAAGGCAATAAAGCCACTAGGATGCAAGAGGTTACTAAGTGTTAGAGAATATGATAAAAAAACTATTAAGGAGAGAGGACAATAAAAAAATAAAGATTAAGAAGACAGAAGATAACGTTTAGCATTGCATTTAAATTTTTGAAAATCAAATTTAACTGGGAAGCAAGAAGCCAGAAAAGAATTCCACAAGCAAGAAGTGTGAGAAAAGAAACTGTCAGGTTAGAACTTCCAGTTACCTCTAGCCATTTCAAATGTAAAATAATGAAACCTTGCCGCCAATCTAGTACTGCACCTAAATTCATAAAGTCTATGTATCATAGTGAAGAGCTCATCTGAACAATTACCATGAAAATATTTATAGAAAAGGCTCCAGGAAGCTACATTATGGTGGTGGGAAAGGGACATAAGCCTAGATACCAGGTCAGGACCAATAACATTACAGATTCTTTGGATTTTAGCATTTTAGCTTCAAAGTAAATGTTGCAACAATATTCAAAGCAAGAACGAATGGTAGACAAATATGTAAGATAGATCCTGCCAAGACAAATTGTCTAGCACAACATAGTGAAACAACTTTCTTAGCTGCAGACTTAGCAGTTGATTTAATATACTCTTTCCACTTTATGTCAGCTGAAAATGTAATTCTGAGAATGCGCAATGAGTCACTCGTTTGGAGGTTAGCATCAGCTATGATGATGGAAGGTAAAATCGGTTCTCTCAGACGATTAAACGACAGCAGTTTCAATAAGTCCTCCAAGTGTGAAATTCTTTCTGAGTGTTCCAAAGATTCTCAGCTGTCTCTTTCTGATTCTAAGAATGTCTCCCTTTTTTTCTCATTTTCATTCAAATTTCCTTGTTCTTTCTCCCCCTGCATCACTACAACCAACTATTCTATAAAGTAGTGGGCGTTTGGGAAGAAACTGTCCAAATGGAACATCTCCATTGCCAATAGAATAGGAGGGGAATGAGGATGGTTTGCCTCAGTTGATGTGGCATGTCTGGTCTTAGTTTTATTTCATGGGAAAGATAATGGAGTGGTTTCCTGTTATCATCTCCACAGTTTGTCATCTCTTGTCCTTTTGAATACTGTTCTTTCTACTCTACGATGTTTTCTCAGTTTATTTCACTTTCCGTAACCCTTTGTGTCTTAATGGCTTCGGGTGAAGTGATTAAAAAAATAATCTCTAATGTGCCTCACATTTCAGACATATGTGCAGTTTTTCATTTGTTGACCCTGAAATCAACACTCGGTATTTTGCTTCATATATGTGCACACAATTCTGTGTCTAATGCATAAAAAAAATCCGCATTAGTTCAAACATATGTCTTAAAACATATATTTGTCGCGTGATATATCACAAATCTTTTTGGTTGCTGGTTAAATAAACAATTTAGTCTGATCCAATTTCATTAATTCAAGGAGTTCTGTTTATCTTTCTGGCAGTAATTTATTCTTTTTAGATATAATTTTTTTTTTTTTTAGATACACTTTAGTTGGCTCTTTTTTTATAATTATTTATGGAGTTAGTGATTTAGTGATACCAAATTGTGAAAAATATTTCAAAAACATCTTGATGCCATTTTTATTTTTTGACTAGTGTAAACTAAACTGATGTCTCCCTTTTTGCCCCTGATGCAGACTAGGCTTATGTCTCCCTTTTTGACTCTGGTGCAAACTGGACTTATGTCTCCCTTTTTGACTCTGGTGCAAACTGGACTTATGTCTCCCTTTTTGACTCTGGGGCAAACTGGACTTATGTCTCCCTTTTTGACTCTGGTGCAAACTGGACTTATGTCTCCCTTTTTGACTCTGGTGCAAACTGGACTTATGTCTCCCTTTTTGACTCTGGTGCAAACTGGACTTATGTCTCCCTTTTTGACTCTGGGGCAAACTGGACTTATGTCTCCCTTTTTGACTCTGGGGCAAACTGGACTTATGTCTCCCTTTTTGACTCTGGTGCAAACTGAACTTATGTCTCCCTTTTTGACTCTGGTGCAAACTGGACTTATGTCTCCCTTTTTGACTCTGGTGCAAACTGGACTTATGTCTCCCTTTTTGACTCTGGTGCAAACTGGACTTATGTCTCCCTTTTTGACTCTGGTGCAAACTGGACTTATGTCTCCCTTTTTGACTCTGGTGCAAACTGGACTTATGTCTCCCTTTTTGACTCTGGTGCAAACTGGACTTATGTCTCCCTTTTTGACTCTGGTGCAAACTGGACTTATGTCTCCCTTTTTTACTCTAATACAAACTGAACTGGACCTATGTGTCTGTTTTTATTCTACTGTAAACCAAACGGATGTCTACTTTTTAGATTTTAGTGTAAAACAGACCGATGTCTTCCATTTTGATTCTTATGCAAAATGGGTCTATCTCTTTCTTATTTGCTTTAGTGTAAACTGGATTGTTGTTTACTTTTTTGATTCAGCATGAAAAATAATATCGACTTTTATTTCAAGGGCACATATGATGTACAACCTATCAGCAATAACTATGTAGGGCAGAAGAAAGAATTTGGAAAGTCAGGATAAAATCTGTTTAGGTTTAGATTTTCATCTCCTATGAGTGGGAGACTGGGCTGATTCCTGGAGGTATTGCAATACCAGACCAACCTATGACAAAGGCACAGCAAGCACCTATCGCTTCACTTTTTTCCAAAAAAATCAGGTCCAATTTTTCAATATTAAACTGCCTTTTTGATTTTTTTACAATGATGTTCATCCTGTACAAGGCCCAAGAGCCACTCAAGGTAGATGGCTACAAAGTAAGAGACACAGTTTATGGAAATATGAGGGGAGAGATAATAGTTAGCCCTAGATTTAAACAGGTTAGGATTGTAATGATCAGGGAAGCATCCTCTTGGAAGTTGGTTCCACAAAACAAACGTTTTTTTCCCCCTTTAGTTTGCTATTATTTTAACTACCTTCACTTTTCGACAATGTTTATTGTTTTAAAATTTATGGAATGAGGAGCTATCCTTTTTTTTTTTTTACAGTGAAATTCACCTGTACAAGGCCCAAGAGCCACTCAAAGTAGAGGGATACAAAGTAAGAGACACAGTTTATAGAAACATTATGGGGATGATAATGGTTAACCCTAGACTTGAACAGGTTAAGATTGTAGTGATCAGGGAAGCATCCTATTGGAGTCAATTCCACAAAAGAGAGAAAGAAGCTGCTTACATCTTATCAGTGGAGCACAAAAGGAATGAGGGTGGTTTGCTATAATGTACACGGGATAGGGGATCTCGCTACCTACCTTTTTGACTTTTGTGTAAAACCAGACTGTCTATAGATTAATTTGTTGTTATCCTATAAAATTTATGTTCCATATAAAATGACCCAATAAGTTTTGTTGTGTCATCAAATTAACCAGCCTCACCTAACCTATTTCCACCATTCATTTCTGAGGCATTTCTTTCCCATTCATTTCTGTGGCATTTCTTTCCCATTCATTTCTGTGGCATTTCTTTCCCATTCACTTCTGACGCATTTCTTTCCCATTCATTTCTGACGCATTTCTTTCCCATTCATTTCTGACGCATTTCTTTCCCATTCATTTCTGTGGCATTTCTTTCCCATTCATTTCTGAGGATGTCTTTCCCATTCATTTCTGTGGCATTTCTTTCCAATTGATTTCCAACGCATTTCTTTCACATTCATTTCTGAGGCATTTCTTTCCTATTCATTTCCAACACATTTATTTCCCATTCATTTCTAACACATTCCTTTCCCATTCATTTCTGATGCATTTCTTTCCCATTCATTTCTGACGCATTTCTTTCCCATTCATTTCTGACACATTTCTTTCCCATTCATTTCTGACGCATTTCTTTCCCATTCATTTCTGACGCATTTCTTTCCCATTCAATTTTTTCCAATGTTGCACTTCATGAGAAACTTATTTCCTGTGAAATAACAAAAGATTTTCTTTTTGTTTTCAGCAAGTGAAGCTGAAAGTCCTGGTAATATTGCAATGTACATTGGGGTCTGCGTTGCATTTGCCGTGTTCATCACAGTTGTCGTCATCCTCGTGCTTATTATACGGCGTCGGAACATGCAAAACCAGGGAGTCTTTGATATGGAACCAGGATCTGGTGAGTACCCTGAAGAATTCTTCCTGACTTCAGTTTTGATTTTATCACAGTTGACGCAAGCATGAAAATATGATCAAGAACTTGGACCTTCACACACACACGCACGCACACACACACACACACACACACACACGCATGCACACACACACACGCACAACAGTCAAAAGGACAGTTTTTTCCTTGACGCCTCTATTATTTTAACTACCTTCACTTCTCCCAGCAATGTTTCTTGATATAAAAAGCAATTAATAGAATTGTAATAAAGCCTAAACATATGATGAAAGTGAATTTATATTATTTTGTGTTCTTCACAATTTACAATAAAAATATTAAAAACTATTTATTTATTTATTAGATTGGCTATTTGCAAGAATAATTTTATATTCACAATATTCTAAATCTATTCTACAATTAAAACTAATGCAATGCAATATTTATCATTTACCAATTTATAAAAAATAAATATGAAAACAGTTTTTATTCATAAATTTATAAACATTTACTAAATTATTAAAATATGTAAACCATAAGGAAATCGCTATTATTTACAATATTTACAAGTTTGAGTCAATTCGCGATTAGTCAATGTTTTGCCAAGTCATTACAATAAACAATATAATATAATGTTTTACTATTCTTGATAATTCTTATGTTTAGTCTTTATTACAATTCTAATCATTGCTTTTTAAAACAATAAACATTGCCAAGGAGTGAAGGTACTTACAATAATGTTAATGCCACATGGGGACAACCCTCCTCTGTTTTTGTGCAGGCAGGAAAATCCAAGTTTACCAGATCTTCTATCCTGTAGCATCAATAATATGGAAGATGTTTGAACGCCTATTTGCTAGCATCTTAAGTCCTGCTCAAATGTGTTTAGTTGCCAGTTTGCATTATTGTAGTATCAAGTAACAGTGTTCGTCATTTGTGAATACATCATCTAAATACCAAAGAGGAGAGTAGTGATAGAACTTTTGGCATTGGAAGGTTGTGCATCATTCAAAATCATGGCTCTCCACAATTTCCTGTCCTTTGTATACAAGCTATTGTAGGTTATGCACTATGTTCCTCTATCCCTTTTACTATGTCCTGTGAGTGTCAAATTTCCAAACCCTCTTTCCTCATTATGTGCCTAGAAATTTAAATCATCACAATACAAAATTGTAATACTTTAAATTAAATTAAGAAATTTTGAATTGTTTCACATCTCCTCCCCTACAGCTCCCACATTTGCCGCATCAGATTTTTGGCCTATCCTGGAATTGAAAGGACATTGGATGAAAAAGGTTAACATTTCAATGACAAATTTGCTGAAACTTTCTTCATGAATAGAATATTTTGGAAAATGTGTAGCAGTAAATAGTGTCCATGTTGAAAAAGGAAATTGAAATTTTGAAGAGAAATAAATTTCCTGTATTTTGACACCATTTTCCTTCCATTATCTGGTTTAAAACATGTTTTATAGGATTGAAGATGTTACTTATCAATCAAACCATGTAATTTTTAATAGAAGTAAATTTCTTTCATTTTAATCCTAGTTTTATTATTCATTCTATTTCCGTTTATGGTTATCATCTAGGTCTTATTTTTTATTTAGTATTGTTCTGTTATTGATTGCCTGAAGTGGGATAAGAACAGTCTACCTACATAGATTGAATAAAGTGTTAGTTTAGAATTCCCTGTAGGTTACACAAATCAATACACACCTGAGGAAGGCTGGAGGGCCGAAACATTGTGATAACAACAAAGATGAGGACAATAGCCTGAATATAAATAGTGTAAATAATAACTCCTCATCCCAGAAATTCAGACAAAAAAAATACATATATACATATATATATATATATATATATATATATATATATATATACATATACATATAGGAAATTAAAACAAAAAATGTTAACATGTTTTTGTTTTAATCTCCTATAATAAATAATATAAAGCTCTACACTGTATTGAGCCATTTTTTAAAATTAAATACTATGGACAGTGGAATTATACTCCATTTGTTCCTATCTTATACATGGATATATATATATATATATATATATACATATACATACTAGCAGCATGGCCCAGCGTTTCATGTGCTTGATTCAAAAATCGTATGACTCATACAGCAATCGCTATCACTTGACTTAAAATATTTTTGCCCTTCCTTGCCTTTAAAGGCGTGCCCCTTGTCATGCTGATGTTTCTACATGCCTTACTTCTTGCCTATCTCACACTGCAAATTTTTTCTAAGCACTATACTAAACAATAAATCTGTTACAAAAAAAGAACTAAACAAAAAGAACAGAAAACGATCAGCTTTAAAAAAGGACTCGTAACTGGAAAAACCGAATGAAAAAAAGAATCTTAACAACAAATACTTTTTCACACCCAACCCAGTTCTGCAGCATCAGAATCAACGTTGAGTTTAAGCAAGCGAATGAGCCAATTGGAGTAAAGTGCCATGCAGATTTAAATTTTTCCCACTTGTGACGAATGCAGCTATTGATTTTTTTGCATGCTAGCATGCTAATTAACATTTGTGTCAATCAACTGTTGGCTCTCACGATGGCCAATAGAATCTTCCTGCCTATTCGTGGCAGCCAGCTATAGGCTCTCACTCTGGCCAGTAGAAAATGGCCGCAAACTACATGAAAATTGCTGTAGAAGCATGAAAAAATCGATTATTTCCACTATCGATGGGAGTTGGGAAATACAAAGTCAGTCTTGGCCTTTTCACTAACTTGGAGCATGTGAATTTTGGTGCAAATCCGTCGAAAATTGCGGCCATGCATTTGTTACACACACACACACACACACACATCCTGCCTTTTATAAATAGAGATATATTAGTACATATACCTGTACCTATGGTTTAGTGTGCGACTTAATTTTTGCTGAATTACAGCTTGTCAGGCACAAAGCAAAAATGTTGCTAATAGTCGCTGTATATATATATATATATATATGTATCTATGTATATGTATATGTCTATATATATATATATATATATTGCTAAAAGTTGATATATATATACACACATACATATATATATATATATATATATATATACATATAACTAAAAGTTTTTATATATATATATATATATATTGCTAAAAGTTGATATATATATATATATATATATATATATATATATATATATATATATATATAGCATGATGAGAAACCACGTATACTTTCTTGATATGTATATAATATATGGATAAAATAACTGAAAAAAAAATTGGGTATATTTTTTACGAAAGTATTTATTTCTGTGTTTTTATATATATTTAATATTTCAGACCACCTCGGTCCTTCCTCAGAAATTAAATGAGATACCCAGTTTGTGTGTTTGTTTACAGCATTCATCGCGAGACGTGAACGTCACATGATGTGGAATGCGACTGTGTTTGAATTTTTAGCAGAAAACTAACAATAGTATTTTAGATGTTGTTTAAAAAGGTTTTTTAACCATATCTGAAGAAACAGTATCTCATTTAATTTCTGAGGAAGGACCGAGGTGGTCTGAAATATTAAATATATATAAAAACAGAAATAAATACTTTCGTAAAAAAAAAACCCAATTTTTTTTTCAGTTATTTTATCCATATATATATATATATATATATTGCTAAAAGTTGATATATATATATATATATATATATATATATATATATATATATATATATATATATATATATATATATTTGTGGAGAGGAATGAGTCTATTTCTTCTCTCTCTAAATATAAATGAAATTACAGTGCAGACTGTGCTTTGTAGCCTTTTCAGGACACTAAATCTAGAAGGCGGACAATTCTGAATTAAAATGCTCTGCCAACATGTCATGGCCAGTGTGCCCTATGTTAGTCCCATTAATCTGACTCTGGGGACAGGCCGAGTAGTGCATTGCTCTGTGAAAATAGCTGATAATAAATAAATAGGTTACTGATTTGAAAATATTCCCTTTTTCTCACTTTTTCTTAATCTGAATATGTGCAAAATAATGCTCCCAGCCCTGCCCCCCAAACAACACCACCACCACCGCCGCCGCCACCAAATTTTGAAAGTGATATAAACTGTTCAGCTGTCCCTCATCTCTGCAACCCCCCCTCATTAAAAGACATTGAGCACGAAAGAAAGAGAAATTGAAAGAAGGCAAGTGCACCAAAAAGGGGGTGGGGAATAGTGAATGGTAAGAGGAGGAATAAAGATAGCAGAATGAGGACAGGGGTCTTAATATCAGGTTCAGTCTCTGGAACAACCTTTCATTGGTTTTCATTGTGAGGCTGTTGCAGTCAAAGTACTTGGAGAATTTACAATTATTTCCTTTTTTTTTTTTGCAATTATATGTCAAGGTATTAAAAAAGAAAAGACACAATCATTATTATTCAGACAGAGAAGAACTTGATGACTATCCAGGCATAAAGAGATCTAAACTTCCGTGTGTGCACATACATGCGTACTAGTTGAACCGTGCTGTCAAAAAGTTGTGGCAATATTTTGTAAGTTATAAGGATAATACAATTGCCAAAATGACTATCAGAGAATGTGACCTACAAAGGTTTTGTCGCACCTAAAATACAAAAGCCATAAAACTTTGCAAGTCCTCAATGTGTCTGCAGAATGACGGCCACACCAAAATGTTTTTTGTATCATCACAATACAAAACTGCATAACAGTTAATAGATGATGCACAATTACAATTACTTAGAGCCAATTGATTCAATATAATCTTAACCATTCATGTCAATAAAGAAGTGGCAGTTATATGCAATAACTGAATATATTTTTATATATAAGGAACAATATTGGGTAAAAATTAAAAAAAAAAAATTAAATTTTAAATTCCCAGCATCCCTTGTTTGTGCGCATGTGTAGTTGCAACAACACAACAAATTTAGCCCAAAGGACAAAACCCGTCATGGGAAAACTTTTTCTGCTTTGTCATACATTTTTCCCCAATATGTAAAATTTGAGATATAGCTAAAAAAAATAGGTAAGTTTTATATATATATATATATAATATGTGTGTAATGCACAAGAATTAACAATGACAGTCTGTCTAGAAAACTGGAAGTCAACATGGCTACAATTGAAAGAAAAGAGAAAAAGAGAGGGAAGGTTATGGAGTGAGTGTAAAGTGAAAACAAATGACAAAAAGGACAAATAACTCCAACATTCTACATATACATTCAGATGGGTGTATAGGTTCACACACACACTATGAAAAAAAAGCCCTTAACCTGCACCAATGAAAAGTGCATATAAATAATAAAAATCAAGAAGTATAAGCAAGTCAATTGCTGATACCCACTGATGGACGGACAGAATGACTCCCAGAAGGCCTGTCTACAAAACTCTGAAGCTAACATCAATCAGCCAGGTGACAAACCTTTTACCTGTATTAATTATATATATATATATATATATAAATAAATAAATATATATATATATATATATATATATATATATATATATATATATATATATATATATATATATATGCAATTTTTTATATATATTATTTATATATGCGCGGTACTTATTGGAAAGTGCTCAATATCAGTGATAGCGCTAACATATTTAGGTGGATCTGAGTTTGTCTAAAAATTTCAAATAGCACAAAAACCAGAGTCACAAACTCACATCAATTCAACTAAATATATATATATATATATATATATATATATATATATATATATATATATATAGGAGTAATAATACAAAATTTGTTACTTAGCTAATTGATGTTAGATTCAGCACCTCTACTCCAGAGTTTCATAGATGAACCTTTGTAAAATCATTTAGTCCACTCATCAGGAAGTTTCAGCCATTGACTGCCAAGTTTATTTTCATTATTTTTATTTTAAGTTAAAAAATAATTTATGTGCTATTTATTGGTGTTAGATTGATTATTTTTTTTTTGTGTATGTGCACATTTATATATCTACCATTTGCCTGTGCATCAAATCCTGCTGCCATATCTGGTCTGATGCTCTTACTATATATCTCCAGATTCTTGAGAAAATTCAAAGAAGGGTCAGTAATATAATTGTTCCTGACCTGACATCTTGACTTCAGTCACATTGTCTTTTCATGGCAATTATTCTGATGAGCTGTTCTCCTTAATGCCTTGACTGCATGAATTTAAACATACTACTTGATTGGCAACTAGGTCTCACCAATTTACTATTGATCTAGCTAGATGCAACTGTCTAGCTTCTTTTCTCATACTTCTTGCTTGTGGAACTACCATCTGATTTCTTGCTTCCCTGCTATTTACAATCTTAAAAAATTTAAATGCAACATCAGATACCATCTTCTGTGTTTTTGGATCCTGTTCTTTTGTTGTCCTTTTCTTTATTTCTCTTCATTAAGTCTTCTCATTCACTTTCACTCCATGTAAGCCCCTGCGTCCTAATGACATTATCACCTAACTTGGGTTGAAAAGATTTCAATATATATATATATATATAAATTGTTTTTTAAAAATATATGGTAATATATTTTTAATAAAACAATTACAATATCATGCTCTACTGTTTTATCGAGCACAGTTTTTTAATAATAAAAATAAATGCTAAGAACTCTGAATTATAAATCTCATTATTCTTTCCTTTTATATATATATATATATATATATATATATACATACAAGGCCTGATCAGAAAGTATCAGGAGTGATGCTATAAAAGAAAACTACAATACATATCAATTCAAAATTTAATCTCCTTCGAAGTAGTCAACTTCTGAGGCTGCACACTGTAACCAGTGTCATTTCCATTGATGGAAGCATTAATGGAAGTTCTTTTTTAGGATAGCAATCAGCTGCCTCATCGCATTCTTTTCTATTTCCTTGATGTCTTGGAATCTTGTTCCTTTCAAATAGGATTTGATTTTGGAAGAGGAAGAAATCCCAAGAGGATGAGATCTGGGGTATATGATTGTTGTCAGACGTGGGAAATGTTCTGCTTGGCCAAAAACTGCTGCAGTAGCCATGGTCACTGATGGAACCTCTATGGTGTGTTGAGATGACCACACTCTACACACATTCCTTCCAAATACTGCTATAAACAACAGAAATGAGCGAGAATGTTATAATTTAGTGTGTATGTCCAGTATAATTCAAGGTCAGTCTATGCTAAGCAGCTTCATATTTTAGTTCTGTTACCATAGCTACAATCCCAATACTTCTTGATCAAACCTCATATAAGCAGGTTAGCAAGCGGAAAGAAATTTTACCACAGTTATTCACATATATGTCATTCATTAGGGTCTCTGTATATATGCCATGAGTTATGTACTTTAGTCTGGCACAAGCTCACACTAATTGAGCACTAAATAAGGAAGACTATATTCAGTCCTCTTGGGAATCGGCCTGTTAGTTCTGGCAACCATTGCTATTCTTTGTGTGTGTACATGCACATAATTGTTTCTCCTCAAGATTAAAATGCTCCAAGATTGGTAAAGCTGACTGATATTTATCCATAATTAACTGTATTTGAATCTGAATCCATGCTTGGGGGACCAATATTATTCCTACAATTTTTTTATCATCATCCCAAATGTCAAGGGTCAGTGCCCTTTTTTGTTTTATTTTTTATTTTTAGCTAGAAAAGTACAGATGAATTTATAGATGTCAAAAAGGCACCATAAGGACTGGTCAGTGAAGGAAAAATTATCCTCTTTCGTCTCTTAAGCTTTTTCTATTCTGGACTCAACTTGTAGCAATGGACAGTTTAATGAGGAGATCTCTCCCCCTCCACCATTACTTGAGGGTTTGGGGTAGTTATTTCTAGCTGAATATAATTGGGATGAATGGTCTATCCTTCCCATCTACCCAGAAGCCCAATCTTTTTTTCGTTTTTTCCATTTCCAAAATAATGGTGTTGATCATAAAAGATGATTTTGGAACTGGAAAAAAACATTTTGTGAAAGAAAATTTATAAATATTTAAAAAAAAAAACTAACAACCTCAATGGTATATAAGACCTATTAAAAAATGACTCAACAAATATTTCCCAGGTCTAAAAAAAAGACTACACAAAATTCTCTCTTCATATTCCCTACTGAAATGGTCAAAGTGTTTGATTTCATATTAGCTGATACCAGCAATGAATGTTGTCACTAGTTTGTTACAATAGTATTTTTTACAGTGGTAGTAATAACAAAATAGGTATTTTTATTGGTAGTAATAATAACAAGCTAGGTATTTTTATTGATAATAATAATAATAAAATAGGTATTTTCCAAGGGGACTCTTTAACCTTTTGTTTTGTAGAGTAGGCTATTCCCTACAACTGTGACAATGGACTGACTCGACTTACAAATATGGCAAGTAGCCAGATTAGAGTAGGATTTGAGTAGTATTTGATTTACTCATGTCTTTTTGTTCGATGTATGAGTATTTAATAAACCACTTCTTCTTTGTTTCCTCTACCTCATCTTCTGGTCCTTTGATACTCTAACTACAGCCTTCCTAATTGTTGGTTATTTTGAACAAAGACAACATTACAGCACTTTTGTTATATATCCAATCCCATTGACATACATTCTGCAGAGTGCAGAGAGTGGCTATGAATTTACTAGTATTGGAGGAAAAAAATCAACCACTTACTATTCATGGATGACTTGAAATTGTATACCAGGGGTGAAAAGGCTCTAGATTTGGGTGGTGCAGTATCTGTGAGGATATTCAGATGGAAATTAGCATCAGCTCTAAATATCAAGAAAGGACAAAGAGTTGAGTTCGAAGGAATACAATTACCGAATAAAGAAGTCATGGAATCTTTGAAAGAAGGAGAGAAATGTAAGTATCTTGGCATTTAACAGGCCAACCAGTTGAAGTATATTGAAATGTAAGAAAAAGATAAGGTGAGTCTTTCAGACCTCTAAGGAAAATTCTTGAAAACAAAACTAAATGGTGGAACTATCATGAAAGGAATTAATATTTGGCAATCTGTCTGCTACACTATTCTGCAGCATTCTTGGATTGGAATTATACAGAATTAGAAGAGATAGAAGAATGTGTAAATTGATGAATATGCATAAGGCTTTGAATCAAAACAGTGATATTGATAGGCTGTGTTCCAAGAAAGGAGGGTTATGGTTAACGAGTGTTGAAGAAGTTGTGTCATTGGCTGTTCTGGGACTTGAGAATTGTGTTACGATTTTCATAAATACTTTTGTGGTAATTGTTCAGATGAACTTTCCACAATGATACCTCCATTTTATGAATTTGAGTGCAGTACTAGATTGGAAGTTAGGTCTCATCATTTTACAGTTGAAATGGCTAGATGTAACCTTAAGTTATATGCTAACAGTTTAAACCCAATGTCAAATGTTATTTTTTGTCTTCTTAATTTCTGCTTTTTTATTACTGTGCCTCTGTAATAATGTTTTTCTTTTTTATATGTATACTAGCAGCATGGCCCGGCATTGCCTGTGCTTGATTCAAAAATCGTACGTTTAGGTAGTTTCTTCTTACTTTTCAATGAATATGTATAAACTGATTTGCAGTACAAACGGTAGTTACACTCACCAAGCGTTTCATGTGACAAAACATACTGCATCCGTTGAGATTGACTGGAAAGCCTCAAAGAGACCTCTACCTCGGTTTCCTCCTCCCGCTTTCTCTTTGCCGCAGAAGCTCTTTTAGAACGCCTGCTAAGGTTGCCTTGCCATGGTATTTTGGCACGCTTAGCAAAGCTGCTGGGTCAGTCATCGCCACGGCACTCAGAAGAGTGCAAAGCAGAGGTTGAAGTAGACGCTATATGATCATCTGTAACCGGAGTTATTTAGTGCTCCTCCGCAGTCGCCTTTTCTGCATGTGTAACGTTAACGGTGTTAGGGGTCTTCAGTTGCCGACGTGCGCATGTTCATTGTTTAGGAGTCATTTGAAGGGTTGTAGAAATGCTGTGTAAGAATGCGAATAGAAGTTGATGCCAAAGCTGAAGCGGTGCAACCTCGTTGTATACGAAAACTAAAAATGCAGTGTAGCGGTATGGAAAAAGCTTCACCCAGCTATGGGCCGTGGCAGCACGAAAACGTCGCTGTAGGAAGAGGTTACGCAACCAAAATGTTGAAGCATTTAAGGTTAAAAAGCAGTGAAACACCGATGTGTACTGGGCCACGTAGTAAAGGCAGAAGAGAAGTAACTTGCGACAGCAGTTAACTGTCTAATAGAAAAACTGAACTACGAAAAGGTAGAAATAGGTATTGAACACTAAGATGGACTGAGATGCACAGTAGAGGCAGCATGCGGAGATAAAATGGTTAATGCAAACGTTTAAGCAAATAGGTAACTTGCGGTAGCAGGAAGCTGTCAATTAATCCAAGGACAGATGCGTTAATGGCAATCAAATCAAGACGTGAATGCAGATGCAGCCGCGCTGAAGGTATTTAAAGGGAGCATGACTTGTCATTGATTGGTGTAGCCTGGACAATGGCCATGACTTAGACCAATGAATGAGCTCTTGCAAAATGGAAGATGCTAGCGTGCATTCATGCATGCACACATGAGTTGGCAAGCGCAAGGCTTGGCCGTAAACGGGGTCAAGCTGCCTGCAGCATATGCAGCTTGGCTCTAATGCACATGATGCTGGCGATGAGAATGCAAGGAGCTGCAATGAAGCATTTGCTCGTTTGGTTTGTGCGACAACGAAAAGCCGCTAACTGTTTGCCAGCATTAGCTTTGAAATGGATTGGGAGGAAGCCCTGCTGTTTTAGCGCAAAAACTCCTCGTCAGGTCTGGGATGCAGCCTAGGCTAGGGGAAAAGGTTTAAATAATTGGAAAATGGATTGCTGAGGGCGGAACCATTTTCACTCAGCACATATACAGGTTTTTTTCCAGTAAAGACGCGAATAAAGGAAGTGCTTATTTTGGTAAGATGCGACGATTAAAGCAAAAGTGTTGACAAAGTCAAATATGTCATTTGTGGCTCAAAGTCGGATCTGGTAGCAGGGATAAAAAAGCCGAATTTCAATGGCCCTGCACCCATTCCAGAATTTGAGGTCAAATGTTTTCTTCCACTCCACTGCATGCACTGACCTGTTTCTTCCCGCGCATAGCGTGACCTTAAATTAATCTGCATTTAGGAAATACCCAACCGGAAAAACATTTTTAAGGGTTGACTGATTATCAATTTGCACTCTGTCTGGGGGGTGCTCAGAGTTGAAACTTCACATGGTGACTCCCAATGGCCTCCTCATAAATCTGGTCAGTTTTCGCTAAAAACCAGCATGCTGTTCAGGCGTAATCTGGGCGTATCGGTTTTGGGGTTTTATTGATTTTCCGCGCTGTTTAGGGGTCCGTGGTCATGAAACTTCTGGACAACACTTATAATGGTAGACTCTAAGAGGGTATCAAATTTGGTTGAAATGCGATCATTCCTTCTGTAAGCAGATTGTTTTGATTATTTATTTTTTTGGGGAACCTGAGTTTGAACTCAAAAATTGGGCTCCGTCATGTCCTTACGGCAGCCATTTGCAAACTTGTGGTGAAAACCGCATCAAAATCAGGTGAGAAATGCGGCCTGGGCGAGGTAACAACGCCCACGACAGACAACATGAGAAATATAGATAGTAGATATTTTCACACTCAGTAACCCTGTGTCTCTTAGTGGCTTTGTTAGCTTACTTGGGGTGAAATGATTTTTATCGGCTGGGTGTTTGCACTTCACACTATACACAGTATGCCCCACCGTCATCAGAGCTGGGATAATAGAAATATTATGAATATTATTAAGAAATTTTCAACCTTCATTAACGGAAGAACCAGTGCTACTATTGGTTGAAATTTCTAACATTTTTCTCTTAAAATAATTTTTACATAAAAATAGGTTTCATAAGTCCATTTAGTATTACAGTTCTTTCCTGTACTGATAGAAGTTTCCTTCCTAACCTTTTGTTCGAAGTTGTGTGGAAAGTCAACATATTGATTATGTCATTATTTTCTCTTATAATATTGATTATGTCATTATTTTATATATGCTAACCATTTTAGTTGTTGCTGCTGTTGAAAATTTCCAATTGATGTGGTTTCTGCTATTTGGTACAGTTCTTTGTTTGTGAATCTATAGAGTTAGTCCACAAGGTTTACAAAAAGGATAGTTCTCTCTAAGACCTACATGCTGCGTTTTCTCCAAGCCAAATTTAATCATGAATCTATGAAAGTGATTGTATAGAGCTGACCATTTAGATATTTCTGAATATTGGTTAGCTTGCAAGTAGTCTGACAAACAAGTAGAATGGTGTAGCCACTTCAAGTCAAAGTGACCCGAGTCATTTAATGGAGAGATATATGGGTGAATAGAGTCCACTCATGCAAATGTGTTGGGCAGGTCCATTCTAGTAAAGTGGACTAACCCACCTGCTGCATTAGGTACTCTCCTATAAATGAGGTAGATTAGCTGGCTTGCCTTTTGAAGGAGATGCAAAAGACAGACATGTTAGCAGGTAAGTCATTTGACTTCTACAAATATGACTGGAAACATTGAGGCAACTAAATATCGGCAGGTTATAATAAAAATGAAGTATTGGCATGTCACGTGTGGCGACCCAGGAATTCTGAAATTACTCTTGTATAAGTTAATGCTAGATCAATGACTGAACAGGATTACTGATTACTAACCTGTACTTGTAAATCATCACTATTCACAATGTTTAAATATTACAACACACACACACACACATAAAAGAAAAAAGTGAATAATATCTGTGATGGGCATGTGCATAATTTCATTTATTTCACGTCTACATTTGGAATTTTTTTTTCCTTGACCAAAAATGTCTGGTTTTGAATTTGTCAATATTTTGGTCTTCAGCTCTTGAAAATTTAGAAGACAACTATCAGTTGATGTGCCTGATAATCTAATTTAGGAATGCGTTTAGGGGTTATCTATTTTGAAGTGTGTTATTTTTCTCGTTTTTTTTTTCCACGATAATTTCATTTAGCTCTCATGGGTGAATAGAATGTGTGAAGGGACTGTAAAAAAAAAAAGTCTGATTTGACGTTATGTGAATGTTTGATAGAATAACTTTGAAATAATTTGAAAGAAATTCTAAGCGTGTGAGAAAAAGGGAAAGGTGTAAGTTAGAAAGAAAAGGGGAGAGAGAGAAAGAGGGTGGGTAGTGATAGAGGGAGAAGCTAAGAGAAAGCATAATACAAACAGGATAAGAAGAGAGAAAGGAATAGAGACAGATATGGACTGAGAAAGGAGAGAAAAGAAAGAGTGTAAATCAGAAATTAAAGGAGTGAGAGAGGGAGCTGAGAGTTAGAAAGGAAAAGAGTGAAAATGTGCCTAGAGGAGAAAAGGAATCATAGTAAGAGAGAAAGATGGGAGTATGGAAGGAGAGAAAGAAAGGAAAGGGTGTAGGTTAAAAGGGAAAGGACTGAAAATTAAACAAAGAGAAAAAAGAATCATGATGAGAGAAAGAAAGGATGATTATGAAAGGAGAATGGCACATGGAGAGGGAGAAAGAGAGAAACAAAGAATAATGAAAGTAAAGAAAAAGAGAAAGAGAGAAAGAAAGAATAATGAAAGTAAAGAAAAAGAGAAAGAGAGAAAGAAAGAATAATGAAAGTAAAGAAATAGAGAAATAGAGAAAGAGAGAAAGAAAGAATAATGAAAGTAAAGAAATAGAGAAAGAGAGAAAGAAAGAATAATGAAAGTAAAGAAAGAGAGAAAGAGAGAAAGAAAGAATAATGAAAGTAAAGAAATAGAGAAAGAGAGAAACAAAGAATAATGAAAGTAAAGAAAGAGAGAAAGAGAGAAACAAAGAATAATGAAAGTAAAGAAATAGAGAAAGAGAGAAACAAAGAATAATGAAAGTAAAGAAAGAGAGAAAGAGAGAAACAAAGAATAATGAAAGTAAAGAAAGAGAGAAAGAGAGAAACAAAGAATAATGAAAGTAAAGAAAGAGAGAAAGAGAGAAACAAAGAATAATGAAAGTAAAGAAAGAGAGAAAGAGAGAAACAAAGAATAATGAAAGTAAAGAAAGAGAGAAAGAAAGAATAATGAAAGTAAAGAAAGAGAGAAACAGAGAAACAAAGAATAATGAAAGTAAAGAAATAGAGAAATAGAGAAACAAAGAATAATGAAAGTAAAGAAATAGAGAAAGAGAGAAAGAGAGAAACAAAGAATAATAAAAGTAAAGAAATAGAGAAAGAGAGAAACAAAGAATAATGAAAGTAAAGAAAGAGAGAAAGAAAGAATAATGAAAGTAAAGAAAGAGAGAAAGAGAGAAACAAAGAATAATGAAAGTAAAGAAATAGAGAAATAGAGAAACAAAGAATAATGAAAGTAAAGAAATAGAGAAAGAGAAAAAGAGAGAAACAAAGAATGAAAAGTAAAGAGGATTAAAGAGAAAAATCATTTGACTCAAATACCTCTGAAACTATTTGTTTTTATCTTATTCCTAAAGTTAAGCAATTTCAGACCTGGTCAGTATGCAGATGGGTGACTGTTTAGGAGTACCAGAACGCCTTTTACCAGTCCATTTAAAACTTATTAGATAAAGAAATTAGAAGAAAGGGAAGAAAAGAAAAGAAAAGGAGAATCAATGATATAAAAGGAAAGGAAATGAGGGAGACAAAGTATAATGAGAGAGAAAGAGAGAGAGAGAGCTTCACACAGAAGGAATTTATTCATGTTACATATTTTCTTTTATGTTGTCAAATTGGTAATAGTTTTTTGGTTTTAATTTGAAAGTTGTTTCAAATTAAAGAGATTGTTGAAATTTCTAGGACACATAATGAAGAAAGAGGGCCTGGAAAATTAGACACTCACAAGGCATGTTAAATGGATAGCGGAAAATAGGGAATAACCTACATAACGAGCTTGTGTAAATGGATGGCAGTGATAAAAGGCAAAGCTTACTAAGAACTACAAAGGATGAGAAGTTGTGGAGAGCCATGATCACCCATATCCTGAAAGGACATGGCATAAAGAAGGAGAGGGCAATACAATTTGTTTCCTCCTTTTTCACTATCCCCCTGTTTGCACTCCACCTTTCTACCTCCACAGATTTTACCTCTTTATCCAAGAGTTCCGATGGCAATCATTATAATTTTTCCCTTAACAACGTCACTCATTATTTAGATGATCATTGGAGATGTTGCCAGTTTTGTTAAAATCGAATATTAGCTTCACTTGTTGCTGGTAGAAGTGTCATGGCTGTTGTAAGTGACCCCCCCCCCAACAAGTCTTCAAATCTGTATAAGCAAAAATAATAAAAAGTAATTTCGAATGAAGAATTAATCTTTCCTTATATCAAAATAAATAGGAAAAAAATGTTGAGAGAAAATACAAACATCATAGAAAACTAAAGATGTAAGACAAGGATGTGTCTTCTCACCAGACTTATTCAACCTATACAGTGAGGCAATTCTGAGAGAATTAGAAGTCCTACCAGGATACATTATTGGCGGCCACAATCTTAACAGTATAAGACACGCAGAAGACACAGTGTTGATGGTAGACTGGGAGGAAAACTACAAGACCCCCCGACAGAATGTAGTGAAGGAAAATGAGAAGAAAGGATTAAACATCAACTGCAAAAAATAGAATGCGTTATTGTCAGGAAAAAGAACAGCCCAATATACAAATTACAAATTGGAGATGCCAAAATCAAGCAAGGACAACAATTTAAATATCTGGAGAGTGTGACATTGGAATAGCGAAAGATGCATTCCAAAAGCTAAGCAAAGTATTAAGAAACATAAAAACTTCATTAGAAACAAAGAAAGGAGTACTGAACTGTTATGTAATATCAGTCCTCCTATACAACAGCGAATGCTGAACAATTTCTTCAGAGATGAAGAAAGGACTTGGAACAACAGAAATGTGATTCCACAGAAGGATTTTGAACATGTGAGCAATAATGAAGTTTTAGAGAAAATGGAAACAAAAAGGACACATGCTTAACATTAGAAAGAGATAGTTAAAATTTCTAGGGCACATAATGAGGAAAGAGGGCTTGAAGAATTTGACACTCAAAGGACAGATTGAAGATAAGAGAGGCAGAAGAAAGTATCGAATAACCTACTTAATAAGCTTGTGTAAATGGTTGGCATGATGGGGATTAGGAGAGATAGCAAAATGTTAAAATTTATAAAGAAACTTTGATACTTACAGCACAGATTGAAGGCAAGAGGGACAGAGGAAAATAACTCATAATTTAGTTAGTGAGCTTGAGCAAATGGATGGCAGAGCAGGATTTAATAATAAGATAAAATTTACTAAGGGCTACAAAGGACAGGAAATTGTGGAGAGCCATGATCATCATAGAAGAAGTGTGATCATAGCTGCTCTCAGTTCTTTGCCCTTTTTGTTCGATATAAGTTTTCTATGCACTTGAAAAGGCTATTAAACAGAAGTAGGAAAGCGGGCTTGGAAAATCTAATACTCACAGGACAGATTGAAGGCAAGAGGGACAGAAGAAAATAACTCATAACCTACTTAATGAGCTTGAGGAAATGGATGGCAGAACAAGGTTTGGGAGCAATATCAAAAAACAAAATTTATTAAGAGCTAAAAAGGACAGGAAATTGTGGAGAGCCATGATTGTCAACATCCCAAAGGGACATGGTACATAGAAGAAGAAGAAAAAAAAATGAAAACTTAAAAATCAATGATAATTACAAGACACTATTTATAGACTGAGAAAGATGCAAAGATCCAAATGAACTGGTACCTTTCCATTCTAGTATGATACAAAGATATCTTTTTTGCTATATTGTGGTGAGTCAGGACCATTTCAAGAGTTTTTCTAACTTTTGGCATCATTTTCTTTGTTGCTTATGTTTTTATCGTAGCATTTCAGCCAATGCATTCTACAACCTTACTCGTGGGTACAGGCTTATGGCCATATCACTGGTTCCTATATGACCACCAAAGCTAAACAATGTCAAGCTTGGTCAGTACCTAGATGGGTGACCACTTGGCAATACCAAGGGCTGTAAGCTTGGATGTGCATGTGGTGTATGCACTAATACCCTTGGAAAAGGTATCACTCCCCCTCTTCTCCCCCAGCTATGGGTTAATTATTAAGACGTATCATTAAAACCATTATTATTTAAACATGTAAAAAAATATTTTCTGGCTTTAAATAACTTGCAATGGGTTGATAAACTGTAAAAAACAAACCAATCAATCAGTTTATGTAGTTATAAGAGTACCAAATTAATTTTAAAATTTCATTATTTTCCTACTGTTTTATTTAGAAACATTAATATTAATTACTTTTTTATGTTTCTTAAAGTGCAAAATGGAACCAAAAAGCCTGACCAACTTACTAAATGACTAAACATCAAAATTTATTTTGGAGTACGTTCTTGGTTGAGCAGAGAACTTTTCAGCACCTCTTTGTATTTACTCACAACTGTATTTTAACACTAAATACATTTGAGAACTTGCTACATAGAAGCAAAATGTTGGTGCCTTTTTTTTTTTTTTTATTGCCCACTGCCTTTACTCTTACTCCACTTTTGGTTGAAATTTATAAAATCTTCCTCTTAAAACATTTTTTTTTTCAGGAAAATAGATTTCTCAAGTCCAGTAACTGTTATATCTCTTTTCATTATTGATGTGAGCTTTCTTCCTAATCTTTTATTTGAAGTAGTATGGAATGTCAACATCTTGATTATGCCATCATTTTCTCCTCAAATTACATGTACCCTCCATTTTAGTTGTTACTGCTGTTGAAAGTCTTAGCCAAGACCCATCGGTTTCATACACTCAAAGCCATTTTTAACCATCAATCTGAGAATGTATTTACAGCTGAGAGTTTAGATATTTCTGAATTGGTTTGATGCTATGTGTGACATCCATATAAAAGTCACAATCCGACAAGGAACATGAGTCAAATTTTAAGGTGTATACCAAAGTCATGGAAAGTGTTGAAAGAAAGCAGATGTGTGAGGAAGGAATTTCCATGTCTAGAAAACTTAAAAAAAAAAAATAAAACCAGGGCAAAATTTTACTCTTGCTAATTCTTAGCTTCCTTACCCACAGTAAACACCAAACACCCAACAAATATAACAAAAATAAATTTTTAAAAAAGAAGAAATCAATATTAGATGGTATGTTAACAACTTTTATTATTAAAGTGTGAAACAACCATTTGTTCTTGCCATTTTTAACCCTTTACTTTTTCTTTCTCTTTTTCTTTTCTTCCTTCTTTCTTTTCTTCCTTTTTTTTTTCTTCCTTTTTTCTTTTCTTACTTTTTTCTTTCTTTTTTCTTTTCTTTCTTTTCTTCCTTTGTTCTTTCTTTTTATTTTCTTCCTTTGTTCTTTCTTTTTTCTTTTCTTTCTTTTCTTCCTTTGTTCTTTCTTTTTCTTTTCTTCCTTTTTTCTTTCTTTTTTCTTTTCTTTCTTTTCTTCCTTTGTTCTTTCTTTTTATTTTCTTCCTTTGTTCTTCCTTTTTTCTTTTCTTTCTTTTCTTCCTTTGTTCTTTCTTTTTCTTTTCTTCCTTTGTTCTTTCTTTTTTATTTTCTTCCTTTTTTATTTTCTTCCTATTTCCTTTTCTTCCTTTTTCTTCATATTTCCTTTTCTTCCTTTTTTCTTCCTCTTTTCTTTTCTTTCTTTTTCTTTTCTTCCTTTTTTCTTTTCTTCCTCTTTTCTTTTCTTTCTTTTTTCTTTTCTTCCTTTTTGCTTTTCTTCCTTTTTCCTTTTCTTCCTATTTTCTTTTTTTCCACATTTCTTTTCTTCCTTTTTCTTCTTTTCTTTTTTGAACCATTTCAATATTTTCAAATTCCTTTTCTCTCTTTCACAATAATTTTCTTTTCTGTTTTTCTTTATATTATTACTTTTTTAGTTTTTATTTTTAAACAGTCATTTTCACCTCTCTTTATATATCACCCACTTCTCTGACTCCACCCAACTTCATAAGTGTCCAAACTAATGACTGACATCCCTGATGGGTAGCTTGGTGAGAAAATTAAGGGGTTGGTATAGAAGAGTTTGGACAGAAACAATTCCCTGTCTGGTCAAACCACTCAGCATCTGTCTCGCATGAAACTACTACTACTACTATCATTATTATTACTACTACTACTACTACTACTAAACATAATAATAACAATAAATAATTCCCTCTTTTAAAAGCTAAACCCGAGGGAAGATAAGGGTTTATTATAATAATATTTCAAACCCCATCAATCTTCATTGCCCTGGAAAAATAGCAAATATAAAAGTAAAGTCTCTTCTTTTTTTTTACACACAAAAATGCCTTCCAAACCGAAAAAATTAGATTTGTCAAATTCATTAGCATTCTTTGAAATACTGGTTGCTTTGTTAAATTGACTTGAGCCACGAGAGCAGGCACACAATTATAGCTAGTTGGTTGTTCCCGTTCTGGATTTCTGAAGTTAAGCAATGCTCCAAAGGATCAGTATTATATGAAGGACTGCAGAAACCTTAGTAAACAAAAGTTGGTTGTTGGTCATACCAGTTCTCAATTTCTGAAGTTAAGCAATGCTCTTAGAGATAATTTTCATATGAGTAGCTGCAGAAACCTTAGTAAACCAAAGTTGGTTTTTGGTCATACCAGACTGCAGAAACCTTAGTAAACCAAAATCGGTCATTGGTCATAGCATTTCTTGATTTTCTGAAGTTAAGCAATGCTCTTAGAGATAATTTTCATATGAGTAGCTGCAGAAACCTTAGTAAACCAAAGTTGGTTTTTGGTCATACCAGACTGCAGAAACCTTAGTAAACCAAAATCGGTCATTGGTCATAGCATTTCTTGATTTTCTGAAGTTAAGCAATGCTCTTAGAGATAATTTTCATATAAGTAGCTGCAGAAACCTTAGTAAACCAAAGTTGGTTTTTGGTCATACCAAACTGCAGAAACCTTAGTAAACCAAAATTGGTCATTGGTCATAGCATTTCTTGATTTTCTGAAGTTAAGCAATGCTCTTAGAGATAATTTTCATATGAGTAGCTGCAGAAACCTTAGTAAACCAAAGTTGGTTTTTGGTCATACCAAACTGCAGAAACCTTAGTAAACCAAAATTGGTCATTGGTCATAGCATTTCTTGATTTTCTGAAGTTAAGCAATGCTCTTAGAGATAATTTTCATATGAGTAGCTGCAGAAACCTTAGTAAACCAAAGTTGGTTTTTGGTCATACCAGACTGCAGAAACCTTAGTAAACCCAAATCGGTCATTGGTCATAGCATTTCTTGATTTTCTGAAGTTAAGCAATGTTCCAAGGAATCAATAATTGTTTGCTTTCACTCATATACATATCTGAAGAAAACTCACACCAAACAAAAAAAATAACAAGCCTGTATTAGTAGCCTGGTCTCTTCTACTTACATACAAGATATGTTGTTATCATGAAGCATGTTTGTATACTGGTGTAAAGTAATGTTCTGTTACCATAGAAACGGAATATCTCATTATTAAGATAGCAAGATCTGTGTAACTAATAAATATATAAAACCATTTGTTTTATATTATGGAATAAATTATTTAAACAGTTTTGTCAAATTTTTCCTAGATGAATTTTTTGTCCAGTATCCTTAAAATAGGATGATGGGCATAGGTTATAGGTTGAAACCTTTAATTATTACCTGAAGAAAACTGGAGGGTACAAAAGAAGTAATATTGTGATAAAAACAAGAAAGATGAAGACATTAGTCCAACTATAAATAGGGATTTTTATGAACCCATAATTAACTGCAGATGTCTTTAGAAACCTATAATCAATACTGGATTTTTATTTTTATTTTCATAATTAATAGTGGATTTTACAGTGGACATTAATTGGTCATTACATTAATTTGTCATTACAGTTGTCATTAATAGGTCATTTCATTAATTGGTCATTACAGTTGTCATTAATAGGTCATTACAGTGGACATTAATAAGTCATTACAGTGGTCATTAATAGGTCATTACATTAGTTGGTCATTACAGTTGTCATTAATAAGTCATTACAGTGGTCATTAATAGGTCATTACATTAGTTGGTCATTACAGTAGACATTAATAGGTCATTACATTAATTGGTCATTACAGTTGTCATTAATAGGTCATTACATTAGTTGGTCATTACAGTGGACATTAATAAGTTATTACATTAGTTGGTCATTACAGTTGTCATTAATAAGTCATTACAGTGGTCATTAATAGGTCTCATTTTTATGAGATTTTCAATTCCTCAAACACTTTTGAAAGAATCTTCAGGACTGGTTATAGTGCTCAAACAATGATGGGTACAACTGTTACATGCTTCACAGTTATTGTTATTATGAAAAAGTAACTACAATAAGAAGAATTAAAATAAAAACATGGATGGCAATCATCTATTGTTTGGTTCACACTTCTCCCCATCTTTTTGAACAGGAGTAGAGGTTTATCCCTTGTTTAATATTGGGTTTCTAGTGCCTTCTAAATTCTACTTCAACTCTATACTTCTTACATTTCTGCCTAAACTTTGAAATTCTTACTATTTTATTTATTTATTTATTTTGTTGGGTTTTTTCCATAATAGGAATAGATAGATTCCCCAATCATCTGGTTTCCACTCCTTTCTGATCTTTTGAACAGGAGTAGAGGTTTATCCTTTTTTTTCTGTTTACGATCAGATTTCTGGTTCCTTCTAATGTTTTCCCTTCTCTTTCACTTCAAATAGCCACTTGTGTCTTAGTGACATTATTGCCTTGCTTTGGTTAAATTGATTAAAAAAAAAATAACTGTCCCATAATAGCTGTTACATTTAGCATATGAAATGTGTATGCAACTGTATCAACTATTACGGGACAGAGGTAGTAATAATTATTGTTGGAGTTTCATAATAACAGTAATAATAATAATAATAATAATAATAATAGTAGAAAGTTTTTCAAATTATCCTTAAAATAATATAATGGATGGGACCAAAAACGTCTAACTCCAGAGTCACAACAATGAGAAAAGCAGCCAAGGTGTCTTCAACAAGACATCCGTATACACTAAACCCCAAACTTGGTTCCACCATCTTCTTACCTCCCACCCTTGAAATTCTCAACACCCAACACCTCTTTCTCATCGTACTTCTTCTTGGCTGCTTTTACCGACCCTCACGGAATCTGGCAAGGAATAAAAAGGTCATGCCTTGACTAACTTAAGGTATAAATTAATGGAGTGGACAGGGTTAGTCGTCCGTGTAATGAAGCATTGCAAGTAAGAACTTGACACAAGACGATCTGCATATCATATTTTTGTGGGGGGACCTCGTACATCAACACGAGTTGATGAGAATGCGAATGTGTTACACAGATAAGTGCTTATTTTAATTTGCCCTGCTTCACTGTATCAGGTTGCTAAGCAACCCTGCATGGATGCATTGCTGACTCTCCCTAAAGATGCTTTCATTTTTGTTGATCTTTTCTGAGTTTAAGGACCCTTCAGTCAGGAAGATCTCTCCTGGAGAGGAGCCTGACTTCAGGCTTAGAAGTAGGGCCGAACGTATGGAGTGGGGTTCTGCTTCAGGCAGCCATTCAATTTTGATTGAATATATGAAAGATATTTGATTAATTTATTTTATCTTAGCTTATTTCCAATTCTAAGATGATGTATTATCACTCTAAATTTTTGGTTAGTCTTTTCTTTATCTTATTGTTGATTTTTATCGCAACTTTCTTGGTTGAATTCCCTCTTAGTTTTCATTTTCTAATTTCACTTTGCAGTGACAATTTAAAAGAAAGGGATTGTCAGTGATCAGGAATTAATGCAAGCATTACTGACAGAATAGGTCTCTTATATGGTATAATGTCTGCAGTCAAAATAAATGGGCGTTCCTATAAAAATTGTATTGAGTAATTTATTTTCTATTCCAAAGGAAAACAAGACTTGATGTAATCAAATACAAATTTATTATATCACTTAAGCCGACAGATTTGTCACCCGACATAAACAAAGAAAGAAAGCTAAAAGGCTGCAATAAAAATGTTTTCTTAATAAATACAGGATCCTGATAAAAGGTACAAAACTGGTAAACTTTTATTTTGTTTTGTATTTATTTTGAAATTGCAAGCACTCAAGTTCTGGAATGGAGGGTAAAGTGTCATGGTATGAATATTTATATCCAAGTACTGTTTACCAATTCAAATGATTCCTTCTCCATCCAAAAGTCAAAACCAATTTCCTTTTTAGAAAACTTCTGCAGATTTTTCATTTAAGTCTCATCTTTCTCCAATCTTAATCTTAAAATAATAATTTAAAAAGGAAGAAAAGAGTTTATTGTTCGCTCTCCCTTTACCACTTCTCCAATACTTTTGAACCCCCCCCTCCCTTTATCCCAAGGCATTTAACCAATTAAACTAATCTGGACAAATACTGAATTTTTTCAAATAAATTTAAAAAAAATAAAAATCTTAATGATAAATTTATTGCTTTCTGTAAAATAAGATTTTCATAAAAATTAAAAAATTGAATTATCAGAAATCATTAAAATAAATTTTCATTTTTTTTTTTAAATTTCTTTTAGAATTAAATTAATATAAATGTGAATGAATTGTTTTTTTTTAACCATTTTACTTCAAGCAAGGCTGTAAAGCCACTAAGACACAAGGGGTTACTGAAAGAATAAGAAAAAAAGGAAACATTATTAAGGAGTGAGAACAATAAAAGAAGAGGAATCAAGAAGACAGTAGATAACGATTGGCATTGCATTTAAATTTCTGAAGATCAACGTTGACTGGAAAGCATGGAGCCGGAAGAGAGTTTCACAAGCAAGAAGTGTGAGAAAAGAGACTAATAGTATAGAACTTACAGTTGCATTTAACCAATTCAACTGTAAATTGATGAGACCTTGCTGACAATCTAGTAATGCGATTAAATTCATAAAGTCAAGGTACAAGAAAGGAAAGTTCATCAGAACACTATGAAAATATTTATAGAAAAGGCAAAGGGAAACTATATTAGTAATGAGAAAGTGACTGAAACCAAGATGCCAGGTTAGGACCAATGATATTGCAGATTCTTCTATGGATTTTATCAAGAATCTCTAAATATATAGCAGTAGCACTAGCCCATATGTGACAGCAATATTCAGAGCCTGGATGAATGGTATATATAGATATGTAAGATAGATTCTGAAGAGAAAAATTGTCTTACACAATACAGTGAACCAACTTAATATAAAAACTTATAAATACAAGCAAAGTAACTAAGTGTTGTCCAGGTTAAAGTATTTTCTGATATCATTAACTCTTGTTGACAAATTATAATTGCTTAGGCCATTTTAAAACATATCTTGTATTCATAAAGATGTGCCAAACAAATGAAATATGTATAGTTACCTGAAGATATAAAATTGGCATTTCTCATACGATCACCAAAGCTAAGCAATGTTGAGCTTGGTCAGTACCTAGATGGGTGACTGCTTGGGAATACCAGGTGCTGTAAGCTTGGGTGTGCAGTTGGTGTAATGGACAGTGTGCTCAGAATTGTTGATTGGAGAGCAAAGTTTCAATTCCCATTAGGTTTGGAGTTTCATAATTCCTTACTTTTTTAATCAACTTTACCTGAAGCAAGGCAATAAAGCCACTGAGACACAAGGTGTGGAAGAATTAGAAAACAGAAACATTACTAGGAAGCAGAAACAAAACATGAGTAATCAGTAGGACAGTAGATGATGATTGACATTGCATTTAAATATTTGAAGATTAAAATTGAAAGACTGGAAAGCATGGAGCTGAAAAGGAGTTCCACAAGCAAGAAGTGCGAGAAAAGAAACCATTAGCATAGAACTTAGTTACATATAGCCATTTCAACTAGAAATTGATGAGACCTTGTTGAATTATCGACCTAACAATTATGAAATCTTCAGTCCATCAGAAGATTGCATTCAGGCATAAAACAGACTTTCCCTACCAGGTGTTGACTTGTGTCTTCTTTTATATTTATTTCTTAACTGCAATAATTTTTAGAAGGGATAGATTTCAACACATGAAGGACTGATGACGAAACAAGAATAATCAGGAGGACGGTAGATAGCGATTGACATTGCATTTAAATTTTTTAAGATCAAAGTTGGTTGGAAAGCATGGAGCCAGAAGAGAGTTCCACAGGCAAGAAGTGGTAAAAGAGAAAAGAAACTTTTAGCATAGAACTTACAGTTATATCTAGCCAATTCAACTGTAAAATGATGAGACCTAGCTGCCAATCTAGTACTGCACTTAAATTCATAAAATCTAGGTACCACAGGGAAAAGTTCATCAAAACAATTACCATGAAATTATTTATTAAAAAAACAGACGAGGAAATTATATTTACTGGAAAGCATAGAGCCAGAAGAGAGTTCCACAAGCAAGAAGTGTGAGAAAAGAAACTGTTAGCATAGAACTTATGGTTACATCTAGCCAACTCAACTCTTGTCCCTAATCTAATACTGCACTTAAATTCATAAAGTCTAGATACCATAGTGAAAGTATTTATAGAAAATGCACAGGGAAGGTACATTACGGCAATGGGAAAGTGATTGAAACTGGGATGCCAGGTCAGGACCAATAATATTGCAGATTCTCCTTTGGATTTCATCTTTCTTATACTGTTATATAGTTTGGGGTCAACAAATCTTTATTGTTCACAATATACAGTAACCAGGACTTAAGGTTACCTCTCTTCTTCCAATGGTTAACGAGCATATACATCAATTAATCAAAATTGTGAGTTCTGTTCTCACAGACGCTCCACTATTTTGGCCTTGTACCACACAAGGTAAATAACTATATCCAGCAACTACACAAAATATTTCAACTTTTCTGAGGCAAAGAATATTCCTGAGGCAAAGAGAATTCCCACCCCTCCAATGTTAGCCAACCCCAGTCAGTCTTTTAAAGCATTGTATTACTCTGTAAAAATATGAGGAACCCTCTTCTTTCTTTGAACTTTCTTTATTTTCTCCCTCCCCACAAAAAATAACAATAATCCCATTATTCTTTTTTAGAGAATCCTCGTTTACCTACCATCTGGCCAAAATCACTTTAGCAAACCTTTTATTATAGCAACAATGGATGGCTTGCCAGCAAGCAAGTTACTCAATCCAACCCCAGAAATCAAAACCAGTTATCAACCCAAATTTGTTGATGCATTTCTCTCAAATATTATTTCCCATCTGCAATTAGAGGAAAACAGAGACACCATCATTTTATAGGAAGACATTTGAGCATCTTGCCCTTGAGTAATGGTCAGGGAAATCATCTTGCAAAACAACTACAATATAGGGAATTCATTCTTCTATATTTCTGGATTTGTGCTTGACTAAATTGTACGCAAATCTTCCATACTGTATAATTGGTTTGGTTTTCTTTGTTGCTATTTAGGTCCTTGTTTTCCAACCTTTTTCAACCAGCGCTCCCCTTTGGGCACAATCGTTTTTGTCAGCACCTCCACCGCACCCAACTTGTCATATTTCTATATTATACTAAATTCATCTTTCATATCAAGATAGCACTTTGGTATTAGTGCAAATATCATTTTAAAATTGTTTTCATTTCTATCAGAAATGCCAATGATTAAAATCCTGGGTATGATGATAAACTACGTCCAGCAGCAAGGCCTCTGATCAGAAGGTTTTGAGGAGCGCGGAACCACCTCTCAATTGCTGGTGTTCCCAGGTCCACCCTGATCCAGAGTGGTAGCACCTGTTAGGGTCTCAGCTATGGGCAAAAAGTTAACACCCAAACTGGGGTCAAAACACTATGAAAGTGTAAGAATATGTTTTAATATCAGAAATACTTTGTAAAAAAATTATTATCCGCAATACATTTTTTTTTTTTAAATATTACCAGCAATACATTTTTTTTTTTAAATATTACCAGCAATACATTTTTTGAAAAACAAAATTACCAGCAATACATTTTTGAAGAAAAAATATTACCAGAAATAGATTTTTGAAGGAAAAAAAATATTACCAGCATTAAATAACCCATTGAGGTTGATATGCCATAAATCAAACCAAACCAAACCATTAAAATGCTGAAAACAAACATTTATTTGATAGCTTATCTCAATATTTCAATGCGACTGTTGACTTTAGTGCTTCCTGGCTAAGGCTCTTACTCTAGGTTCCATGTTACTTAGAAGTAATTGTAGATCACCTCATTTTGTGATTTGCAGGTGTTTTCTTTGTTTAGTAAGAAGCTGTGTAACTGCATTGAAACAACATTCAACTATATAGGAAGTTGGAAAAGCAATGAAGAAAAGTTTGATAGCTTGCTACAGCTTTAGATACCTTTCAGAAATTTCCTTTTGTAGCCAATATTGAATAATTTTCAAAAGTTTGAAAAAAAAAATAGATAAATGCCCACCGTTCTTGAGTATGTTTACTGCCTTCCAAATGAGGTAAAAACTCTCAGTGCCTTCTTTCAACATAACAGAGCCTACAAGGGGGCACTAATGCCCATGTTGGGAAACACTGAACTAGATTATGGTGAGCTTCACAGCACCTATCACAAGATAATTCTTTTGTGTTTTTTTTTCTTTTTTTTCTTTTTCAAAATATTTTTTTTCTCAGTTCTTTTTTATCATTTGTTATTTTTTTGCTTTTATTTTTAAAATAATCCAAATTCCTTTCTTTTAAAAAAAAAAAAAAAAAAATTCATGTTGGGGGTTGATCCTGGTTAAAATTATTGTTTTTATCTTCTCCCCCGACCTCTCTCGTGGCAGATCTACAAATTAATGGCAATAGATTCAAAATGTAACTATGGCAGTTGCTGTTTGATCTGGCATGTTTTATTGCTCAACCACGAAGTACGTCATAATATGCAAGGCTTTATTTTCACTTTTTAGGAAAAAGCACATCCTCTTCACTCAGATAATTTTTTTTCAGGAACCCATGTTGGCTCAGTTTTGTATCCAAAATGTAAACAAAGCAATTACTTAAGAATTAATGCTGTTGACATATATATACACTTTCAAAACATCCGGAGCATTTGTTATAAACTAACTTGTGCTTTGTGAAACTTCCAAATGAATGTAGACGTGTAATGGTGTACACTAAGTCCTGTTTTGTTACTCATTTTTATCATATTGTGCGTTGGGGTGTTATTTCAGTCCGTCTGCACTGCAGAGTTATTAATTTAAACCAAAATGGCAGTGCCTACAAGAAATAACTATTCGCATCTTTATAGTCATATATTTCCAGTGAATAGCTATTTCCTATTTTTTCCAAAATGGGCCAGCACAGCCAAGAAACAATGCGGCAGTGAAAGTGTTCATTAAAAATGTACAACCCCTACTCATTATAGTCTGCATGGAAAGTTCGTTAACTATCACTCTCTTTGGTATTCTTTTGGTTTTATGTAAGAAAATAGATGCAAATAAATAAAATTTCTATTTTCAGTTAGATTGAGTTGGTCCATAAAGATAGAAAAAAAGAGAAAAAAAAAAGAAAAATAGGCAATTTTGTTTTTGTTTTTGTTTTTAACCACAGATGCCAAGATCAGTCTTGTACCTTCACTTTGAAAGTTATTTAACTTTGAAATCTATATCGCATATCTTGATATCGTTAGACTAACTTCAGAATAAAATTTCCCAACGTATGTTTGGGCTTTCTCGATATAAACATAAACATTACAATTAAAAAATCATCTGCAGGCCACCCAATGAAATCTTACGTTTCACACTTTGTGTAATATTTACCTATATCAATATTTTTGCAAACGGTTCATATTCCTTGCCAACAGGCTTTTGCATTCAGGCAAAACTTCTGCAAGATTTACAGAATAACAGTGAGCGCTTTCTTTTAAAGCCAATTCATTTGTTTGTTATCTTTCTATGCTTTTAGTTAAGAGTTGGGTGTATATGATGTCGATATCTTTCGTCTATCTCATTATATTTGTTTCTGTTATCAATAAGTAAGCAATGCTTGTATAATATTCTATATTATTTTAAAAGATCAGGGTGGAAGTAATAATAATAATGAAGAAAAAAAAAATCCTCGTAAAATCCAGAAGAAGACATTTAGTAACCTTTATCATTCTCTTGTTTGTTTTTGCAGATGGGAATTTGCCTCCACTTGACAGTGACGAGAAAAAAGCATCGAAAAATTGCCAAGGTAAATTTTGCTTTATTTTTCAAAGATTTAATTATGGACTGTGTTGCTTTTTATCAATTCTTTTTTCATGTTCCTTTCCACATAAAGCTTTTTATCCATGTATGTAATTTCTCTATAATAAACACTTGAGATGTTTGATTTTTTTTTCTAACCAATACGTGATAGCTTAGTGGTTAGAATTTAGATCTGGTAACCATAAGATATATTTGTGTACCTAAAGCAAGACTGTGTGTCGACTTGGTTTGTTTGATATTTTTGTGTTTTTTTTTTTTTCTGAATTTACATTTTGCTAAATTGACATTATTAAATCATTTTGCTAATTAATGTGTAACACCTACATTCACATTTGTACACACCTTGTGCTTGCATGTATATTACTCCCCACACACAGACATATATATAGTCTAATGTAACATTTTTTTTTTAGATCTTCTTAAAGCATGTCAGAGTTTCATGGCCATAAAAAATGTCTGATAATTAATTCAGTTGTAGCTCAAATTGATTATATTATGTGTTTGATGGCCATAAAATGTTTAGTTACACAAATGTTTGTCACATTTTAATAAGATTTAAAAAATATATAACATTTATACTATATGTAGCTCTGTCCTCAGGATACTGAGCACTATTAAAAAAAAAATCAATATCCTGTATTTAATTGGAAATACAGTGTAGGTAAGTAATTGTTTATATTACATATATATATATATATATATAGAGAGAGAGAGAGAGAGAGAGATAGATAATTAGTGGTCAATATATATATATATATATATATATATATAGTTGTATATTTAGGCAGCAATCCTTCTTTTATGCAAGTTTCATTAAAAATGACAGACAAGGTACTATGGTTAAGTTTTTTATTTAATTTTTCTTGTGTACGAACAAGAGCTTTCTTTGCTGGACAAAGGGTGTGTAAGAACTGATAATGGCTAAAAGTATAGCCGAAAGCACTCGGAAACATAAAACATTTGGACAGTTCTTACACACCCTTTGTCCAGCAAAGAAAGCTCTTGTTCGTACACAAGAAAAATTAAATAAAAGACTTAACCGTAGTACCTTGTCTGTCATTTTTAATGAAACTTGCATATATATATATATATATATATATATATATATAATTTCCAAGAGGATAGAATCCAGGCAGAGCTGAATGTCCAAGACAGAGCAAGAATATAATATAAAAGGCTCAAACACTAATATTCCATGGTTATAATGTATTACATTGGAATCGTAATCACAATCCAATTTATCAGACCTACAAATTCAAAAGGTCTGATGAATTAGATCATGATTATGATTCCAATGCAATAAATTATAACCATGAATATTGGTGTTTGAGACTTTTATATAATATATATTATGGAAATAAAAAAGGGCAAGACCAACTTTACCATTCATGATTAAAAAGAGGAAAGGCTGTCTGGACCTTGCATAGATAAACAGGGGGGGATATCTGTTGGGCCTGGACATTATTTCAACCTGATTGTTCTGTCTTACATGTATTTCATATTTTATATTGTAACATTTATTTCCTCGATTCCAGCTGTGTTGAGTGAGGGCAAAACCTGTCGGCTGTATTTTTTTTCTTTTTAATCATGAACAGTAAAGCTTGTCTTGCCTTTTTTATTTCCATAATAAAGTTCTGTACCCCTAAGAAAATTATGATATATATATATATATATATATATATATATATATATATATATATATATATATAAAATTTCACTTCAAGTAAGGCAATAAAGCCAGTAAGACACATTATGATTTTTTAATAACAGCGATACATTTTGGAAGAAAAAAAATGTTACCAGCAATACATTTGTGGAAAAAAAATATTAGCAGCAATAAAAATCTCTTGGCCTTAATAATTCATTGAGGTTGATATGCCATAAAACAAACCAAACCAAATCATGTTCTGTCATCAATTTGAACAACTCTTTTATGTCGGCTACTTGCTATTTTTTCCCCTCTTGCCTTCAATATGTCCTGTGAACTATTTCTTCATGATATATACGAGAAATTTCCATTTCTTCTTTCTGGTTTTCAGTTTCTTTTTTTTTTTGTTCATTTTTTTTTTTAAATCTTTTCATGAATGCCCCTATTATACAGGAGGTTACAGGGAGTAAAAGCGAGAGTATATAGGGAGTATGAATATAGAGAAGACATATGAATGGGATTCAAGAAGATAGAAGATGATGATTGACAGTGCATTTAAATTTTTGAAGATTGTATTTATCAGGAAAGCAGGTAAATGGAAGGGAGTTCCACAGTTAGGAAGTGCAAGAAAAGAAACTGTTGGAGTAGAAGTGGTGGTTGCATTTAACTATTTCAACAATAAACAAATGGGACATAGATCCCAATCTAGTGACATGCTTAAATTCCTGCAGTTGGGGCACCAGGAGAAAAAGCTCGTCAGAATAGTTGCCATGAAAGTATTTGTAGAAAAGACAGAGGGAAGCCAGATTATGTCAGTGAGAAAGTGACTGCAGTTGAGATGCCAGGTCAGGATTGATTACATTGCAGATCCTTCTTTGGATCTTGTCAAGAACCTTGAGATGAATAGCAGGAGCACCAGACCAAATATAGCAGCTGTATTCAATACACAGATGAAGGGTTGGCTTTGTAAATGTGCAAGATGGACTCTGATGAGAAAGTGTCTTTTTTCTTTTACCATTTTTCTTAAAACTTCTTGTTGCTTAAATCTTTTATCCATGGGATTCTCATAATCTCTGTTGTCTCAAGTCTCTTCTTCATCTGTGAGGAAATTGTCCAGCATTCACTACCGTATAGGTTGATTGACACAACAGGAAGGTTTGCTGTAACTGCTAAATTTCTGCTCAGCAGAATACAGAATTTTGTTCTTGACACAATTATTTACATGAAAAAACAGAATCAGAACCAGTGTTGATTAAGTCGTCTACCAAAACTGCAGGTCAAACACAAACCTTTCTTATTGTAACTATTTTTCCGTCATAAAACGATGTGCTAAATTTATTGACTCTATCTGATCATAAGTCATTAAAATGCTTTTCATGAAAGCAATAATTGTATTTTTGTGTCATAGTCACACAAATACTTTATTGAACTTTTTCTCAATCAACAGACTTGACCTAAATTATGTAAATTATTTACTTCCTGTTGCTTACATTCATACTTATCTAGATATTTACCTTTCTTCTCTTCCCGACTCCAACTAACACATTTGACTTGGGTTAACTTCGTTTGCCTTATGTCAGTTTGTTTATCTCGGTAAGAGTCATCCAATTTTAATCTCTGTTTATTTATGCAATGAGCCAAGCCGTAAAGTCTTGGTCTGTTTATCAAAGTTGATTCTTGCTTTCTGTTTTGGTTTTAGCTATTTTCAAGTTATCTCCACACAAAATCTGATTATTTATTTATCTCAGTCTGTTCAGAACTGCCCAATTCTCTCTATTCCTCAAGAAATCTCACGGGATGGCCAGACTTATCACATTCTCTTCATATCTATCTCAGTCTGTTCATATCTATCTATCTATCTCAGTCTGTTCATATCTATCTATCTATCTCAGTCTGTTCATACCCATCTCAGTCTGTTCATATCTATCTATCTCGGTCTGTTCATATCTATCTATCTCGGTCTGTTCATATCTATCTATCTCGGTCTGTTCATATCTATCTATCTATCTATCTCGGTCTGTTCATATCTATCTCGGTCTGTTCATATATATCTCGGTCTGTTCATATCTATCTATCTCAGTCTGTTCATATCTATCTATCTATCTCAGTCTGTTCATATCTATCTATCTATCTATCTCGGTCTGTTCATATCTATCTATCTATCTATCTCGGTCTGTTCATATCTATCTATCTATCTCGGTCTGTTCATATCTATCTATCTATCTATCTCGGTCTGTTCATATCTATCTATCTATCTATCTCGGTCTGTTCATATCTATCTATCTATCTATCTCGGTCTGTTCATATCTATCTATCTATCTCGGTCTGTTCATATCTATCTATCTATCTATCTCGGTCTGTTCATATCTATCTATCTATCTCGGTCTGTTCATATCTATCTATCTATCTCGGTCTGTTCATATCTATCTATCTATCTATCTTGGTCTGTTCATATCTATCTATCTATCTATCTCGGTCTGTTCATATCTATCTATCTATCTCGGTCTGTTCATATCTATCTATCTATCTCGGTCTGTTCATATCTATCTATCTATCTCGGTCTGTTCATATCTATCTATCTCAGTCTGTTCATATCCATCTATATGAGTCTGTTCATATCTATCTATCTCGGTCTGTTCATATCTATCTATCCATCTCAGTCTATTCATATCTATCTATCTCAGTCTGTTCATATTTATCTATCTATCTATCTATCTATCTATCTGCACACTAGCTGCCTTCCTACAGAATGAGTGCTGAAACATTCTTGTCCTGACCAAGAAAATCTGCCAAAATATTTTCTGATATTCATGCATTTATTCAAATTTTGAAAATTGGTTCAGGCACAAATATTTTCAGCACACCCAACATCCTTTACTACATTAGATATTTGTTTAACGTTCTATGGCTCATTTAAATGTTGATTTGCTATAAATAACACATTCTTATTATCCTGTTGCTATATTATTTGTTTCTAATATAGTTTTTCAGAATACAAAACCCAAACGTCAGGATATTATCATCATCTGCAATTTTAAGAGTAAATTAAATTTTTTAATAAATTGAAAAGGTGTATTTAAATCTAAAGCCAGAATAATATCCTGGATTTGTTAACACATTAATAAGGGGTATAAGGACAATAGTAGCACCAAACCGCTGCTCATAAACAATACCAAAATACTAGTAAAATCAAATAGTAAAAACAGACTTATGATCCTTCAAGCAATATTTATACAGCAAAAACACATGTCAGTAAATAAAAATCATTATAATTTAAGAGCTTGCATCCTTAAATGTGTGTGTGTGTGTGTATGTATATATATATATATATATATATATATATATATATATATATATATATATATATATATACACACAGTGTAACCCGGATATAAGAGAGTTGTTGGGACCGGAGAAGAAGTCTCTTATATCTGGGTTTGGTCTATTTTGTTTTATTAACACAGACTCTAATTTGGGACCAGAGAAAATCTCTCTTATATCTGAGTTTATCTTATATCCGGGTCACACTGTATATATATATATATATATATATAAAAGGACAGACTGGGTCCTTGGGTAGCAAATGGACTAAGAGAAGGACATCTCTGAATTAAAAAAAACTTCCAACTGTGGGTGAAATAGACTCAGCAACTTGCAATTGGCCAAGCATGGGGGTTATGGCAAAACCCCTAATGACATGGGTAATCAAGAAGAAGTTCCTCCAAGGAGTGAGTAAGCCGTTCTGGAGATCTATCTAATGAGCTTTCATCCCTGGCACCCATATCTATACATTATAGTTCAAAGATTTTGTAGCTACCCCAGAATTAGCATGGAATGTACTTGATAGAAGAGTGAAAAAAAAAAAAAATGAAAAAGAACTCTTGAAAAAAGAAAAGAACCAATTATGAAACTTATAATTTGAGAAACTTTTGCAATGAATGCCAGAAATTTTTGCTGAAGGAGGACATTTTGACAAGAGCAAAATTTAATCATAAAATCCTTTTTTTTTTTTTTGTCATAATAAAATTTCTAATAAAAAATCATGTCTCACTTATTTTTTTAACCATGTTTAATAATTTTCTCTTATTTAAAGTACAACTACTTTTTGAGCCAATTAGAAAAATTACCAGGGGTGGCTTCAAACTTTTGAATTGTAGCGTGTGCATGCATATATATATATATATATATATATATATATATATATATATAGTGTAACCCAGATATAAGAGAGATTTTCTCTGGTCCCAGATTAGAGCCTGTGTTAATAAAACAAAATAGACCAAACCCGGATATAAGAGACTTCTTCTCCGGTCCCGACAACTCTCTTATATCCGGGTTACACTATATATATATAGGTCAATATTAAGCAGTCTTTTGTCCTCAAATGAACTGTGTAGCATGGCAAATGTAAAGATTTTATTTTGTAATAAGTACTTCTAAACAGAAGTAAAGTTAGTTTTTCAGAATATTTAAATTTTAAATTAAAAGAAAATGGTTAAATTCCAAACATTGTATTATTTAAAATATGTAAATTAATCTCAAACTAAAATAATAATTACGTTATAAAAAAAATCAACTTTTGCTCAATTTTGTTTATTAGACATTAAATTACATCACTTAATCTTCTCCATAATTTACCTTAATTTAATTAAGAAATTCTGAAAAACTAAGAATATTTTTACTTTATTAATACTTATTGCAAAATATATTCCTTAAATTTGTCTTGATAGAGTCCACCAGAAGATCGAATAAGTCAGCTAATATAAGTTTTCCTTTTACCTTTATTCATAGTCCTTTTCCTCTTTTTATAGATATATTTTTAGTTCTGAATTTTTACACACACACACACACATATATATATATATATATATATTCTATCTAAAGAAGAAGCTGCTTTCTTTTGCTTGGTTTGAGTTGTGGGTTCAACCCTACTTTGTTTCTGGTAACTGCTTCTATATTCAGGGCATGTAGGCAATGTACATACATTGAGATAATTCTATTGTCTTGAAATAATTTCTATTTACAGCTATTATTTTTGTCAGTTTTAAGCTTTTCAAGTCCCCCACCCTTCATTCAGTTTAATTACTCCCCCTCCACCCTTATTATTTTCTTCCTTTTTATTTTTTGGTTCCCTTTATTTCTCCTCATCCTGCTCCTCAACAAGGGAAGAAAACCAACCAATCAAAAAGCTCTTTTCAATGCAGTCTTTTCTTCCTGAAGAAAAAAACTTGATCCAACACAAGAAGATTGTGTTAAATGCTTGATAAGCAGTTATTTTTCTAATTTGACACATTTTATTTATTTTTGAAATTGAGTTTAGTTTTTATTCTTTTTATTCATTACCTTACTTTTTTTTCTCTTGGTGTTAAGGATGTTGAAACAAGGAAGGGAGTTCTAAATTGTATTATAATTGAGAATTTAATGAGGGTGGAATAATAAAATTTAGATGTTAAATGAGTTATTCATTGCTATATTTGTTTTTTGTGAAGGCTGTGTCTAAGGGGGAAAAGCACTCTTTGAATTTAGCCCATTTCTGATCATAAGAAAGAAACAAATGAATGTGAAAAAAAAAATGGGAGAAAATATAATAATATAGAAATAAAAAAACAAAACAAAGAAAGTAAAAAATAAAGAAAATTTGAAATAATTCATATATAATGGCTTAAAAAAATAAATGAGAATGAAAAATATAACAAAAAAAAATGAACTTTGAAAAAATAAAATAAGTAAGCAAAAAAATAATTTTAGGATAATTAATAAAAATAAGAAAATAAAACAAAGAGAATATAAATTTGTAAAAAAATAAACAAAATAAACTTAAAAATAAAAAAATAAAACCTAATTTTAAAATGATCTGCTAAATAATAAAAAAAAGTAAAATTTGCATTTACTGAAAAAATAAATAGATTGAAACATGCTATAGACAAAATGCTTTTCAACAAAAATATTTATGCCTGCACAAATAAATATGCATGCAAACACACATGGTTCTAAGATTAAGCTTTTTATTCAATTTTTCTAGATTTTTCTACAAGTTTTATATATATATATATATGTATATATATATATATATATTATTATTATATCTATTATATATATATATATATATATATATATATATATATATATATTATTATATCTATTATATATATATATATATTATTATATCTATTATATATATATATATATATATATTATTATATCTATTATATATATATATATATATTATTATATCTATTATATATATATATTATTATATCTATTATATATATATATATATATATATATTATTATATCTATTATATATATATATATATATATATATTATTATATCTATTATATATATATATATATATATATTATTATATCTATTATATATATATATATATATATTATTATATCTATTATATATATATATATATATATTATTATATCTATTATATATATATATATATATATATATATATATATATATATTATATCTATTATATATATATATATATATATATATATATATATATATATATATATATATATAGTATACTATATTTATGGGTAAAGTTATTAATATCAGAGACAGAGTGTATATAAATAAAAATATAAAAGTAGATACTGTTTCATGCTTGAATTCAATTATCAGGCCATGTGTGTTGTGGTGGCTGATCTTACTACTCATAATGTCTAATTGACCAGCATATATAAATAGTCAAATAACTACATGATACACATGGCCTGAAGATTACATTCACACATGAAGCACACTGTCACCACTTCATGTTGACTAGTTTGTCATATATATATATATATATATATATATATATATATATATATATATATATTTTATGTGAGTTTTTTTCATATCGTCTGATAAGCTTAATAACATTATCATTAAACAATGAAAGAAAATCACAATATTGATACATATTTTTTAATCCAATCTAAGCTTTCGGCTTACATAAGCCATTATCGAAGATGACAATTACACAATATATTAAGCAATACATGAACAAGAAATTGATGGTAGTCTGTTTTTGTTTACATGGATGATTTCCAAGCAACGATAAACACGTGCATATAAGACGCTGAAATCGAAAATCGCACAACAGCTCATGACGTCACACATGACCACGCGAGAGTGAATCCGATGAGTATATATATATATATATATATATATATATATATATATATATATATATACACACACACACACACACAGATTCAGTCAAAGCTTATGTTTTTATTATGCAAGTTAATATTTTCACAATAAAATTGATATTAACCAAGTGATATTTGTAAAATTTTCAGGATATGGACAATATGATGTACATTTCTGATTGCAAGAAAATAATACTTGAAAAAAAAAATCATTACTTGCTTAATTATACATGTAGTATAGACTTTTACTGCTATCTTTTATGAGCAGTTTCCTTTATGAAATCACTTCACAAGGGAACTATTTAGGATGAGAATGTGGAACTCTAGGCTTGTTTAATTTTTTTTTCATGGTTAAATACTTTTGATGCAATTGATTTAAATAATTGGCTTTTATCCTTTATGACTGTTGAATGTAATTTTGACTTGGTAAACGGCTATCATTATGCTTAAAATGAAAAACAATACATGGTGAGTTGATTCTATGTTTTGCTTAAAGTTATCAATACAAACCAAATTTCAACTTGGCTTTTACTCATTCTGTTAATATATATCGGGTTTTATTCAGCAAAGGGCAACATAAAATTTTATTTATAAATAAATTCAAAAGATATCAGTAACAAAAACAGAAATCTGATTAACACAATATCCCACTTACCAAAATAAAATATTATTTTATTATTATTTTACCAAAAAGTAAATTTTAATATTATTTACTATAATTTACTATTATTTTACCAAAAAGTAAATTTTAATATTATTTACTATAATTTACTATTATTTTACCAAAATATAAATTTCAATATTATTTACTATAATTTACTATTATTTTACCAAAAAGTAAATTTCAATATTATTTACTATAATTTACTATTATTTTACCAAAATATAAATTTTAATATTATTCACTATAATTTACTATTATTTTACCAAAATATAAATTTCAATATTATTTACTATAATTTACTATTATTTTACCAAAAAGTAAATTTTAATATTATTTACTATAATTTTACCAAAAAATAAATTTCAATATTATTTACTATTATTTTACCAAAAAGTAAATTTTAATATTATTTACTATAATTTACTATTATTTTACCAAAAAGTAAATTTCAATATTATTTACTATAATTTACTATTATTTTACCAAAAAGTAAATTTTAATATTATTTACTATAATTTACTATTATTTTACCAAAATATAAATTTTAATATTATTTACTATAATTTACTATTATTTTACCAAAAAGTAAATTTTAATATTATTTACTATAATTTTACCAAAAAATAAATTTCAATATTATTTACTATTATTTTACCAAAAAGTAAATTTTAATATTATTTACTATAATTTACTATTATTTTACCAAAAAGTAAATTTTAATATTATTTACTATAATTTTACCAAAAAATAAATTTCAATATTATTTACTATTATTTTACCAAAAAGTAAATTTTAATATTATTTACTATAATTTACTATTATTTTACCAAAATATAAATTTCAATATTATTTACTATAATTTACTATTATTTTACCAAAAAGTAAATTTTAATATTATTTACTATAATTTACTATTATTTTACCAAAATATAAATTTCAATATTATTTACAATAATTTACTATTATTTTACCAAAAAGTAAATTTTAATATTATTTACTATAATTTACTATTATTTTACCAAAAAGTAGATTTTAATATTATTTACAAAATGCAAATTAAAAATTGGAGATACCAAAATCAAACAAGTACAACAATTTAAATATCTGGAAAGTGTTTTAATAGAGGTCAAAAAGTTGGACACTGAAATCTGAAGGTGTCTTTCAAAAGCTAAGCAATGTATCAAGAAAAATTTAATTAGAAATAAAGAAAAGAGTACTGAACTGTTATGTAATATGTGATATTCACACATGAACATATATATATAAGTCCTCCTATATGGCAGTGAATGCTGGACAATCTCCTCACAGATGAAGAAGGGATTTGAAGCAACCAAAATATCGTTCTACAGAAGGATGCTAAGAATACCATGAACCAAACGGGACCAATGACAAAGTTTTAAAGATAATGGAAACAAAAAGAAAAATGACATCAGGAAGAGAGAGTTGAAATTTCTAGGGCGCATAATGAAGAAAGAGGGTTTGGAAAGTGTGATACTCACAAGACAGATTGAAGGCAAGAGATTATAGAGGAAAACAACTCATAGCATACTTAGTGGGCCTGTGTAAATGAAAAGCGGAACAAGGTTTAGGAGAGATAACAAAAATACAAAATTTATTAGGAGGTACAAAGGGCAGGAAATTGTGGAGAGCCATGATTGCCAATATCCTGAAGGGACACAACACATTGAAGAAGTATACCTGTGCTCTTAAAAATGATGGCAATTTTTATAGATTTAATATTGAAATGAAATGAAACAAAAGTCTTGAAACAATGTATTGAAATTCAATTAATCAGAGATCTATAATACACAACTAAAATAGCAGCCAATGAACTGTTTAATTAATCTGTTCCTTTCATATTTTTAGACAGTCATTGGTATCCATGATTCATTGGTTACTCTGGCTGTATGGACTCTTTGAGCTTTTGCCTCAATCTATTCATATCCTACAGGATCCTCAAATCTGTTGTTGCTTGTTACAAAAAGGCCCCCACATTTGTTCAAGCCTCAGGGCCCTAAAAAACTTTGCCCACCACAGCTTGCATCTCAGTGATATGAATTTATTTTTAAAAATAAATAAAATTATTAAATGGTTTAATCTCTTTTGTAACATTCTTAAAGCTGTTTTTGTTTATGGGTGTCAAGTCAGATATTTATGGATATCTTGTGATAGACATCACCAAAAATATGAAGAAAGAGATAGATTTCAATTACATTTGTAAGTAAATGTGTTATCAGCAAACCAGGCCAAGTTAAAGGATTGAACACTGGTCTCTGGATTCCAGTATATGTACTTGATGAGATCATAAAATAAGAATATTTTTTCCATACTATGGTATTAGTTGTTTCCTTATAATAAAAAAACAGTTGGCATTCATTGACCGTGCAGTCAGTACTGTTTTGGGTTGATACTTATAAAATCCTTCTCTTAAAACACTTTTTTAGGAAAACAGTTTCCTCAAGTCCAATTACTGTATCACTTCTTTTAGTATTGATGGAGGTTTCCTTCCTAACCTTTTATTTGAAGTGGTGTGGAATGTCAACATCTTGATTATATATCATTTTCTTTTCAAATTATATATGCTATCCATTTTAGTTGGTAGTCCTTTAGTGATGTGGTTTTCTCTTATTATTGAGATTCTCATTGTGATTCTGCAGTGCCAGTCCACAATCTTCAAATCAGAATGATCTTTGCCAAGACCCTCAGGCTTTACTCACTCAAAGACTTTTTTTACCATTGATCTTAGAAGGCAGTTGTATAAAGCTGATATTTTAGATGTTTCTGAACGGGTTCGTCACCCTGCATTAAAAATGAAAGTCTCAGTCTGACAAGGCTATGTAAGAACATGATTCAAGTTTTCAGGTCGATATTTTGGTTTTGTAGCAATTTGTGGTGTTGGGGGAAACTACCTCTGGTACAATCTATTCTATGTTCAACCTCTTTTTCTTCGATATTTATTTTGTTATAGCTGATCTATACCCTGAGTGTTGAAGTGTTTAGGATGATGAAAATCATATATTCCCTCCATCTAACATTAAATATAGCAAAGGCTATATCTATTTTTAATAACCCACACCTAAAAGAGAAAACATTCATCCATATATATGAAACAAAAACAAAACAAAAGAATATCTTCTAGTTTAATGTTTCTGTTATATATCTAGAGAGTCTTGATAAAATTCAAAGAATCTGCAATGCTATCAGTCCTGACCTGGTATCTCAGCTTCAATCACTTTTACATTGCCATATTATAGCTTCCTTGTTCCTTTTCTAGATATATTTTCAAGGTAATTGTTCCGATGAGCTTTATTTTTTTGTACCTCAACTTCATAAAATTAAGGACAGTACTAGATTGGCAGTTAGGTCTCATCATTTTGAGATAGCTAGATATAACTGTAAGTTCTATGCTAGTAGTTTCTTCTTTCACACTTCTCACTTGTGAAACTCTTTTGTGGCTTCTTGCTTTCCTGTCTACTCTGATCTTCAAAAATTTAAATGCCGTATCAGTCATCATCATCTGTTTCCTTGAATCCTATTCTTTTGTTGTCCTCTCTCCTTAATAATAATTTTTCTCAGATTCTTTCACTCTTAGTGACCCTCTTGTGTCTTTGTGGCTTTATCGCCTTGCTTGAAAAAAATTAAAGATATATTTGATAGATATAAACATAGTAGTATGTCTTGTATATTAGAATGAATCCGTAAGAAAATATATATCTTCTGAGCATCCATACTTTTCAATAGGTTGATAATCAACAATGCTCTTTTCAATGGACATAAAATGGGGTATCAGTTTTGTTGTTAGAAAAGCAACACACTGATCCCTCACTTTATGTTTCTTCATGGAATACAAAAGCTATTGGGGACTGTTGTTGGCTAATATTTGTGAAATGGAGCCATGTCTTCATTCACAACATTAATCAGACGATGATTCTCATCATTGTTTGGGTGTGGTCAACACAATCATCTGAAAGTCATCATTGCTTTGTGTATTTGGATGGCTGCAATCAGATTTTTTTTTTCTTTTTTGTTCTTTCTTTTATTTGAGGCCTGTGGACAGCTGGTTGGGTAGCCCATGCTGTTGGTTTGAACAGGGAAGAGAGACAAACATAATGTTGATAAAGTTAACTGCCTGGAAGGTCCCAAGGTTAGAAAAAGGTTTTAGACTAGTGAGGAATGATAATGGATAGGAGAGAATGAACACTGGACACACATTCAATAATAAATATATATATAAACTTACATTATATATAGATAAATACACCAGCACGATTTCTTTGTATGTGACTATCTGTCAATCTCTCTCTCTATATATAATATTCAGTTGGATGGATATGAATTTGTGACCCTGGATTTCCTGCTTTTGCAATCATCATATAAGTATGATATATAAGATTAATATGAGTAAAAGTTTGTCACTTAGCTGATTGATGTTACCTTCAGCATCCTGACTCCAGAGTTTTGTAGGCAGACCTGTCCATCCACTCTTCAGGGGATATTAGCAATTTACTCCGACTCCAGAGTTTCCTCTTCATTTATCAGCAATTTACTGCTTATATTTTTTTATTTTTTTCCTTTCTATTCATTTATCATTGGTGTGATTTTTTTTCGGTATTTTTATGAACATGTGTGTGTTTTCATGTGCACTATATATATATATATATATATATATATATATATATATATATATATACAGGTAAAAATCCATGGGTAAATAATCCAAGTGGATCCTAATAATATAAAATATTAAAACTAATCCACAAAGAGAGCTCAATGTATTTACTACGGAGCATATATAAATAAACTACAAATGAATGAAATTCAAAGATACCCTATTTGAATAGCTATTTCTCTCTGCAAGCATTAACCTTGCAAGGTTTGTCAACACAAAGAGGTTTGGAGATAAAGTAAAAAGGTATATAAGGTATGTTTAGGCAGCAAGTATTCATGCATACAAGTTTGATTGCCACAAAGACACCATATTGGTTCTTGAAAATGACTGAGATGGTCAAAAGAGTTTGAACAAAAGAATAACACAATAGGAACTTTGGACAGTTTATCCATAATTTTGACCACAATATTCAACCCCTGATTTGAAAATTGAAAAAGTACAATAAAAAAAATTAAGCAGGCAGACCTCATCTGTTATTTTTAATCAAACTCATTTGGTTGATTTATTGATTTATATTTTACAGGTTATTTAAATCCTTAAATATTTTTTTAGATTGTAATAATTTTTGGGAGGTAATAATGATTTACTGATACAAGTCCTACTAATTAACCCAGAGAAAGAGGTGGCAACTACCCTTTCGCAAGGGTAGTTGCGTGCCATTCAATATAAAGAACCCAACTGGAATTGGAACTCAGCACTCTCACTTCCAATTCTGAGCCATTATCCATTACACCCTATGTCCATTCAAGTTTACAGCAGCTGGTATTCCGAAGCGGTCACCCAATTAGGTACTGACCAGAGGCTCAACCATTGATCTTTCAAGAACTGGTGTTTCAACGTGATATGGCTGTAAGTTTAAACTTGTTTGGATATATATATATATTTCAGCAAATATACAAAGTAAGCAAGTCCTAAGGGAGTCTGCTACAAAGTCATATTGGAGAAAAGGAGCTTGATGCTATAGTTAATGTCAGAGCATAAATATAATTTGCTGACTGAAACTGAAAACTATAGTCGTGGTCCCTTATTGACTCCCTGTGTGTACCATTTTTCAATTTTGGGGGTAATTAAGGAGCCTTGAATAAAATAAATTTATTACAAAAAAAAAAACATCACTGATTTGTATGTTTTTTTTTAAATTTATATTACTCTTTCTGAAGAAGTGTTGAATGAAAAAGGTTCCTTTAAAAGAATACATTCTGACATTTTAGAAACCATATATATATATATATATATATATATATATATATTCAGTAAATCAAAATAGTTTGAGTGACTTATCTGGTAAGCTGGCTGAAGTGTATCAAGATGCTCATCAGGACCAGATGTCTGATAATGAGATATCTTTATTAATTTATTTAATTTGGTTTAGTTATTTACTGACTTTTTGCTAGCCTGTAAAAGCATGTGAAATTCTTGCAATTTTCACATATTTTGTAAGTTTTATTATTATTATATATATATATATATATATATATATATATATATATATATATATATATATATATATATATACACACACACACACACACAACGATGAACTTTACATGCCTTCATAGATTCTCCCACAATTGCCAATTTTATGTGCAAGCACAATCACACAGGGGAAAGGAATGGTTTTAATTCAGGGAAAAATATTCTGTTCCTTTCCCCAGCTGAAGATTTTTTTTTCTTCTTCTTATGATGATGATGATGATATATGCATTTTTTTTTAATCACTATAATTAAACAGTGATATATTTTTCTTCCACCTTTCCTCAAAATCAACACGGATTAGTTCATTATTTGTTTGAGGTAATAGGAGAGCATAACACACACTAACTTACTAACAAAGGAACAATCAAAATTATAACATATCTGTGTGTCTCTCTCTCTCTCATATATATATATATATATATACACACACACACAGACACACACACACACACACTATAGGCCACAAAACTGGTTTTTAGTAAGATTCATGCCTTGTTTGGTTTAATAAATTCCTACTAAACTAGGAAGCTGAAAGTAACATGTTAATGCATGACATCCAGTTTTTTAGAAAGCAAGGTAAGCATTAGTTAGCAAGGTGGGTTTCATAAAAGCGGTTAAATTTTAAGAAAACTTTATGCAGTCATGGATTAATTCTACTACTACTACTATCATCATCATCATCATTATTATGATGATGATGATGATGATGATAATAATATATATATATATATATATATATATATATATATATATATATATATATATATATGATAAAACCCTTCAAGAGAAGAGAGTAAATTAATTTTGAAAAAGATTTGCAACCTTCAGTTTTTAGGTGATTCTTAGAAATCCAGAAGGTGGCACAATACTTTGGCATTGTGTGTGTGTGTGTGTATGCGTGTGTGTATATATGTGCGTGTGTGTGTATATATATATATGTGTGTGTGTGTATATATGTGCGTGTGTGTATATGTATATATATATATATGTGTATGTATATATATATATATATATATATATATGTGTATATATATATATATATATATATATATATATATATATATATATAAATTGCTATGTATTTGTTCATTCAGATATTTATAACACTTTGTTTAGACTTGATCCTGCCCTTAGTCAAGGAGCTTCCAATGAGGATTGAACCCACTAGCTACCATGAACTATTGCTTAAAGGCAGGCACCCCATACATGTGCATTAAGAAATTAGTACAATTTTTTTATCATGCCTCAAAACACAAATATCTAATGCATGCATTTGCATATTTTCAATTCTATAGCTACTTACTAGAATACATCAAATCTCCGCACATATGCATTCGGATATTATAGTTTGAGATCGACAGTGTGTGCCTACATGGTCACACACACACTGCAAGGCCATCTCTGTACATTTGTATGTTGATGCTTACAGACCCCCACACACATTTGTATGAGCCCAAATCTTTCTCTCATCCCGGTATAAATAATTAAAAGAAACCTCTCTTACAATTGTTTCTCATTTGGGGAAGATGCAGCCAACAGATTTTGTATGTTGTAAGCCAAACACAACAAGAAACAACAACAACAACAAAAAAAAAAAAAGAGAAAACTAAACTAGAAATTGATTATTTAAAAACAACAATAAATAATAACATAACCAACAAAAAAAACAACAATGTTGATACTGTCCAGCCCTGATGGTGGTGGTAGTGACGCCCCCTGTCATTTCCATTAAGGTACTACATTTCCCTCATCTTCAACCTCTCCCCGACTGCCAATTTTCCCCCTTTTTTTTTCTTTTTTTCTTTTTCCCCCACTTTCTTTACCCTCCCCTAACTATCAATCGCTGTTATTAAACAAGGCACACTGTTCCTATCTTCACCTTCCCAATTTTCCTGAACCTCCCTTTTTCTGTCAGACACCACCCCCTGGGGTTATTTTTAGTATCTGCATCTCGTCGCCCATTCTAACACTGCTCCGGCCTGCGCACTCTACATTCCTGCCCTTTCTGTAGTTTATGGCTGTCTGTGCATCTCCCCCAGTGTCACCCCTTCAACCCCCACTGCACTGGACACCCCCACAACTGTAATCTGGTTTTCACTCTTCCTCATACATGGAAATAATTTGCACAACTCTAACTTTTGTTTTTTTTTTTTTCTTTATCATTAATTTCTCTTTTGTCTATCGATCTCTTTCTGTCTGTAAACTTACATACATGTCATCTGTTCATTTCTATCTGCCTTTATATATGTCTCATTCTCTTTTTTTTAGTCTGTCTTTACATACCCATCGTGGTCTGTTCTTGTTCATCAATTTATCTGCCAAGACATATCTTTCCATCGGTCTATTTCAAATTTTCAGGAATCATTCAAATTTAGCCATAGAGCTATATTTTCTATTTCTACTTCTTATGGATGGGAGTTGCAATAAAAAGCAGGAGAAATGAAGATGAAAGAAATACTAGTGAAAAATGAATAATAATTGACAATGCTTCATCTAAAAAGGCTAACCAGCAGGAGTCATTCAAATTTAGTCATATAGCTATATTCTCTACTTCTACTTCTTATGGATGGGAGTTGCAATAAAAAGCAAGAGAAATGAAGATGAAAGAAATACTAGTGAAAAATGAATAATAATTGACAATGCTTCATCTAAGAAGGCTAACCAGCAGGAGTCGTTCAAATTTAGCCATATAGCTATATTCTCTACTTCTACTTCCTATGGATGGGAGTTGCAATAAAAAGCAAGAGAAATGAAGATGAAAGAAATACTAGTGAAAAATGAATAATAATTGACAATGCTTCATCTAAGAAGGCTAACCAGCAGGAGTCATTGAAATTTAGCCATATAGCTATATTCTCTACTTCTACTTCTTATGGATGGCAGTTGCAATAAAAAGCAAGAGAAATGAAGATGAAAGAAATACTAGTGAAAAATGAATAATAATTGACAATGCTTCATCTAAGAAGGCTAACCAGCAGGAGTCATTCAAATTTAGCCATATAGACATATTCTCTACTTCTACTTCTTATGGATGGGAGTTGCAATAAAAAGCAGGAGAAATGAAGATGAAAGAAATACTAGTCAAAAATGGCTAATAATTAGTAATGTAATATTTTGGAATTTTTCCTGTTTTATAATTTGTTGTCTTAAGTACTTTTCTTCTTTTCCCTTTAGACATGGTTTCAGTCCAACCAGACTTGACACAGACAGTCGTGACAGTACGTACTGCCAGTGTTGACTCCCCAAACAACAATGTTGAAACACCGGTAGATAAAACAGCCGTGATGACCAACAAATCTCAGCAACTTGCCCAGACACTGACCAAAAGCAACAGCAAACTGCCCGATCCACCCTTGAACAGTTCCATTGAGAAACTCACCATTAAAAGCAATAAAAATGCCATGACAATGAGTACAAGCATGAGTAGCTCTCGACCGACATCAAACGGGGACATGCAATCTTCAAATCGCCTTTCCCTGATGTCTGGTCTCTTGCCATGTAACATCGACATTGAGGCCGTAACGTGGGGCACCTTCACACATACAGGTGGTCGTCTATGTCTGACTGAATCAGGTAAGTGGCTTTCTTTCTTTTTTCCCCGTGAACAATTTTACATTGTCAATGGTAGATACTAATTTTTTTTTTATAGAATTAATTGCTACTATTTTAGAGCCTGTTTTGTTGTTGGTTGTGTGGAAAACTATCATCTTCTTTATATCAATATTTCCCCCGTTTGATAATGTAAAGATCTTTGAGTGAGATTTTGCAGCATGAATCTCTCAGGTCTAATGAAGGATTGTTATTTAAAATATAGAACTGTTTTTGTTTTTAATTTATAAATAATATTGCATAACTTTATGAACATGGTAAAAAAACGATCTGTTTCCATACAGAAAACATTTGGTATTAATTAACTGAAGAGTTAGTGTTACTGCTAGCTGAAATTCATAAAAGTCCTTTACTTAGAAGTGCTTTTACAAGAAATAGCTTTTTTAAACCTGTTTGAAGCTAGGGAAGGTTACTGAACAGAATAATCAAACGAATGTTGGTAATGAATGATAATACTTAGGACAAGAACAACACATATAAGATTCACCAGCGGCACACAGAAGTAATCAACTGCTAGAAGTGAGTTAAGTGAATTCCATAATGAATCTCCAACTGCAGACCAACATACAGTATTTACTACTGCATTTATATGAATGGAGACATAGCCATTATTGTCTGTAAGTATGCAGAAAAATCCTTTATTTAAAAGTGCTTTTTCAAGAAATAGCCTTTTCAATTCCATTGGCACCAGTTTATAGGGTCTGATGATGGAATTTTATTTAATGTATGGAATTGATTTTCAATACACAGGTTCATATATTGCAGTATACACACACACATATATATATATATATATATATATATATATATATATATATATATATTCTAACTCATATATACATGCATCAGGAAGTATACATGCACATATGCGTGGGATTTATCTTTCTTGTGAAATTATTTTTTTTTACTTATGACATTGAAAGAATCATATATTGCCTGAAACAAGATTCTAAACTGAATGTCAAAAATGTCAAGTTTTGCAGGAATCTTTTCCCAGAGGCCAACCTGCACTTATCATGAATTTCTGAGTGCATCTTTGCCTATTCTACTAATACCACAAGTGGTCTTTCTTTGACTATTTTCTTTGATAGGAAATGGAACCAAATGAATTCTGTCAGTCAGTTTATTTTTATTTTCTCTTCATGTAAATTAGTTCGAGTCTTTTGTTACATTTCTCCTTTGTGTTTTGTTTTCTATAAATTTTTCTCATCCAATTGATTCAAAAGTAGAAATAAACATCCTTATGCCAAAGGCTAACGTTGCGTAATGAAATAAAATGTATTCCTGATCCTTGAATCCGAAGGAAGCCTTATTTAATATTCACAAGGGATGTAGTACTTTGAAATAACTTTCAGAAAGTGGATTTGTATCTCTTTGCAAAAAGGAAATATTTCTTTAAAAATTGATTAAATCTGCATTACAAATATTTCCTGTTTGGCTTCACAAAGAAAATACTTCAACAAAAAAAATTTTAAATAACAAAATCTTTACTTATTGCTTGTACTAACTTAAGGCAATGAGACTGCATCAGTATTTTGTAAGAAATTTCAAACTTGTCTGTCAGTTCTATTTCCAGGAAAGGCGGGGATAGGAATTTGTGTTTTCTGATACCCATTTTTGGAGGCACAGTGAAGTAATGGTTAGCGGCTCAGATTGAGGAATACGAGAGCCAATTTCAAATTCCAGTTGAGTTAGTTACATTCACTTACATTCAAACAAACTTGGGAAAGGTATAAATCTATCTCTACTCCCAGTTATGGGTAAAAGGCAGAACAAACTGGATCCTATAGCCTTGGTTGGCATCTGGCCCAAAACGCACCACAGCTACCACAGCTGCAGAGGTGCCCCTATGACTATAATGAGTTATGGGACTTGCGATCATGATTCCATTTTTGTTTTCTTGTTTTAGCAAAAAAAAAAGAAAAATCAAACAAGTTGTTTCCTTTGGGTATGATTTCAATAATAGTAATTATATTAATCAAATTATAATTAAAATTAACTGAACCCATGTGTTATATACTGTACCTATGAACACTAATAGTGATGTCCCAATCCTCATAAATACATTGGACACTGGTGTAAGTGGGGGTAATATGCTGTCTCAAGTAGTCCATGACGAGCAGTGGTTTAACTGGCGAGTATTGTATTTTGTTGATATTATAAAGATTTACATTTTATTTCCAACCTCCATTTTGGTTATTCCTCATTCAGTAACACTTTCTAGGTTACAACACTAACATAGATGACATCATATAAAGATTCCAATATAGCAGCAAATCTTTTAATAAATTTAGTTTTATTACCAAAAGTAAATCAATGATAATCTTATTAATCTATTTGTAATAGTAAAATCTTTGATAAACATTTTGACGGCATTATTGTAAATTATCATTGCATTCTAGTAACAAGAAAAAGTCAACATCGTATATGCTGTTACAATAATGTGCATACAGAGATTCATTTCAGGTATTTGTATGGGAAAAGAAACTACGCAACTGAGATCAGATTAATTGATAAATAGATTGAAACATGTAAAGGCAGTGGGTGATAAAAAATGAGAGAGAAACCCCAGGCCCACAAAAACACCAAGAAGCAAGACAAATTATGAAATAATACTGTAATATACTGTACCTATGGACACTAATGGGTATGTCCCAATCCTCATAAATATGTTTGACACTATAAGTAGTCTACCACTAGCAGTGGTTTACCTACTTCATGCTGCTGGCGAGTATTATATTTTCTTGATGTTATAAAAATTACCATTTCATTTCCAACCTCCATTTTGGTTATTGCTCATTCAGTCACCTTCCTGGGTTACAACACCCCATGAAAATCATTGACAACTATGAATACTTTATCTTGTTATTTTCTTTGTTTATCATTTGTCAGTATCTTCTCATTATCTCCTGTATTCTTTGTAACCCTTATTGCGCATCCATGTTTTAAAATAAACATGAATTTCTTTCTCATGTGATAGAGGAATAAGGAAAACACAGATGTTGCATTGAGCCTTTCTTATTGCAACCCAGTAAAAAATCTTTACAAAGAATGCAATATTTTTATGTTTCTTTCCCTATCTACTTTTCAATCTTTTATTCATTTCTCTTGATATCCAGCTATCAAGCTTGCCTCTATCTCTTCCTCCCCCCCTCTCTCTCTATATATATAGAGAGAGAGGGAAGCTTGATATCCAGCTATCAAGCTTGCCTCTATCTCTCCCCCCCCTCTCTCTCTATATATATAGAGAGAGAGGGGAGGGAGGAAGAGATAGAGGCAAGCTTGATAGCTGGATATCAAGCTTGCCTCTATCTCTTCCTCCCTCCCTCCCTCTCCCCCTCTCTCTCTCTATATATAGAGGGGGGGAAGAGATAGAGGCAAGCTTGATAGCTGGATATCAAGCTTGCCTCTATCTCTTCCTCCCTCCCCTCTCCCCCTCTCTCTCTCTATATATATATAGAGGGGGGGAGGAAGAGATAGAGGCAAGCTGGATATCAAGCTTGCCTCTATCTCTTCCTCCCTCCCTCCTCTCTCTCTCTCTCTCTCTCTCTCTCTCTCTATATATATATATATATATATATATAATCATCCACAGACAGACTGTTTCACAGCTCATCAGTGTGGCTGGTCGTTCAATTGCCTCAAGCCAGGATCGAAACCCGACTGATTTGGTATCAGTCGGAGATTTTACCCCTAAGCCATTGGCGCACGACAGAGATGAATGTGAAATTAGACATATTTATTTTTAGACAAACACGCCAGTGACTGGAGAACTTGATTCGTCTTAACAGAAAGTCTTGCATCAGCAGCAGTAACAGTCACTGTTTACAAATTCACTTTTCTCCCTGAAGAGCTCAACCGAAATAATTTTTTCAGGAGTATGTATATATATATATATATATATATATATATATATATAGATATTGTCATCCACAGACAGGCTGTTTCACTGTATCACAGCTCATCAGTGTGGCTAGACATCCGATTGCCTCAAGCTGGGATCGAAACCCGACTGATTTGGTATCAGTCAGAGATTTTACCCCTAAGCCATTGGCGCACGACAGAGATGAATGTGAATTTAAACGTACAGTGTAACCTGGATATAAGAGAGATTTTCTCTGGTCCCAAATTAGAGCCTGTGATAATGTATATATAATAGACCAAACCCTGATATAAGAGAAATCCGGATATAAGATACTTCTTCTCCGGTCCCGACAACTCTCTTATATCCGGGTTACACTGTATTTATTTTTAGACAAACACACCAGTGACCACAGAACTTGATTCGTCTTAACAAAGAATTTTCCCCTCACCTAATTTTCTTTTCATTTTTCTCTAGCTTTCTTGCTTGCCACCTTTCCTTTTTCACGCCCCCACTTTTTTTTTTACTTTCCCTCACTTTTCATAATTCATTCACACTTAATAATATTATGTACATTTCTCAATCATCTCAGAAGTGCCAAGGGTTTCAACACATACTACACTTTGATCCTTAGTAGAAAAACACACAACAGTTTTATATACTAACAAATATAATAATATTAATAATAGTATAAATATTTATAATATATTAAAAACTTTGTAAGGGAAACAAGCTCTGATAAATATATATATATATATATTTTTTTTTTTTTCAATTTGCAGGTGTAAGCCTGACAATTCCTGAAGGTGCCATTCGAAAGGGACAAAATGAAGATGTCTTCCTTGCAGTATGCCGAGATGACAAAGACAGACCTAAATTAACAGGTGAGATAAATAGAAAGAGAAATGCTTGTGTCTATCTTGGCAAAAGACAACCTGAAACTGAGAAATGGATTTGAAAGATACCTGATATTTGGCAAACATATTATAGGGATCAGACTACCTGAAAAAGATTTTATAAGAGGGTACAAACTTTCAATACCCTTCTCTCTGTGTGCATGTGACCGAGGAGCTAGGACGTTAGTATTCGAACCATAAGAACTGGGTTGGAATTTTGCCATAGTCAATTTGTTAGGGAGATGACTTTTTGATTTTTATCAGCCCGGGGAGACAATACCAGCATGTGAGGACCTACAAGAAAATGCCTGTCATTTATACCACACGTTAACCCAAGCATTGTGAATTGGCTAAATAGAACTGTTTGGAATCCATTGATGGTTGTGCTTGTAGAAAGTCACAAGTCATCGTGATTGAGGATTTGAGTATACTGGCCAAGTTCAAATTAGTTCAGTTGAATCTGCAACAGGAATTGGATAACCACCCTAGCAGACAGGTGTGCTTAAATAATGAGTAGGTATGCTATATTTGTGGTTAAAACTGCTTAATATCAGGGATTATATATATCACACATTGAGAGCTGGTGTCTATAATATAGTTGCTTGATGTAGAATATCAGAGCTATAAATTATATATTAATAATCAATATACATTTATTAGTTTCATGCACAATGCAATATTCAGGTGCTGGACCATTACATAAATTTATATATATATATATATATATAGTCATCCAGATAGAGACTGTTTCACAGCTCTTCAGGGTGGCTAGACATCCAATTGCTACAAGCCGGGATTGTAACCCAACCAAGTTGACATTAGTCAGAGATCCTACCCCTAGGCTATCTTTAATGTTTTTCTATGCAAAATATGCCAGTGGCTTGGAGAACTCAATTCATACTTGAAGAGTAATGCAGTAGGAGCTGCTGTTTTTAAAACTCCTTTTCTCTCGAGAGAGCTCAACCAGATTTCCCGGGAGCATATATATTGTCATCCACAGACAGACTGTTTCACAGCCCTTCAGGGTGGCTAGACGTACTGGATTATAGTAATAGTGGAGCAGTTCATATTATTTACAGATAAACATAAATAAATAGAAAAAGAAAAAATGTACAAATATATTCATGGACATAAAAGTTGTGCAGATGTGTATTTTTCTACATTTTATTTATTTATATTTTCTTCCATTTCATGGCTATCCTGAGGATGGTCTTACGCAGTTTTCTTTTGCATAAAATTTCAAAATTCAATTCTCCTGACAAGTATACTATTTACTTGAAATTCTCTTGGATTGGAAAGAAGAATGAACCTTTGGTTGATCAGATTATTTCCTGTATTTCTGGGCCACTAAATCACAGGCTGTTTTCTCTACCAGAGCCGTTTTTCCTGAGGGACGAACCTTTGGTTGATCAGATTATTTCCTGTATTTCTGGGCCACTAAATCACAGGCTGTTTTCTCTACCAGAGCCGTTTTTCCTGAGGGACGAACCTTTGGTTGATCAGATTATTTCCTGTATTTCTGGGCCACTAAATCACAGGCTGTTTTCTCTACCAGAGCCGTTTTTCCTGAGGGACGAACCTTTGGTTGATCAGATTATTTCCTGTATTTCTGGGCCACTAAATCACAGGCTGTTTTCTCTACCAGAGCCGTTTTTCCTGAAGGGTGAACCTTTGGTTGATCAGATTATTTCCTGTATTTCTGGGCCACTAAATCACAGGCTGTTTTCTCTACCAGAGCCGTTTTTCCTGAAGGGTGAACCTTTGGTTGATCAGATAATTTCCTGTATTTCTGGGCCACTAAATCACAGGCTGTTTTCTCTACCAGAGCTGCTTTTCCTGAGGGGTGAACCTTTGGTCAAGCAGATAATTTCCTGTATATCTGGGCCACTAAATCACAGGCTGTTTTCTCTACCAGAGCCGTTTTTCCTGAGGGGTGAACCTTTGGTTGATCAGATTATTTCCCGTATTGCTTCAATCATCAGAGTTTAATTTAGAAATTACTCTTTTTCCTTTCAGACAAACAAACAATTCTCAGCCCCGTAATACTGTGTGGACCTGCATCAGTCATGTTGAAGAAGCCTGTTGTGATATCATTTCAACATTGTGCTAATATGAGGCAAGGTGCTTGGATACTGTCCGTCTATAATTGCGATACACCAATTGAGGAAGCTTCTTATTGGACAGTAAGTCACTTACATCTATTCCGGGTTTTTTAAATTTTTTTTATTATTCACTGATTGGTTCCAGGGTTATAGCCACATCATGTTGAAACACAGGTTCCTGTACAATCACCAAAGTTAAGCAACATTAAGGCTGGTCAGTACCTAGATGGGTGACCACTGGGGAATACCAGATGCTGTAAGTTTGAATGTACGTCAGTGTAATGGATAATGGCTCGGAATTGTTCAAGAGCCAAATTCCAGTTCTCATTGGGTTCATTTTATTCACTTACATGCAAATACCTCTAGGAAAGTCATGAACCCAACTCTTTGCCCCAGCTATACAGTAAGACTTGAATCACTAAACTGTTATTATCACTCCCCCTGCACACACACAAAAAAAAAACAGTGTTTCATATCATTGTATTTTTATCATTTATTTCTTTGTAGGGACTGAAAACATCCTGCAAACCTGTCCTAAGTCGACATGCCCTTTCAAAATTAATGATATACTCTCTGCAGCCATTTTGGCACTATCAGCCATAGTGAAAATTTGGGGGTTCAGGGAATGCTAAGAAATTTTTTCCTATACAAATTGATGTCAATTGCTGATTAGCCTGATGGAATTCTGGCTTACAAAACATCTCTCTGGGATTCTTTACTTTTGGAGAGACTGGGGAAACCTGTATTTCAAAAGACAATTCATTTATCTCCCTTTCAAAAATTCTTGCAATTAAAAAATGTTTTCTGGCTTTAAATAACCTGCAAAGGCTTGATAAGCCATCGAAAACGAATCAATGTTATAATTGGTTCCAATGTTTCCGAAAATATTTTAGACAACTGAATAACTTTTTTAAAATTTTGTTTATTGATACTGAGTCCAGGATTTTATAGTACATTCCTGTGATTTATGTTCTTAGTATATGATAATATATTTTTTTTTTAATTGTTTCACCCTATGCAAGGCAGGAATCCACAAGCACGCAAGTGATTACAGAGAGTTGGAGCTAGAGCAAATAGGAGTGATAGAGGAAAGGATGAAGAGACGGTTAGGGGATAGATCAGGACATCTGGAGACGCCGGTTGACATTACATTTGAATAGTTGGAGATTATAGCTGTCAAGGAAACAAGAAAAAGGGAGGGAGTTCCACAGGCGAGAGGTTCAAGACATGAAGCTATTGGAGTAGAAGAGAGAGCTACATTTAACAGTTTCGACAGTGAAAGGGTGAGAGCGAGATGTCAGCCTAGTTGAACGCTTAAATTCATGAAGTCTGGGAACCAGCGAAAGCAGCTCATCGGAGCAGTTACCGTGAAAGTATTTGTAAAGAGAAGTTTTCTTAATGTCATCCAAAAGTTTGAAACTGCAGGAAACTGTGATAACAGTAACTATAGTCACCAAATCAAGTCCATACTAACTTCAATGAGATGAAGTCCATAGAGTAGATCTGCTGAAATCGTGATTGACTTAGTGTAGCTTAGACTGGCATAAGGCTGCAAATGAGGCTTTAATTTACTATTCTATTGTAACTGATCTAGTGAAATCAGTTAGCTAGTCATCACATTACATTGACGGGGAACTTCAACATGGTGTAATGGTTAGCAGGCTTGTCTCCCTACAACTGAGTAGTGAGTTTCATCCGCACTGGGTGCTCCACACTTTTGGCCTTGTGCCACATCTGAGCTAAGCTTAGAAAATCATTTCAGGTGCTTTGATATGTTGTAATCGTTTGCACGCTTGTCTCCCCAGAGCAATTATGACTTTGATCTGCACATGGTGCCCCACACTTTCAGCCTTGTGCCACATCTAAGCTATGCTTACAAAATACTTTTAGCACTTTGGCTTGATGTAAGCTATCTCGCTAGATCAATTATGACTGAGTAGAGAGTTTGATCCTAACTGGATGCCCCACACTTTTGGCCTTGTGCCACATCTGAGCTATGCTTAGAAAATCATTTGGGCATTCTAACATGGTGTGTAGTGAGTTTGATTCTCAATGGATGCTCTACACCTTTGGCCTTGTGCCACATCTAAGATATGCTTAGAAAATCACGATCAATTATGACTGAGTAGATAGTTTGATCCTAACTGGATGCCCCACACTTTTGGCCTTGCGCCACATCTGAGCTATGCTTAGAAAATCATTTGGGCGTTCTAACATGGTGTGTAGTGAGTTTGATTCTCAATGGATGCTCTACACCTTTGGCCTTGTGCCACATCTAAGATATGCTTAGAAAATCACGATTACTGAAGTGCCCAAAAGATCAGTTGAGATTGTGTGGGCAACATTAAATAGCAAAAAGAATAAGTTCCATTGTTTGAATAACTCTGGAATGATAATGATTCTTTGAAAAAGTTTTTAGACAATATATTTACAAAAGAAAATGGCGCCTGAATTTATGTGATGGTGTGTTTTTTTGTTTTTTTTTAAGAGATAGATTTTTTTTTTTTTTTTTTTAAGAGATAGATTTTTTTTTTTTTTTTTTTAAGAGATAGATTTGTTTTTTTCTTTTTTTTAAGAGATAGATTTGTTTTTTTTTGTTTTTTTAAGAGATAGATTTGTTTTTTTCTTTTTTTTAAGAGATAGATTTGTTTTTTTCTTTTTTTTAAGAGATAGATTTGTTTTTTTCTTTTTTTAAGAGATAGATTTGTTTTGTTTTTTTTTTAAGCGATAGATTTGTTTTGTTTTTTTTTTTAAGAGATAGATTTGGGTTTTTTTTTTAAGAGATAGATTTGGGGTTTTTTTTTTTTAAGAGATAGATTTGTTTTTTTTTGGTTTTTTTAAGAGATAGATTTGTTTTTTTTTGTTTTTTTTTAAGAGATAGATTTTATAACTGCTTGATGTATAATAAAAAAAAATTTCTTTGCCCAATTTTTTGGCCTGTCCAAAAAATAAAGGAAAATATTGATGTTTTGGTCATTGATCCGATTTTGGGAAGTGGACTACACTGAAAACTTTTTCGCACATATTCATATGATAATGTTTAGCTAAATAATTCAGTAACAATGTGAATTATCACTGCAATAGAATAAAAGGCGGCTGGTATTGAGGATAAAACAATGGATAAATCCCGGATTGGAAATGGGAACTTAAGCCATAAATTTTCAGCAGAAGGATAGACACGCATGAGTAGACAGCCTTGTTGTTTTGTGTTTCTTTTAAACAATGTAAATTCACATTAAGACCCATATACCGCAACCCAGTAGACATAAATTTACACTGTTTAAAAAACAAAACAAAAAACAAGGATGCTTACTAAAAGATGTGTATCTATTAAATATAATGTTTAAAGTAATAAAAATAATCAATTCAGAATATAATCTAAAACAATAAGAATGTGAAATGTTAGGATATATATATATATATAAAAGAACATATTCGTTCTACAGATAAATGCTGAGAATTCTGTAGACAGAGCATGTGAGCAAAGAGGAAGTTTTAAGGGAAATGAAAACAGAAAGGACAGTTATACACCTAAGGAAAGAGGGCTTGGAGAATTTGATACTCTCAGGACATATTGAAAGCATGAGGAAAACAGCAAGTAACCAATCTAATGAGCTTGTGTAAAAGAATGGCAGAATAGGGAATGGAAGGGATAGCAAAAGAAAAAAAAATATTTCTATGATCGATAAGGGATAAGAAATTGTGGAGAGCCATGATCACCCTCGAGAGATGGCAGATAAAAGTAGAACTATTTTCTTTTTGCCTGCCTGCTGCTGAAACTTTAAGTTCTCCTTGCCTGCCTGCTGCTTGATACGATTTACTGCTGCTTCTTTCTTCCTACTGCCATCATTGAAGCCGTTCTGTAATCTCTCTTTATTTGTTAAAAAGACGATAGAACCTTTTTTTCGGTATACACTTGTCAGCATTTTGGTAAATCACAAAATTTGACCAAATTATCCAATCTAATAACTATATTTATATTGCTTTTTCATTTTGTTTTTGTTTTTTCACCAGAAAACGGTGACTCTTGGCCAAGAAACAATCAACACACCAATCTACACACAACTTGATCCGAACCACTGCCACATCATGACAGAACAGCTTCAACGTTACACACTCATTGGGGAGTCAGTACCCGGGGGCAGAGCAATCAAGATACTGCGACTTGTGGCTTTTGCCCCGGCTATGCCACCTTCCATGGATTACAGCATTCGAGTCTACGTTGTGGAAGATACACAAGATGCACTCGAGGTGAGTAGTTCAACATTTTCGTTTCTATCTTGATAAATGTAAAATTTTTATCGAATGTGTGATTTTTATTCCTTAAGGCTAATGACAGAAAAGGTATTTTAAATTTGCCTTAAAAAAAACTACTCTCTCTGTCCCATAACTATTGTTACATTTATCTACACATTTCATATACTAAATGTAACAACTATTATGGAACAAAGGTTCGGGTTTAAAAAAACTTATTTATACATAAATGTTACTTAAACATTTTTAGTTTTCTCACTGCCTCTGTCCCCAAATAGTTATTACTTTTGGCAACACATTTCATATACTAAATGTAACATTATTTACATTATTCGGACTATTGTCCTCATCTTTGTCACCATATTTATTACAACGTTTCGACTGTTGTATGCTCCAGCCTTCTTCAAGTGGTTGGAATGTCGAACTGAAACCTTTATTTTGCTCACTGGGATGGCCTGTTCTAGTTCCACGTGCCATGTCTAATGGATGTCAGTTATCAGTTGTCTCCTGTTAATTTCCTTCTGAAAGTTCTCCACTGCCTTAACTGGGGTATTGAACTCACACTCAGTGGAGAACTTGGAGAGGGGAATTAACAGGAGATAACTGATAATTGACATACATTAAACATGGCATGTGGAACTAGAACAGTCTACCCCAGTGAGCGAAATATAGGGTTCAGTTCAACATTCCAACCACCTGAAGAAGGCTGGAGCATACAACAGTTGAAACGTTGTAATAAATATAGCGACAAATATGAAGACATAGTCCAAATAATGTAAATAGTGTACATAATACCTCATCTCCGAAATATAGACAAATACTAAATGTGATAACTATTATGGGACAGAGGTAGGAAGGTCTTACCGTTTTACTGTTGAACTCACTAGATGCAACCACCACTTCTAATTTAACTGTTTCTTTTCTCGCACTTCCCACCTGTGGAACTCACTTCCAATGTTTTGCTTCCCTGATAACTACAGGGTGATTGAAAAGTAACTTTCCATTTTTAAATACTCATAATTTATTTATTAACTATAATTTTTATAAGAAATGGATATGAGAGGAAAATGTTTAGAAACAGGTTTTATTTAAAATTCAATATGGGCCCCAGATTTCACTACTTGAGCCACCCAGGAATCGTGTCAACTCTTGTGATAATGTAAGAAATAACTTTTTGTATTTGCCCTTCAAGTTCTTCCAAAATCTTAGCTTGGTATAGTAGACTTGCTTCTTTAACCCCCCCCCCCCCCCCAAAGAAAAAAGTCACCGGGTGTTAAGTCAGGACTCCTGGCTGGCCTCTCATACATAAAATAGGGAGTTACTTTTGCAATCATTATGTTCTGTCTTCTTGGACCCTGTTTCCTTTTGTTATTTCTTCAATCCTCCCCCATTCTCAGGCTTTTCTTTCACTTTCACTTCCTCGTAACATTCTATTGGCATTATCACCTTGGGGTGAAATGATAAAGAAAAAAATAAAAGCTGTTTCTGTGGCATCAGTCAGTCTCAAGAGACCATAGACCTGCATTTTAAGAGATCTTGATTCAAACGGTGCTGTTAAGTGCCACATCTGTCTTTTACCAATTGAACACGGTCTTATAACCAGTAGACTCTTCGGGGGACTGATTAATTGATTTGTTTTTTTACCGCTTATCAACTTTTTGTTGGTCATGTTTTGGATTATAGGAAGTTTGCTTATGGTACCTGGTGTCACCCCCATTCAATTACTGACGGATTTCAAGCTCTTCAGGGGAGCCTATGGGACTTTGGCTAAAAGACCAAGAAAAATGTTCTACTGAACTCTAAATGAAATTGTATTAGAATTTCAATGTTTTTGCTTGAATGCTATCTTAATTTTTTGCCTGTGTCTTTTGCCAGGGTGTAATCCAAGTGGAAAGGAAACTTGGTGGTTGTCTGCTTGATAAACCCAAACAGATTCCATTCCAAGACGGTGGGAATAATTTGTGTCTTACCATTGAAGAACTCTCACAAGGGTGGAGGAGCAAACTCGCAGCCAACTATCAGGTAAGAAAGAAAACATTCTTTATTCAGGACACCTGTGGTCATCAAATGATATATTCAGATGAGGTATCACTAAGCCTTCTTCTTTTATGTGCCGTCTCCCTTCAGGAAGTGGGCAATCATGGCTCTCCACAATTTCCTATCCTTTATAGATCATAGAAATATTTCATTTTTTTTTACTATCCCTTCCATTCGCTATTCTACTATTCCTTTACACAAACTCATTAGATAAATTACTAGATGTTTTCTTTATATCTTCAGTATGTTATAAGAGTGTCAAATTCTCCAAGCTTTCTTTCCTTATTATGTGTATAAGTTTTCTTTCTGTTTCCATTTCCCTTAAAACTTTCTTATTGCTCACATGCACTGTCTATAGTATTCTGTATAATGACTATATAAACCCAAACATTTCATATAAATTATTTTGTGATATCTATAGATTATTATGCATACTTGTTTCATCATTGAATTTATTTTAAAATACATAATGGCAACAAATCAGTATCTATTTATTTATTTACCATCAAGTCATGTAACACATATAGCCACTTCACCTTTCAAGTACAGTATTTGACAGTATATAAAGCACACTTTTTTTTTTAGTAAAAATATCTTTTAAAATTCCCCTGCATCTTGTGTGTCATATGTAGGTTTAAAATTTGCAATAATCAGCCAAAATTAGCTACCTGACAACTACTATTAGCTTAGACTTAAACATAAAGGCGCAATGGAACATGTGGATGGCAATGCCTGATCACGATCTAACACTTACAGTAAGAATAAAAAGACCCAGCATTGCACAAGTCTGCAAATGGGTGAAGAGAGCTTGGGATAATATTAGACCAGAAATTGTGAAATCTTTTAAAAAGTGCGGCATTAGCAATGCTCTCAATGGAACGGAAGATGACGCATTATTTAATGACGATGATAGTAGTATTGAAAATGAGTATCAGAGTTTTGATAACGAAGACGATGAATTTTATGGAGTTGAAGATGAATAAAATTTTAATGGTAACTGTATATGCTGTCAAATATGGTAATTGTTTATTTTATAAAAAAGTTTCTAATTTAGTGGAGTGAATTGCATAAATATATGTTGCATTATACATATTTATTTAACAATGTTGTTAAAATGTTTTATTATTTTTCCCACATATAGTTGGAATATAATATGCAAGTGTTTGTTTATACATGCAAATTGATATAAGAATGTGTATCGAAAACAAATGCTGAATTCCCTGTATTGAAAATGTGGTAAAAACAGAAAAATGGCTGTAACTCAAGAACCCCTTGTCTAATTCTAATGAAATTTGTTACTGCATAGGAGTTCAAGGTACAATATGTTCCCAAAATGGTTGAAGTATTACGTATTGTTTAAACTGTATCTCGGGAACACACATACATATATTCAAGATTAGAATTTTATTAGTATATAGATTGAAAATATATAAAATAAATGCTTTTTTTTTTCGTTATTAGTTTACTGACTTATTGATATTCTTTTTCTTTATATTACTTATATAGTAGCAAAGATATTTTTTCTTTCTATTACTTATATAGTAGCAAAGATATTTTTTCTTTCTATTACTTATATAGTAGCAAAAATTTTTTTTTATAGATTCTGGTTGTCTTTTGGAGAAATTTAGTTACATAGAAAGAGATACTTGCTTTCATTCCCCCCCCCCCAGTAATGTTCAATAAAACGTCAGAATATCCTTAATATGGTTTCCTTAACCATTGAGGAAAATGCTATTAGTGAAAACAGGACAGACAGAAAAAGGGATATAGCAGTATTGACTATTTCGTTTTTTTTCTTCTCTGTGAACACTGATTGGCTTATAGTGTCTATTTTTGTGGACGGCTTATCCAGATGTCGTACTCCACTCTCTCTTTTTTTTTTTTTTTTTTTTCCCTCCGCTGTACTGAGAAATGTTAAGTGTCTATGATGAAGAAAAAGACAGAAAGAAATTGAGGAAAACTTACAGAGTGCTGAGATGGAACGCCTGCAGTGTTTACGCTTTCAAATTTGTTACCTGGCTTTGGTAGGCTTCCTTTAAATCCTTGTTAGCCAACCCCCTACCTTTTGCTGGACTTTAGCATGCAAATAAAACAAAAAAACAAAAAAACATAACTTGATCCAATGAAGCCCTTTTGACTTTTGGTGGATTGTGTGGCAAGTGTTTCGAGTTACTCGGAATAGGCAGTCTTGTAGGTTCCATTGTTGTTTCATTCTACAATAATAACCTCATGACCTTTCCTCTTACTGATTAAAAAAAAAAAAAAAAAAAATTCCCTCAACACTAAGTGAGAATCCTTAAATTCAAACTTTTCTTTATCTTTCTATTACCGATTACGGAACCCCAGAACAAAGTTTACACCTTACTCGCTCTCATTTCTCTATAAACAATTACGAGCTAGATGCTTAGGGAAGGAAGAATTTATAGGATAATAGAAGTGGGAAACTAGCTGGCCAGTTTTTCATTTTGTACAATCAGTAAATTCATGTACTTATAAAATCCATTTTATTGATTTAATTTATATAAGAGCTGAGGATTAGATATAGATTTTTGGAAATAGCCAATTCAGTCAGTTATTTACAGGTTTCAAAAGATGATAAACCTGGAATTACCCAATATAAAGCTCAGTAGCCACCCAAGGTAGAGTGTTACCGAATGAGATTGTTCTAAGGAAGGAGGAAGATGTGCATAATTATAAGGATATATAGGATAGATAAAGATTGACTCTAGATTTGAAGAGGTTAAGATTGTAATGGTTTGGGAAGCATCCTTCTGGGAGCCTGTTCCACAAAGTAACAGTTCTGGAGAAGAAGCTGTTTCAGTGGAACTTACTCTTTATTGAAGGAACCATAATGAGAATGGAGATGATTTGTCACCGAGAACATGGCAAGGTGTGTCCTAACTGTAAAGGTTTTGAGATGGTGGTACTAAGGAATGAAACTTGTTGGAATATTTGTTTTTTGTTGTTTTTTTTATAGTTCACCCAATCAAGAGCCACTCAAGGTAGATGGTTACTGAATGAGATGTGTGATATGAATGTAAGAGAAGGGAGTAGGAAGTGAAGATTATAAAGATCTAGAGGATAGATAACAATTGACTCTAGACTTGAAGAGGTTAAGATTGTAGTGTTCTGGGAAACATCCAGGTGGGAGTCTGTTCCACAAAGCAGCAGTTCTTGGGAGGAAAGGTTTGGAGTGGAATGCTCTTTTTACCAAAGAAATATGTAGAGAATTGGGGTGATTCAACCTTCTGTATGCAGATCTTGACTGAAAAACGCCTGAGTTGGTGACACTAAAGAATGAAGCTTGTTGGAACATTTTTTATTTCTTGTTAAAGATCACCCAATCAAGAGCCACTCAAGGTAGATGATTGCTGAGTGAGATTGCTGTAAGAGAATGGGGATGGAAGATGAGGATGTCTAGGATAGATATCAGTTGACCCTCGACTTAAAGAGACCAAGATTGTAATTGTCATGGAAGCATCATCTCAGGAGTTTGTTTTCTGGGGAAAGAGCTGTCTGAGTAGAACTTACCCCTTATCAAAGGAACATAAAGGGAATGGAGATGATTTGTCACCAAGAATATGGAATGACAGGTCCTAACTTTAAAGGTTTCAAACTGGTGGAACTAAGGGACGTAACTCATTTGTATACCTGCCATAGTAATAGTGATAGAGTAGTGAGAAGCTAGCAGTGTTTTGTCTGTGGGATAACGGTTGCAGGGTGGAGAATAATCCATCACCCACAAGGCCATGTAATCACTTTTGAACTCTGTCAAAGCTGGACAGTGAGGACTTAAGCAGAATTGATTGGAAATGAGAAATACTTAAGTTTATGTAAAAACAACCATAAGCAGGATAAATAGGTTATTTCATAAAACTTTATAGATTGACTTTAATTATGTTTTAATCAAGTTTTCTATTTATATATTGTGTATCAAACATCGACTGATACACATGAGAAATATTCTGAAGCCACATTCTATTTGAGTGAGTGCAAGTTAAAAATTTTTTCTAACATTTGCCAAATATTATTTGCTTATTTGTTTGGAAATTGAGTTTTCAATGATTTTTTTTTTTAAGAAAATATTTATTTAAAAATTATATCTGTGTTTGAATTTTATCTTTCCTTGGCAACCAAGTAAAGATCTGAGCTGGTGTAACTTGTCTGAACATCTCTCATAGTAATAGTGATAAAGTATTGAGAAGCTAACAAGGTTTTGTCTGTGTAGCTTATTTTATATAATTCAAATGTGACCTTAGATCACATTACTAGTGTAAGATGAAAAAATCAACTGAATTTATAAAATAGAGCTATTTAAGCTGCTACTTCGACCAACTATAAAGATGAAGGGAGAATGAGATGGGTTGGTCAGCTATAGAGCAACAGAGTTTTAGATTATGATAGCAACAGGTTGATAGTGTGAAATGATGCTTATTATAAGTTTTGAATTAACAGACATTTTATTTTCTCCAATTGAAATCCTCAAAGTCCTAAATGTTATATGATGACGCCACTTCACCAATATAATCAGAAATAGTCATTTTACATACCATTTTATTACTAAATGTTTCATCAATGTCATGTCTTGTCAATCAATAACTGAAGTTATTTTTGGTTAATACTTTAGATTTTCTTATTAAATTAAAAATTTCTAATTATTAATTTTTGACTAGTATTTCTTTCATCTTATTTCTCTTGCAATTCCCATCCATCAGAAGTAGAGAATATAGCTATATGGCTAAATTTGAATGACTCCTGCTGGTAAGCCTTCTTAGATGAAGCATTGTCAATTATTCTTCATTTTTCACTAGTATTTCTTTCATCTTCATTTCTCTTGCTTTTTATTGCAACTGCCATCCATAAGAAGTAGAAGTAGAGAATATAGCTATATGGCTAAATTTGAATGACTCCTGCTGGTTAGCCTTCTTAGATGAAGCATTGTCAATTATTATTCATTTTTCACTAGTATTTCTTTCATCTTATTTCTCTTGCAATTCCCATCCATCAGAAGTAGGGAATATAGCTATATGGCTAAATTTGAAAGACTTCTGCTGGTTAGCCATCTTAGATGAAGCATTGTCAATTATTATTCATTTTCACTAGTATTTCTTTCTTAATCCTGCCTCAAACACAAATCTAGTGAGGCATACAAAATTAACCTGGCAGCTCAAATTGAAAAGGACCTCCAATCGGTTGTGGACTGGGGAGAGAAATGGATGGTCAACTTTAACGCCTCTAAAACAAAACTGCTCTCCATTAACCACCACAAGGATCCATCCCTGCATCCCATTAGAATGTCTGAGGACCGACTTCTCGAGAGCTCCTCTCTGCGGCTGCTTGGTCTCACGCTGTCCGCTGATCTGAGATGGAACAAATACATCGAGTCAGTTGCATCATCCACCGCAAGAAAAGTTGGTTCCCTGTGCCGAGCCAGGAAATTTTTCTCCCCGGAATCGATCCTCCAAGTCTATAAATCGACCATTCGCCCTTGCATGGAGTATTGCTGCCATATATGGTCTGAGGCCCCTGCTGGTTGCCTCAGGGTTCTTGATAAGATCCAGAGACGGATATGCAATGTGATTGGCCCTGATCTGTCATCTCGTCTGCAGTCGCTCTCTCACAGACACGATGTTGCATCGCTCTGCCTTTTCTACAAGTACTTTCATGGTAATTGCTCCGAGGAGTTGCTTTCGCTTGTCCCTAGGCCTCGTGAATTTAAACGTCCTACGAGGCTGGCATCCCGTTCCCACCCCTTCACCGTTGAAACTGTTAGATGTAGACGTCTCTTCTACTCCAATAGCTTCATGTCTCGCCTATGGAACTCCCTTCCCTATTACTGTTTCCCTGACAAATACAATCTCCAACGGTTTAAGTGTAGCGTCAATCGTCATCTCCAGTTGCCTTGATCTATCCACTTCCCTTCTCCACATCCTTTCATCTTTCATTTCTATCTGCTCTCGCTCCAAATCTTCTGTAACCCCCTTGCCTTGATCGACCCTCTGTCTTTCTCTTTCTCCACATCCTCTCCTTTACCACTCCTATCAGCTCTTCCTCCATCCCTTCTGTAACCCCATGCGTGATAGTGGCCTCCAGCCTTGCTTGGGGTGATACGCTTAAAAAAAAAAAAAAAAAAATCTTTTGCTTTTTATTTCAACTCTCATCCATAAGAAGTAGAAATAGAAAATATAGCTCTATGGTTAAATTTAACTTTTTCACTAGTATTTCTTTCGACTTAGTTTTACTTACTTTTTATCACAACCTCTCATACTGTGGCCATGAGCAACAAGCATGGAACAGATAATTCTCTAGTAAGAATTGAACTCGCATCCCTTTTTCCCTGGGAAACCTTTGTGAGACACCAATTAGGCTTCAAAGGCCTATAAATTTTCAGAAGATCAAGTCAAACTATATACCGTTTATATTTCATAATCTGAGCAAATAAAAGAAAGAATTTTATTGATGACCTTCTTCATAAAAAGAAGATAATCATGAGATTGGAGAAAGAAAAAAAGTGATGTGATCAAACGATGTATTTATTGAACAGCATTTCCAAATTTAGTCAAGGTTTTTTCTAAAATATTCTAATATTATTCATTCGATTCATAGGATTTGCAAACAGTTATGGGGTTGATAAGTGTTGCTTAAATGATGCCACAGCAATCTCATATAGCTTTCCATTTTTTCTTTCTTTCAAGGCTTTCTTTTTCTCCTCTTTCTTTCTTTGGTAATACCTCCCCATTCTTTCTTTCTTTGGTAATACCTCCCCATTCTTTCTTTCTTTGGTAATACCTCCCCATTCTTTCTTTCTTTGGTAATACCTCCCCATTCTTTCTTTCTTTGGTAATACCTCCCCATTCTTTCTTTCTTTGGTAATACCTCCCCATTCTTTCTTTCTTTGGTAATACCTCCCCATTCTTTCTTTCTTTGGTAATATCTCTCCACATTTTTTTTTTTTAGCATCTTCCTTTTCTTTCTTTATTTTTTTAAAACTTCCCACTCTTTCCTTCTTTGATAATATCTCCTCACTCTTTCCATCTTCCCTTCCTTTCTATTTTCCCTTTCTTTGATAATACCTCCCCACTCTTTCCATCTTCCCTTCCTTTCTATTTTCCCTTTCTTTGATAATACCTCCCCACACTTTTTCTTTTTTCCATCTTCACTTTCATTCCTTCTTTGACAATATCTCACCAGTTTTGTTTTTGCATCTTCCCTCTCTTTCTTTAGTTATATATCTTCTTATTCTTTCTTTCTTTGATTACATTTCCTCACCCTTTCTTTCTTTGATAATATCTCCCCACTCTCTCTCTTTACTTCTAACCTATTTACCTTTATTCATTTTGTTTAGTTTCTATACAAAAATTTATATTTAATATTCATATAATGGTCAAATTCTGTTAGTTATTGTGAAAAATATGTATATAAATATTTGTTATCAACATCCCTGGATCTCCCTCCAATTCTCTTAATAAAGAGAATAACGTTTTATTCATTTTTTATGGTTTAACTCCCTATATTTTTTTCCTCCCTTGAGAGCAGAAATGTCACTGCGATGATCTACAACCACTTTAATCCTTATGCACTGAGAACTTAACTGAGAAAACAGAATTTGATTAATGTAAAAAGTGGAGAGGTTAAGGCTTGCCTATCTATTTAGATATATTCTAATGCTCTTATATTCTGTCTTTTAGTTTTATATAAATTGTTTTCTTGCATTAAACATGTTTGCTTTCATGTAACATTATATAAATGATGGCTCATATCTAATAATAATAATATATATATATATATATATATATATATATAAGAAATAGAAAAAGAGAATGTAGCTATATGTTATCTATAGATTTGGGGGTAGCATTAACTTGAAGCACTCAGTAGCAAGTGTCTCTGTGTATAAGCTACAGAATTTTGGTTGACTTTTCATTTAATTCTATATGCCGATAGCGGCAAAAGATTTTCAAACTCGACCTAAAATCACTGATCTCCCAAAAGGAAAAAAAGAAATGATTGAAACAATGAATTTTATATATAAGTGTATTTCTAAGATTTTTGTCTGTAACTTTTTATTTTACTTCAGTTATCTCCCTTGCAACGGAAAAGTCGTTTTTAAAACAATACCAGTTCCATGATCATTATGAAACTGAGGAATGAAAGAGAAAATATGTTTAAGACCCTTATATGAAAAAAAAAATTTATAATAAAGGTTTAGCAAAATATGGAATTGTTTTTTTTTATAGCATAGCTAAAGTAATATTAACATAAGATTCTACTGGCTATAAAGTGGGGGACTGGATTTCTATTGTTATTAATAAAGTTATCCACTTAGAAATAAAATTAATATATTTAAGTACTCATCTTTGATAATAGTCAGTACAGAACATTCCTTTATATTAATAAGTGGAAAAATATATTTACAAACTTATATTTAACTTAGAAATAAATATGCTGTTTAATACATATATGGAACATCTACTCAAATACGAGTATCCACTAAGGGTAATGTTTAAAATTATATATATACGTGTGTGTGTATTTAGGCAGCAATCCTTCATTTATGCATGTTTCATTAAAAATGACAGTCAAGGTACTATGATTAAGCTTCTTATTTAATTGTTCTTGTGTTCATTTAAGGGTTTTCTTTTCTGGACACAGAGTAGTGTGTAGAAACTGTCCAAATGTCCTGTAATTCCGAGCACTTTCCGCTATACTTTTAGCCATTATCAAGGATGATTTTATTTTTTCCAATTTAATTGGGTGTGTGCATTGAGTGTATGTTTTTAGTGTTATAGAGATGTTTTACTTTCCGAATACAGCATGTTATGGTAGAAATTCTAATTTATAATACCTATTGATATTTATGTGGTGGTATTAATTTTGCTGAGGGTGGGGGAGTATAATTGTAGACTAATGCAGCACTGGTAATTGTGGTGGTGAAATAGTGGGAATGGAATAATGGTTGCAAAGTTGAGATAAGTGGGGATAAATGGTAAGAAAGATATACAGTGTAACCCGGATATAAGAGAGTTGTCGGGACCGGAGAAGAAGTCTCTTATATCCGGGTTTGGTCTATTATATATACATTAACAGAGGCTCTAATTTGGGACCAGAGAAAATCTCTCTTATATCCGGGTTTCTCTTATAGCCGGGTTACACTGTATATGTGTTTGTGTGTGTTTTATCTAAAAACAGAGTTCTTCAATTCTTGAGGGGAAAAAAATTTTTAATAATTAAAATTATAATATTATGAAAGATCTTGATGATCTTTAATAAGATTATAATTTTAATTATTAAATTTTATTTTTTTCCAAGACTGGAAGAACTTAATGGCTTCAGAATCATATTTTCTTCTGAAGTTTGCAATTTTGATATGATTGATCAAAGTTTGGAACATTTAGACATTCTTCCATCAATTCAGATGGTAAGCTTGGCTTTCGGTAGATATAAATTGATTTATGTCTCTGTTATTCTTAAATTGTTTACAAATCCTCAAAATGCTGATGCTACGTAGCAACATTTCAAGCTTGACTTTACCTTTGTGCTGTTCGTATCTACCTTTTTATTTATTCAGAGTAGACACACCTTCTTGTTCATCTGCTGAGCAGATTGCGTAAAAGAACTGTGCATGCCTTACAGGTATTCAAATCACCAAGCAAAAACAAAATACCTGTGAAAAATAAATAACATAATCTTTTGAAAAGAGCTTCTTTTTTTTCTTCTTCTATGTGCTGTTTCCCTTCAGAATGTGGATGATCATAACTCTCCACAGCTTCCTATCCTTCCTTCTTCCAGTTCTGCAATTCATTTATACAAGATTGTTAAGTAGGTTACTTGCCTTCAATATGTCTTGTGAGTGTTAAATTTTCCAGGAATTCTTTTCTTTCATTATGTGTCCCCAAAATTTCAACTACCTTTATGTATAGATGGAGGCAAGATATATGCACAAAACTTAGTACTGCCCGTCATAAATGTGTAAATTTCTTTTCATTTTTCGTTTCAACCTTTGGAAGTAAAGTCTGATGATCCGTGGTCCTTTAAAAGGGCTGTGGTGAAATAATTTATTACATGGAACCTTAAAGTGGTCTGTTTTTATTTAAATTATTAGCTCTGATTTACATTGAGCTCTCTGGATTTTATCCTCCTTGTATCTACCCATACGGATTACCTAGTTTTTCGTAAACTATACATACATATATATATATATATATATATATATATATATATATATATATATATATATATATATATATATATATATTCTTTTAGGCATGTCTGATTGAATAAATTACAGATATTATGTCTGCTAATTTTTAACAAAATCTGTTCATACTCACGAATAACTTTCCATGTACTGATGTTAAAGGAGAAGAAATGTGCTATAGTTGTTTAAATTTCTCTTATTTTAATTTCCAAAGTACTTTCGATCTTCTTCCAAGATCATCTTCAGGTGTACAAGTAGTACAAACTATATGTTTAATATTATATGTTAAATACTATAAGTATTTATACAAAATTGTGCATTACTGTAATTTTTTCTTTATGCTTTTAAATGCAAAATGGTTGACAATGTGCTGAGCGTTCATTAGAACGTGAAAAAAATTATCCATTATGGATTTTTTTCATGTTTTAATGTCATAATTACAGGCATTGCAAAACATTACTGCAGTATTCATAGTTGATTCTGTTCAGTGCCAGCTTTAATTTTTTAATATAAATTGCTTCTAGTATCTGTAGTCTGAATTTGTTGTTTTCTTGGTGTAGGATAGTTGTGTTGTCAATATATATTCGTATATAAGCTGACTTCATGTATAGTGCAACCCTTGAATTTTTTTGCATGAATTCTAATCTGTCCAGATATTGCAATTTCTGAAACTGAGATATCCAGAAAATACATGGCATGTGTAACTAGAAGAATCTACCCCAGTGCACAAAATAAAGGGTTCAGTTTGAAATTCCAACATATATGACCTGAAGAAGCCAGAACGTACAACATCCAAAATGTTGTGAATATGACAATAAAGATGAGAACAACAGTTCAAGCAATGTAAATAGTGTAAATAGTTAAAATACCTAGTTTCAGAAATAGAGACATATTCAGTAATCTCTTGCATCTTAGTGGCTTTATTGTCTTGCTTGGTGTGAAATGAAAAAAAAAAATCACTCTCCAGTGGAATCATCCATAGTTTCTGAAATCTATCATGTTCTTTTTTTGAGAACCATAACAATATCTACACTTCATATCTAATCTTCTTTGTACAGTTTCAGGTGGCTGGATTTTGAATTGTCCTTCTCCTAGACTGATTGCCAACCATAACTAGATACAAAGTTCAGTCTACCTTGATATTAAACTTA